>CM042535.1:36753300-36758300 GCA_023630585.1 Cranoglanis bouderius | reverse complement strand
TCCAGAGACGCAGAGCTGCTGCTCCGCCTCCACCGTCTCTCAAGAGTGCTTAAAGAAGTGCAGCTGTGGGAGAGGTGTAGGGTTCGTTTTCATTTCACCGTGCGCTCGGGCACTACAGCCACGTACAGGAGACGATCCATGACGCACACATGCAGTGAGATTGGTATTAGTGACCTTTGATTCATTTCCTTTTGTCTTTTTTTTTTTTTTTTCTGTCTCTCTCTCTCTCTCTCTCTCTCTCTCTCTCTCTCTCTCTCTCTCAAGAAATCACAAAAATCATGTTTGAATCACTTCCTGCAGGCGAGTCGATACGGAGTTGATTCACTTCCTCACCAGTTCAGTGTGATGGCTGCGTTAGAACAAAATGCTTCTCTCTCTCTCTCTCTCTCTCTCTCTCTCTCTCTCTCTCTCTCTCTCTCTCTCTCTCTCTCTCTGTCTCTCTGTCTATTTATATTGTTTTGTGTCTCTCTCTCTGTCTCCGTGTCTGCCTTTCTCTTTCTTTTTCTGTCTCTTCTTTTTGTCTGCATATCAAAATATGTTTTGTTTTTCTTCTATGTATCTGTCTTCCTCTCTTTATTTGACTTTCATTCTGTTTCTCTCTCTCTCTCCCTCCCTGTCTGCATTTCACTCTTTATCTGTTTCTCTTTTCTTTCCGTCTGTCTCCCTTTATGTTCTCTCTGTCTGTAATTCTTTCTCTCTGTCTGTTTTTCTGCCTCTCTTCTCTTTGCCTGTCCCTCTTTTTCTGTATGTCTCTGTTTCTCTCTCTTTCTGTCTGTCTGTCTCTCTCTCAGTCGTTCTCTCTTACTTGAACTACGTTTACATGATGCATTGAATCTACATTCCTCTCTCCCTGTCTGTCTGCATTTCTCTCTTCTCTCTCTCTCTCTCTCTCTCTCTATATATATATATATATATATATATCCGTCTGTCTTCTTTTTATCTGTCTTACTTTCTCATTTTCTTTCGGTCTCTTTTCGTTCTCTCTGTCTGTTTCTGTCTCTCTTTCTGTCTGCATTTCTCTCCTCATCTGTCCGTCTCTTCTCTTCCTGTCTGTCTCTCTCTCTATCTGTCTGTCTTCTTTTTATCTGTCTTACTTTCTCATTTTCTTTCGGTCTCTTTTCTCCTTTCTGTCTGTTTCTGTCTCTCTTTCTGTCTGCATTTCTCTCCTCATCTGTCCGTCTCTTCTCTTTCTCTCTCTCTCCCTCTCTCTCTCTCTCTCTCTGACACTGGAGACTCCTTCCGTCAGCGTTGCATAAATGTCTCCATGTTTATATAGGTCGTCACCACGGAAACGCGAACGATAGCACGAGATTAAGAGAACGAGAGAGATTCTTTTTACTTCTCTGCTGAGTACCGTTCTTCATAAACTCGAAACTCTGAGGACGTGAACGATGCGTGACTGATTTGCGTGAATAAATAAGGCGCATATTTATATTGACGCTTGGCGCCGTAGCTTTGGCAGGTGATAATTAGAGTTTGCAGGATGCTACAAAGCAGCGATGCGCAAACTAAATATAATATTTCTTCAGGTTCCTCGTCACAGGATCACCGTTCCACCGTCGTTCTGTTCTGAAACTGATCCTGGATCAGCTCACACTGTCCTCTTCTTCACCTGCAAAACCATCAAACATATATATGGACATATATATTTTTTGACTGTAATGTTTTTTGTTGACATTTAAAACCACAAACGATGCTTGATCTAACACTTTGCATTTCATTCAGCTCAAATCAACACTTCTCGTTTTCACTTTCTCTCTCTCTCACACACAAACACACACACACACACACACACACACACACACACACACACACACACACACACCGCTCCCACACTCCTCCATTTTCATAACAAAGGGGGCTATTTGTTTTCGCCTGCTTTTGTGCGTCTCCAGGCAACCTCTCGAACAGTTCCGGCCACTCCGGAGCTGGACGGGGAAACGGACCAGCGAGCCGCGCACCGCCCGATTCCCAGAAAAAAAAAAAAAAAAAACATTCTTTTTTTTTTTTTTTTTTTTTTTTCCCCTCTTCCTGACCAACCAAGTGAACCTGCTTAAATCCTTTAGTGGAAAAATAAATCCTGACTCTCAGCTTAATTTTCACATCAAGTTAGTTTCATTTTGCTAGAAAAAATAAAATCCTCGTTCGGGATTCCTCGGAGCCACGGACAGGAACCTCGACACGTTGCCCTGTTCACCGAAGACTCCCTTAAAACGTCTGAGCGCGAGGGTCGACCTTTAATCTTTCTTGGATTCTTAAATTAAGCCCAAAAAAAACCCGTCAGTGTTTTGGCGTTTCGGTGATGGAACCATCTCTGGTTATGATTATAAGATTATGAGGAGGTGTAGGACACTCGGAGGAAAGCGCTGTCTGCTCTCTTCCGCATACACGAGCTCACAGATGCCCGTGATTGGCTAGTGTCACTGCTGATGGACAGCAGAGTGAGAGGATGAGAGGATGCCCCCGTGTGGGTTTCCCCAAACCCCGAGCAGATCAGATCCAGACCAAACCCCAGCACCTCCTTAAAGAGCAAAGCCAGCTTACTGTCAGAACCAGGAACTGTGCTGCATGTTGTCATGTTACCCGTTTACCAAACGTGTGTGTGTGTGTGTGTGTGTGTGTGTGTGTGTGTGTGCGCGCTCATGCAAAACAGAGCCAAAACGAGAGAAACTTTGAGTGGGTGAAACCAAATCACGTTTCATGGGGCCCATGGTGGAGCAAGTGAAAAAGACAGAGTGCAGAGAGAGAGAGGGAGGGAGAGACAGGAAAAGGGAGAGTGGGTGTGATCGTTTGTAATGTCTCTCTCTCTGTCTCACTCTCTGTCTGTCTGTCTATCTCTCTCTGTATTTCTGTTGATCTCTCTTTCTGTACATCTCTCTCTCTCTCTCTCTCTCTCTCTCTCTCTCTCTCTCTCTCTCTCTCTCTCTCTCTCTCTCTCTCTCACCTTCTCATTCCCTGTCTCTGTCTCTTTCCCTTTCTGTCTCATTCCATCTGTCTTTGTGTTTTTTTTTTTCTCTCTCTCTTTCTCTCTCTGTGTCTCTCTCTGGCTTTGTCTTTCTCTCTTACTCAGTTTCTCGCTCTCTTTTCCTCTCTATCCCTCACTGTCTCTTGTCTCCTTCTCTTTCCCTGTCTGTCTCTTTCTGTCTGTCTTTCATTTGCTCTCTCTCTCTCTCTCTCTCTCTCTCTCTCTCTTTCTTTATTGGCATGACTGTTATAAATCACATTGTTGCCAGAGCAAATAGTGCAGGTAGATCTGTCCCTGTCTCTCTGAGAGAGGAAGCTGAACACCGAGAGGAAACATAAGCCCAAACCCCCCCCTCTCTCTCTCTCTCTCTCTCTCTCTCTCTCTCTCTCTCTCTCTCTCTCTCTCTCTCTCTCTCTCTCTCTGTGTCTCTTCCTGGTCTGGTTTCAGCTTTTCCAACTCTGTCCTCTTTTCCTCTGACTTTTTGTTGCTGTTGGGTTTCAGAGGTTAAACCTCTCCAGCTCGCTCGCTCTCTCTCTCTCTCTCTCTCTCTCTCTCTCTCTCCATTTACTTCCTCTTTTCCTGCACTGTGTTTGTTTGTCGCTTCTTTCTATTCAGTTGGGTTACAGTTATGCAAAGCACTCTGGCAAACGCATACAGCCTTCCTGTGTGTCTGATCGTGTGTGTGTGTGTGTGTGTGTGTGTGTGTGTGTGTGTGCGCGAGCGCATTGTGCAGATCTCTCGCACATGTTTTGAAATATGCTGCGAGATTTAAAACCCGGTTGCTTCTTTATTAAAGGACAACTGCACGCTGAATTGAATCTTTATTGTCGTTGTATAAGTACAACTCTCATTGCACCTGTACGACGAAAAATTCGAGTTCAGATAGATAGTGGTACATCCCCAACCAAATATTCATTCATTCATTCATTCCCCACATCCACATTGATTTGATTTGTGTGTGTGTGTGTGTGTGTGTGTGTGTGTGTGTGTGTGTGTATGTATGTGAGAGAGTATTATTAATGACTGGCATTAGGAGGGAGTGAAACCGTGTGGGGAGAGAGAGAGAGAGAGGTAGCAGGAGCGAGGGACTGAAAGGGGGCAAGGGTAGAAAGATGGAGGAAATGGATCGAAATAGCCGATGCACTCTCAAGCTCCGAGCAAAATCAATAACGGCCATGAGGGGACGCCTCAACCCCTTAATGTCTGCCCCTCTCTCTCTCTCTCTCTCTCCATCCCCATCCCCCATGGCTATCCAAGACACCCCCCCCCCCTTTTCATTTCTCTGTCCATCTCACTGCTGTCTTCAGTAGCGTCCTATCTGCCTCATCGCTTCCCCTCTGTCCATCTCCGATGCCGTTTGTCGGGAATCCTGGCCGGACCGCACACATTGAACCCTTTCGCTGCAGCAAGATGTCCGCCGCCGTTTCGGTCATCCGAGTACAGATGTCGTGTGTTTCAATGTCTAACGCTGAAATTTGTCATTTAGTCGTAGATTATTATTGTGCTTTTGCAGCCAGCACTACTCTCAAAATAATCAACACCTTCTGATCAAGCTGGAACAAACCATCTCTGAATTTAAAAAAAAAGGGGGGGGGGGAGGTTGTCTGATACCACATTACAGTTTCAGTGGCATCCCGGCATGTTTACTCACGCCAGTTCACACCTTCAGACCCTGACGTCATTTCGATCTCACAATCTCACAGGTGTGAGTCAGACACAGTGTTAAAGTAGCAGGGATTTCCCAGCATTCAGTGGGGCTGATGAAACTCCCCTGCCCTCTTCATGATGTCCAGGAGTGACATCACTACTAGGAGACTTTCACTTGAGAACTGTACAAATGTGCTGCTGCTTAGAAGCTCGAAGCCTGAAATTAATTCGAGAACATGTGCCTGTGATTGCTGTGACTACTCTTACTACTACTGTTACTACTACTACTGTTACTACTACTACTGTTACTACTGTTACTACTGTTACTGTTACTACTACTGTTACTACTACTGTTACTACTACTGTTACTACTACTGTTACTACTACT
>CM042535.1:36738300-36740800 GCA_023630585.1 Cranoglanis bouderius | reverse complement strand
TACAGGAAGTGACCTCACTCTGTCCCAAGGCAACAGAAGGCGTTGATGTCGTAGGCAGGAAGTGACTTTAGGTTGGATGGGTATAATTAGGTGTGTCCTACTGAACAGATACACATTCCTCTTCTCTATTGCTTAGCCTTTTTTATTATTTATTTATTTTTTTATCCCATTGATTAACGTTCTTTATTAATATTTATGATTTGAATGTCGACTTGGCTGTGTACTGTAGTGCCGTAATTATATTTAAATCTAATTCTCTTCATTAACAAGCGTATAATCTGTTGACGTTAACGGCACGGTTTATACATTTCTTTCTTTAAAAAGGTTTATGGGACTAAAACACACTGAAAGAAAAGGAGATTTGTGACGTGACCATGCAATAAATCTGCTTCTTCATATGTTTAATAAATGGATAGATTTATAGATAGATGGATGGAAGGAATTACAGAGGGATGAATGGTTTTATGGATGGATGGATGGATGGCTGGGTTAGTAGTTGGATGAATTAATAGATGGATGGATTTATAGATGGAAGGATGGATGAATATATGGATGACTTGATTACTGGATGGATGGATGGTTTAATAGATAAATGGATGAGTTTTGTCATAGTATGGATTTATAGGAAGATAACGGATGGATGGATTCAGATTTTATAGATGGATGTATGGATGCATAGATAGAGAGATGGATGGATAGGTTTTGTTACACTATGGATTTCTTGATGGATGGATGGATGGATTAACTATGGATTAATGAACGGGCCTGATTTATAATGGATTGGTTTAAGAATTGATTTATAACTGGATGTACACAGACTGGTAAATGGCGTGTGTGTGTGTGTGTGTGTGTGTGTGTGTGTGTGTGTGTGTGTGAGATGAACGGAAGGAAGGATGTACTCTATTTTAACACTTTGCTGCTGTAACAGTGCAATTTATTATCTATCAAGCTCCATTTATACTTCAGCAGATATACGTGTGTGTATCCATCGCCTGTGAAAAGTAAATAATGCTTCAGTATCGATGTATTGAACTCTCTGGAAGCTTGTTATTGAATGACTAAACACTGACTCCCCATCTACCCGTGCTCCAACATCACTGTCTCTCTCTCTCTCTCTCTCTCTCTCTCTCTCTCTCTCTCTCTCTCTCTCTCTCTCTCTCTCTCTCTCAGACTGAGGACTCCCCCAGTCCGAAACGCCAGCGGCTCTCACAGCAGTCTGTGCTAGAACTGGCCTCGGCCCCGCCCTCCACGCCCTCGCCTCCCATCAGACCGTGGGAGCTCCCGCCCAGTCGCAGACCACACCCCTATCCTCACTCACACTACCACTCAGAGCGCTGTCACACACCCGCCAGGCACAGACGCAGGTACACTGATGTAGATTTTGTTGATGGTATTAATAGTGATTGATGATGATGATGATGATGACGACAATCTTCCTCTGTGGTGTGTCAGCCCTCCAGCGCGACGTCAGCGTGCTCGGCGCGAGCGCCTCTCTCGGCTCCATCACGGTTCCCCCGGCGGCCCCCAGGACGAGAACTACCGCCACCCTCCTCATCCTCACACACACCCTCTTCACTCGTACGGCCCGACCATGCCCCCTCACCCGCCGGCGGGCACCGAAGAGCCCCGCGCCTTCCACCCTCCTGCTCTGTCGCCACGGTTACTGCATCCGCAGCAGCAAGGCACCGTGGTCATGGACCTCCACGAGCAGGTAAGATGGCGGTTATGCTGTGATGAAGGTCAAAAATTGCATTGTACGCGTGGTGTAGAATGATGAGCAAGTGTGTGTGTGTGTGTGTGTGTGTGGTAGCTTCCTCAGGGTACAGTCCCCGTATCGTACACCGTGTCTCCGGTGGCAGCACACGGCCTCCCGCCTCCTCTCTGTACAGGACAGCATATCCCAGCATGCTCCTCTCAGCAGCAGGTGCCCGCTTGCTCAGTGGTCTTCAGCAGCCAGCAGCACTACCCCGTCTGCCCACCTCCGGTGCGTGTGTGTGTTTTGATGCAGTGTACATATATCATAGCATCACACTCATTATACTCTGCTGCCCCCTTGTGTTTGAAGCAGAGAACTCCAGGCCCAGTATGTACTGTTTGTTGTGTATTAAAACGTGTTAAAATATTAATCATCTTTCCTCTTCCTTTGTAGATGCTGCCTGCGTGTTCGGTGCAGCACTTGCCCATGCCGTACGCGTTTCCATCACTGCTTTCCAGCGACTCGACCTTCCTGCTCCACCCGCCACACCACCTCTCGCACCATCACCACCCGCCACACCTGGCCCCGCCCACACACTTCCTGCCCTTCCAGACACAACAGTCAAGATCAGTGAGTATACACACAAACAGACACGTGATGTTTGTTTATTTATTTAGTAGAGCACGCACACATTATAGTTTGATTTGACACTTATATGTTGTCGTGTGTGTGTGTGTGTCTGTGTGTAGCCACTACAGAGGATTGAGAATGAGGTAGAGCTGCTCGGAGAACACCTGCCAGTAG
>CM042535.1:36725800-36733300 GCA_023630585.1 Cranoglanis bouderius | reverse complement strand
TCAAAGGGTGGTTCAGTAATAAATGTATAATGTTCTCTTCCACAAACCGACTTTATTTTTCTTCTCTGACATTCATTTTCCATCATAATGGATCAGGGGAATACAACTGCTACATGAAATGCAGCAATACAAGTTGAGATATTAATTTTTGTCATTTCAATTGTGGCCAGCAGAGGGCGACGTGATACACCGTTAAAGCTTCCGTCTTTCCATCATTGCAGAATTTCTGTCTCGGTAGGATGAAAGCACACACTACTCTCTCTCTATGTTAATAATCTGAAAAGGACAGACAGTAGGTCAAGGCAACTAGACGACTTTCAAATAAATGGAAATACTTTGTTAGTTCTACTGAATGGTGGGAAGAAGAACTCCACCAGGTTCTCATGACATCACGGTTCTGAAGTGTAAATTGCTTTGAAAGCATTGAGGGGGGGGACTTTGTAAATAAATGATCGATGCACCCTTCCATTTACATCCAAGCATGATATTATAACAGGTCCAAGCACACTGACCTCCCACTGCTGGACATTTCAAAATGATCTGAATGACTGAAAATTCAAAAACATTTAGCGCACACAGCTGAAACAATGTAGTATCTATGTACATTTTTTCAGTTATATTGTTTTAGCTTCACTTTGGGAATAATTTAGATTCAATAATTTTGCCTCGTATCTGCTGCAGGGCTGTTCCAAGTGGCTTCATTGTGATCATCTTATGATTCTGACTGAGGCTAGTCCATGCAACCTAGTTGGCTACCATAAGACATTCCATGCCTCCAGAACAAGTGGAAGTTTCTACAGTTTCATTGTCCACTCACTTAGCAGGGAAAGGAAAATCATTCCTGCTAGTAAGACATGGTAAATTTATTATTCATAGGCCTCAATGGTCACGATGCACAGCTCTACCACAAGCCTTGTTGAGTCTGATGGTGCAGCTCCACCATAGCTCTCATTGGGCTGCATGGTGCAGTTCCACCACAGGCCTCATTGAACCCATTACAGCAATTCATCTAATGGGGCCTGTCATGTCGTGGAGGCCAGAGGCCTCACTGGGCCACGAGCTGCCTGACCTCAGGTCTCAATGGGCTGCAGCGTACAGGTCTCGCTGTGCCCCAAATTCAGACCCATCACATGCTTTACTGGGCCACATGGTGCTGCTCCACCACAAGCCTCATTGGATGCCATGGCACATGTTGACTACAGGCCTTACTGGGCCCAATGGAACAGCTCCAGCACAGGTCTCCATGGTTCCCAGGGCACAGCTCCATGGCATGTCTTATTGGGCTACATGTACAGCTCCAACACAGGTCTCACTGAGCCCAGCACTGAAGCTCCATCACAGGCCTCATTGGGCCCCATGGTGCACAGCTTCACCATAGGCCTTAATGGGTCCAATAGGGCAGCAGGTTTTATTAGGGCCCACTGCACAGCTCCACCACAGGTGTCTCTGCATGAACTTGACTGGTGACTCCATCACAGGCCTCATTTGGCCCAGAAGAGCAGATCTACCACAGATCTTCTTAGGCCCAACAGAGCAGTTCCACCCTAGTTCTCATTGGGTCCCACAGCACAGTGCCACCACCTCCTTATTGGACCAATAGACCAGCTCCATCACAGGCCTCACTGGGGCCAACAGAGCTGCTTCACCACAGGTCTCAGTGCTTGTACTGATAAAACTTGAAACTAGTGTTGTATTTGGAGAAATTCCCAAATTGTCTTATTGGACCCAATAGTGTAGCTCCATCATAGGCCTCACTGGGTCTATTGGATTCTCTGATGCAGCTCCACCTCCTATCTCACTGAGCCCCATGATGCAGTTCCCGCTAGACCTTTGGCAGAGCTTCATCTTTGCCCTCACTGTTTCCATATTGCTGCCATTTGAAGCTTTACACATGAGAACATTTTTTAAAATAAACTCTGTCTGCTCAGCTATTCTTTTTCCAAAAAGCTTTTTAAAGATTAATTATTAAATACTCGGGCACCTCCCTCTCTGCATGCTAGGCTTTTCTCTTAGAAAAAGTGGCCCCAACATATACATTGCTTTTCTATTCCGTCTGATTAGCTGATGGCCATCACAGCCAGCAGAGACTAATTTTAACCATGCTTAAAACCACATAAGGGGTACAAGATGTAGTGTAATTAGGTCAAACTGAATCATAAACTGCCCTCAGACATTTTAATAATATGTGGTTTAAGTGTTTGCATCTTGCAGCAGTGCTTCATCAAATGACTTGAAGTTGTCTGAGCAGGCCATAAAGTAGCTAAGCCTTGATATCGATTTATTATGATGCAGCTCTACCACAAGTTCGTTGTTCCACTCTGACTATTTTTTTTGAACAGCTGTATCTACACCATATAGACCTGCTCATTCAGATTAGCTTAACCCTTTACTGCATGGTGTAACAATTAATTTATTAACTACTATTATCCTATGTAACTGGAAAGGGGGGGGGGGGGTGCTTTAACTTTTGCATGACATAAAAAAAAAAAGCCATGTCACATGACCAGGAAGTGCTGTTTGTACGTCCTTTTCTGCAGTCACATGGCATGGTTAAAGTCATCATGGATGGGCTTTCAAAATTTTATTAATTTTTCAATATTTAGGCAAAACTACTTAAAGGAGATAAGTTAACATTTTTTTTTTTTTTGTCATTTAAACAAGTTTATATATTTTGGGTATTCGGTTAAATGGTAAAATGCAGTTGTTGCCATATGGCAACAATATGCGATAATGGAACTGTGGTATATGCATTCATGAATTGAAACAGGCCTACTTAGCGAAAAAAGACACTAGGCTTCTTTAGTAATATACGGTGTTAACATTAAAAAAAAAAAATTATGTTTCAAGAATTTAAAGAATTAAAAATAATTAAAAAGATATTTCACTTAAAATATATTTGGACCAAATATTTATATGTATTTTGAGTGAGTAAATCCATGCAGTAATTTTAATCTAAAACATTTTGTTTTATTTTTGACTATATGGTACTTTCCACCATTGCACATTGCGCACCAAAAAATAACAAACAAATAAAAAAACGAAATATCTATTTTTTTTTTTCAGATTTTTAAAATACTTTTTATGTAAGTGTAGTAATTCATGCGGTAAAGGGTTATGGTCATTTCAGACAGAAGTCCTTCAGGCCGTAAAATCTAAGCTCATTTTAACCATGTTTAAAACAACACAAGAGCCGCATGACATAATTAGGTCATACTGACTCCAAAAGGGACCTTGGGAGCTCACCAGGCTCTGGCCTTATTTGCATATGGAGAGAAAAGTGGAGGAAGTAACTTTGGATGAAATTCTTAAAAGCATCTATGAGGACAAAGGGGAAGAGAGATGCAGGTAGGTGTGCATTCTGATATTACAGGTAGCGAAATACTAGTAGAGTTTCTGATCAGTTAGCTAGCTGTGTAAACTAAAGTTAGCCAGTTACAATAGCTCACGATCGGCTGAACATACAGTGTTTACCATAAGCTCCGCCCACTTTGACCCAGTAATACCTTTTGATTTGGCACAATCAGGATGTGCCAACTCTACAGAGATTTTGCATTGCAGCTACACAAACCAAGAGATTCTTCTTACATAACCACTTCCCCTGCAAGAAAAGTGGTATATCGCTCAAATCCTACACGCTGCTGCATGAATACACATTCATATTTTATTCATGAGTGGCTTTCCCAGTCAAAGAGACAACCACTATACTAGAGAACGCAAGATTTAAACATTGAGGATATTTAGAGACTGTCCAGTCAGGTCCAGCTTGGAGAAAATCTGTTGTATGATCTACAGCGTGATAAACCAACATTTCTTCTTCCCCATCTGCTTTTGAGATGGTTGTGCACACTTTGGGCAAGGAAGTGAGACAATGTGTGTGTGTGTGTGTGTGTGTGTGTGTGTGTGTGTGTGTGTGTGTGTGTGTGTGTGTGTGTGTGTGTGTGTGTAGAGGGATTCTCTAGTGTCCAGCTTATGCAATCCGTCCCCAAACCCAAGAGCAGCAGATGCAGAGACGATACTGTGAAAAGTTCTGCATAGGGTGTAGGGGACGACTCAGCTATTAGTCATTATCCTTTTTCTAAGAAAGTGTCTGATGTAGCACATTGGGTTTGGGTCTTAGAAAAAAAAGTGATTGGCTAACATTTCGGCTGTTAGCTATTTGTTCTCTGCTCACATCGGGGTCTTATCAGGCTGGATCCGAATGGATTTATCTGTAAATCGTTCGTGGGAGCTTTTACACAAGACATTTGGTATTCGTAAAAAAATAATAATAATAAAAAATCCTGTAGGTTCGGAAAACCGTTCGCGTTCTACTCCTGAGGGTGTGTAAATTTACGCTCATGTAAATAATTCATTCACTGCACATTTATATACAGATTATGCTTATGTATTTTACTTACACACACATGTAATGAGAGAGAGAGAGAGACAGAGAGAGAGAGAGAGAGAGAGAGAGATAGTAATGAAATATAACTCCGCCCAAGGCTATTGTACTGAGCTCATATGTCACTTAGACAGAGACACGATCTCAGATCATATAAGGACACTGTATTGCTCTGTGTGACTACAAGACTGGGCTTTTTACCATCCTGATCCCAGACAAACCCTACACACTCACACACACACTCACACTCACACACACACACACACACACACACACACACACACACACACACACATACACACACACACAGAGGTATTATAAAACTGCCTAACATGCAATAATTCCAAAAGCAATTACAAGATCATGCAGCAATAGTAACAGCAGCAATAAGAAATATCTAAGGGTGTTTCCTTAATTGGGGTAGGATAAGCGGTACAGAAAATGGATGGATGGATGTTACTCATTAAAAAGCAAAATGCAGTCTTTATCAGCAAAGAAACCTTATAAAAAAAAAAATGTTGGCAAGGTGGATTTTAATGCAGCTGAATGCCTGTCTGCCCTGGTGGTACAACATTGACCAAATGGGCAAAATTACATTGGCCCAACAGAATGACTGACGTTGGCCCATTAATGGCAAGATGGATTTAAATATGGCTGAAATCTGTCAGCTCTGTGGCCCAAGTCTGACCCAACAGACAAAATGACATTGACACAACTGTGGCCCAGTGGAATAGCTGATGTTGGCCCAACATTCACAAGGTGGATTTAATATGGCTGATGTTGGATTAAAAGGTGGCTAAACGTTGCTCAGCCCTGGTGACCCAACACTGATCCAAAGGACAAAAATATATTGGCCCAACTTTGACCCAAATGAATGGCTGACATTGGCCCAACGTTGGCAAGGTGGATATAAAGGTGACTGAAATTCTGTCAGCCCTGTTGAACCAACACTGCCTCATTGGACAAAATGATGTTGGCACAAATGTGGCCCAGTAGAATGGCTGATGTTGGCCCAATGTTGGCAAGGTAGATTTAAAGGTGGCTTAACTTTTGGTGGCCCAAAATTGGCCCAATGTTGGCACCCAATCAAATGGCTGATGTTGGCCCAACATTCGCAAGGTGGATTTAAAGGTGGCTTAACATCTGATGGCCCAATGTTGGCACCCAACCATATGGCAGTGTTGGATTAAAAGGTGGCTAAAATCTGGTCAGCCCTGCTGACCCAACACAAAGGAAAAAAATATATTGGCACAACTTATCAAATACTTAAATATATTTAATTATTGAATGAAAAAATGTGATTAGTGAATTATATTAAATATGCAGGAAATATTTGAATAAAAGATACTTTTACTTTTCTTTAATGATCTGAGTACTGTCCTAATGGGTGTGGCTTAATATTCTAATGAGCACTTTTACACTCAAGAAGGCTCTTGATTTTTCTCCTGAACTAAAAGGAATACAGTAGAAGAAAAAATCCCCCCTCCCCCTTGTCTCAACTTCAAATGAAGTGTGTGTGAGAGCTTCAGTGAAACGTAGCACTCTTCTAAAGTGATTTGTGATGTTGAGAACACACCTTTCTGACCCAATCACGTCTCATCTCTTTTTCATGCCTTGGCACACATATTTGGATCTTTTGGTTTCTAGAGCAACCGAAGTTGAAAGGAAGAGCATTGTTGGTCAGAAAAAAACGCAGAATCACGAACACACACATTTCACCTGCTACATATCTAATGTGTCTACATATATCTAAATATATCTGCTATATCTACAGTACATATCCAGTATCTTTGGGTAGATATTGTATAATTAGATGATTCACTCTCTCAGACACGCACATTTATATATATATATATATATATATATATATATATATATATATATATATATATATATATATATATATGCTAGCTGCATAAATACATAAGGAATGGAAAAAAAAAACACATGAAATGCTCTACAATTAAGCATGAAGAAAAAGATCTAATGCATTTCTTCTTTTTCCTCGCTTTAATCCTTCCATTTTCCCTCCAAACACACCATTTATTTATTTATTTTTGCTCAGTTCTGCAGCTGTTTATGCAAATCACTCCTTTTTGCCGAAGCCCTCGAGTTCACGACAGGCTCAGACACGATTGATCCACTCACAACTGCCTTTGAATTCTCCATCAAACAGAGCTGTTATGAATAGCAATAAACTCATTAGGCTAACAAGCTTCGTTTAGAGCTCTTAAGCCTTAATTGGCGCTCTGATCTAAGAGATCGGAGTCCTTACAGTGAAACAGAGCGTTGATGTGTGTTTTGCTCGAGAGGTTAAGAGGTGCTTCTGTAATAAGTGGATTCTTTAGTTCTGCGTGAAGCCATAATAGTCACGTTCAAAGGTTGTCTCTTGTAGTTTTATTTTTACTACTCAACCAGTAAATCTTATTTTAAAAAAATAATAATTTATTTGTCTTTTCCATGGTTAAAGCAAAAACTGATTCAGGAATAATAAATCTGCGTTTCATATTTCACTCTTTGAGGACGTATTCTTAAAACGCACTTGTGTGAACGAGCTCTGCTGAAACTGTTGATTCTGGACCTGAGAGCGCGCAGCATGGAAGCTCATGTCCGTCAACAGAGACCTTTTTCTAGAGTATTAATTCACTAATCTATACAACCCCTAGTGCTCAATACACACTTTAGTGTAAGCATACGTGAAAACACATCTGCATTCATCAGGTTCTTCTTCTTCTAGTTGCTAGATAAGTTTATTTCCTTTTCTTCCATCCACCTCCCTGTTTTTCTGAACCTTCCCAAAGCAGAACTGAACTCTTGGTATGCGAATAAAACTTAATCAGGCGGATTGTTGATGGTTTGACATGACTCTGGATTTTCCCGTTCTTTTCACGCTGACTGAAGAGAAGTCCCCCAAGCGTCTTTTCGCTGTATAATCTTATAACTTATTTTTGAATAAACACAACATGTAGTGAACAGAGTGCATGCTCCCTTAATGCTGAGAGCATGTGGCAGGGCATTCACACTGACTGAACACTGAATTTCACTTCTGTCCATTCTCAACTCGTCCCATTGGCCAAGAGACAGCAAATTAGCATATGACCTGAGGGTGGGCCAATGAG
>CM042535.1:36383300-36723300 GCA_023630585.1 Cranoglanis bouderius | reverse complement strand
CGACGGCTCCGCCCTAATCCCGTGCCACTCAGAAATAATTCACATGTTGTCCACTCCTTCCTTTATCACCTCACATCCATCCAGACCTTCATTTAATCAGTGGTCATCCCTCTATTCACCTTGGTGTAGATCAGAGCAAAAATATTTCCCCTGTCACCACTGTGGCAGGTTAATAATCTCTGGTATAGCCTTAAAGAGAAAGCGTTCAGAGCTTCATGTGTATGTGTATTTGCACCTCAGGTTCATCTGTATGTCATTTCTGGAGACTTCTAAAAAGTGCTGTTTGCCAGTGTTTATCGGAATAGTGTTCAGAAACGCTTACTGAAAGTGAGTATGTACGTATAGTCCAAACGAACTACTTGTATTGCATCATTTATAAGAAAGAAAAATATATCATTTTGCTAAGTTATTGGTTCCATAGCACTCTATTACCGCTAACAGAAAGCACTAATAAGCAAAAATATTAAACAAATATGACTTTTAGTTCTTTGTTACAGATCACATAGTGTAGAAAATACAATCAGCCCCTATGAAACTTGTAATACTTGTATATACAACATACGCAACTTATTCACAGGTAAAGCAGTGCTAACTTTGGGTACTGTTCCTGCTGTGAGCGGCCATTTTGATTCGACACAAACTCTGCTACAAGAAGGAATGGTTTTTAAACAAATCTAAGATTATTAAGCATATTTCCAGACATATTTACTAATTTCAAGCTTGAAATGGTCTTATAGTAGCTTGAAATGAGTAAACACGTCTAGAAATAAGTCTCAATTAAAAGGGCTTAATGGTGACACAGCAGTGGAAAAAAAAAAAAAAGAAATTAAAAAACTTAATCCAGTTCTTGAAGATTTGGCTCTCAAAGGCAATATAAGACTCTGATTACATCTCTACATATTGGTGCCATCCACAACACTGATGCGATCTTCTCTGACAGCACGTCTGGGAATTGTTATCCAATCCGTCTGTAATAATCCCCATCACCTTATCCTTATTGACTGTGTTTGATGCTTTCCCGCTTTTCAAAAATCCATTGCCGGTGCTTAGGCTTGAAACCTTTTTCTTGTGAGGAAAATAGAGAGATGTCTATCGCTTACACCTCTGATCTATTAGGAGAGGATTCTCTATCGTGGAAAACAATGAGCTGAAGCAGGGAAAGATGAGAATCTGCTGAATAATGCTTAACACACACACACACACACACACACACACACACACACATACATATGCACACACACAGAGCCATTTGCCTACGAGGGTCAGCCTGAGTCAAAACCCATGCTGCTACAGATAAATCAAGCTAAAACTGATTTACTGTGGCAGGCAAGCCTGTGTGTGATTGTGTGATTCAGTGTGTGTATCACTTCATGGTCAAAGTTTGTGCACCCCTGCTTGTAGAAGGTCATCATTTTTAGTGATTATTAATAATGATGACATTAACACTATGAAATGTATAATGTCTGTATTAAAATAACACTAATGTGTAATACATAGTGCTACTAATACTAATGTGTCAAAAAGTATATTTGTGTGTGTTCCACAGTTTGTTATTGTTTTCCATTGTTAATTGGTGAGTCTATTTGGTTGTGTGTGTCTGAGAGAGTTCTTAAGGAAACGGGTGTGTAGGCTTGTGTATGAGTGAGTGAGTGAGTGGTGGATGGACAAACGTATTATACACTTCCCAAACGTTTGGCAATGTTTTTTGGTGGGTTGCTTTGACCTGCACAACTGCGTTGAAAACATTAGCTGACGCATCTGTAGGTGTGTGAGTGTATTGTTTGTGGGTGTATGGTTCGACATAAATCTGCTTTTAAAGGTGCTGGTGAACACAAGTCTGCATTTTAGATATAGACATCTCACCTTGTTACAGCACAAAATATCCTAGCCTGCCACAATGCTTGTGCGCTCGCCACTTGCTTTGGCCATCTTCCCAAAGTTGACCAATTGTACCACTTTGCATATAACACAGGAATTTGCCAACACTAACAATTTTTAATTTATTGAACAACGACACATCATACATTTAAATCTGTTAGTAGTTACGTTTAATGTTGTGGAACGTCCACAAAACACGTCAGTTCCTGCTAACAGCTGTAAATAGGCTTGCCATGTCAACAAGAAAAGCAAAGCCCTGTCCTGAAAATGTCAAGAAACAGCTTTACCTTTGACTGTTACAAAGTACTGACATTGGAGACTCCTTCCATAAATGCTTGGTCTAGTCAAGTGGGTTTTTATTGTCATTCCTCTACAGGTGCATCTAAAAAAAATTTTAATATCATGGAAAAGTTCATTTCTTTCTGTAATTTAATTCAAAAAGTGGAACTTTCATATATCCTAGATTCAGTACACATAAAGTGAAATATTTCAAGCCTTTTTTTGTTTTAATCTTGATGATTACGGCTTACAGCTCACGGAAATCATAAACCCAGTATCTCAAAATTTTTGAATAAAGAATTTATAATACAGAAATGTCGACCTTCTGAAAAGTATGTTAATTTATGCATTCAATACTCGGGGCTCCTTTTGCACGAATTACTGCATCAATGCGGCGTGGCATGGAGGCGATCAGCCTGTGGCACTGCTGAGATATTATGGAAGCTCAGGTTGCTTTGATAGCGGCCTTCAGCTCGTCTGTATTGTTGGGTCTGGTGTCTCTCATCTTCCTCTTGACAAAATTCAGGTCAGGCGAGTCGGCTGGCCAATCAAGCACAGTAATACCATGGTCAGCAAACCAGTTACTAGTAATTTTGCCACTAGTGCCAAGTCCTGCTGGAAAAGGAAATCAGCATCTCCATAAAGCTTGTCAGCAGACGGAAACATGAAGTGCTCTAAAATCAGATGCGGCATCGACTCTCGACTTGAGAAAACACAGTGGACCAACACCAGCAGATGACATGGCACCCCAAATCGTCACTGACCGTGGAAACTTCACACTGGACTTCAAGCAACTTGGATTCTGTGCCTCTCCACTCTTCCTCCAGACTCTGGAACCTTGATTTCCAAATAAAATGCAAAATTTACTTTCATCTGAAAAGAGGACTTTGGACCACTGAGCAACGGTGCTTTGAGTAAAAAGGTGTTTTGAGTTAATTAGCTGATTAGAGTCTTCTCAGGTCCACATTGCTGTATTATAAATTCTTTATTCTAATATTTTTTGAGATACTGGATTTTTCCAGTATCTCATTTCCATGAGCTGTAAGCCATAATCATCAAGATTAAAACAAAAAAAAAGGCTTGAAATATTTCACTTTATGTGTAATGAATCCAGAATATATGAAAGTTCCACTTTTTGAATTAAATTACAGAAAAAAACAAACTTTTCCACGATATTGTAATTTTTTTTAGATGTACCTGAATATAAGTTGTATACATTGGAATGAAATGACGTTTCTTCAGGACCATGGTGCAACACAGAACAGTACGCGAGACTACATAAAGTGCAAATACACAACAGTGTGAGATGAGTGCAAAACAATAAATAAAGGTGCAATAGTCAATATTATTAATTTCTTACTAGTATGAATAATGTGGAAATTTATGTAGAAATGATTTTAAAATTGTAAAATTGTTTAAGCCATTGTCTCAGAACAAGTGTTTTATGAAGCTGAAAAAACAAACAAACAACAGTTTGGAAACCTGCTTTCCAGTCCGGAATGTTTGTTTGTATTTGGATTGGCCTCATGTAAGTCATTTTATAGACACGCCTCTAATGCATTTTTATTGCTGTCATGACAGTCCTTGCTAATGGTAACTCTACAGTAATTAGCATGCTAAATGTAGTTAAACCACCATGGGTGGGAATGGGGGCAGGTTCAGTGAGTAAAAAAAAAAAAATCATTCCAATCTTTATTCAACTCCACCCATTTAACCATTAGAGATTTTTTTCACAAATCGTACCTAATGCACTTTTAAAAGTATGGGAATTCAGACAAAGCTTTGATAGATATGTTGTCTCAAAACCTTTGTCTATGCAGGTAACCTGCATCTAAAGTGTCACATGGTTCCCACATCTCCTGTCCTACCTGGCAGGAATTCTCAGCTAAATCAAACACAGATATAAACCTAATGCACCAGTATGCTCTATAGATTCCAGTAACTGCTTAGTACGTAGCGTGTACTATTTTGGGAATCATGTTTTAAAAGCAAGTGGCCAACTGGGTAGCGTTGCTGAGTCACAGTTCCAGGGTTCATTCCTGTCCATGTGGGTTTTCTCTGGGTTCTCCGGTTTCGTCCTACCTCCCAATATCAATGGTTAAAACCATACCTGGGAATATGGAGTGCGTTCATAAGGTCCCATAATGCCCTGCGATAAACAGTATCTGCGTCCGAATATCCCTACCCTACTATACAGTAGTTGAAAAGCAGGATGCCAAAGGAGCAGTATGTCTGAATTCTCAGTATTTATAAAACAGTAGGGGTGAAAAATTCTGCAGTATGGAAGCAATGTACACTGTCCCATAATGCAACAGGACTTGCGTGGAAGAGCTGTCAGAATAAAAAATGGCGGAAGGCAGAGCGTCGGCTCTTTTTAATTGTAGGTCACGTGACAATGTCAACATGGCGGATGCAGTATGTCCGGATTGTATCACTACACACTTATACTGCTCGGTGTGTACCGTATCAACGGCCGAGCGCCAGGTACTGAATCAAACGCAGTAGGTACTGACACTAAATCTGACGTGACCTAGCCTATAGATTACCCACAGTGCACTTTGCTATGTGTAAGGAATAGAGAGGGTGCCATTTTGGATTTGGGGAGTCAGGAAAAGTTTTCGGGTTCGAGCTTACTTTATTCATCCTTATTCATCTTTACATCCTATACATTTGATTCAGAGTAAAATTTAAAAAAAAAAAAAAAGAAAGAAAAAAGTATTATTTATTAATATTAGAGAAGACACGTGACTGAGATTTTTGGCACGAGGACGCTGACAGGACCTCACTGGTTTCATGAAGAAGAAAAATAAAAGAAAAAGAAAACATCACTCTGCCTCATTTCTTGACTGGAGCAGATGCTGTGAATGCTTTTCCTCTTCTTCCTTTTTCTTTGTTTTTCTTTTTAAAAGGATGTTAGAGGGAAAATCTGTCGGCGGTTGAAATGAGGGCGAGCAGAGCGCGCGCGAGGTATTTCCCGCGGTTTCTCTTCCCCCCCACCCCCGCACCACGTTCTTCCTTTTTTGCTGTTGTTCTCGCGGGCACACAGAGCGCGCGCGCGCGGCTCACTCTTCTCAAGGCGCTTAACGGTCACTTCAGTTAGCGGTGAGGTGTTTTCGCGGTTCTTTTTGTAATCTGAGGAAAAAAGTAATAGTGGGGGGAAAAAAGAAGTAGAAAGAGAAGAAAAGGAGAGGAACTCGATGGGATGATGGCAGCGAACTGGCCGTTGGGACTTTTTCTGTTTTTCCTTCAGGCTTGCAGTAAGTACACTGAGGTAACTGAGGTAACTGAGGTGAGGTGGCAGGTTCATTTGAAAAATTAGCAATTAGCATGACAATTCATAAGCATCCACTGCTCGAAATATTCCTTATTATTCATGTCATTCATACCAGTCTTTCTGTATTTCTCTTATTCTTTCCACCTTCTGCAATTTACAATTCATTTTTTTAAGTTCATTTAATTTTCATTTTATTACTGTTGCTCAGCTTACTATAACTGCAAAGCAACAGAGAATAGAAAACCAAATGCTCATCAAGGCTTTATCTATTTATAATGACCAACAAAATATGTTCTTTAGCATAACTTAATAAATATAACTAACAAACCACCTTCAGCAAGTGACTTAATCATCAATTAGACTAATTGCAAACATTACTAATTCTGTATACTTCTTATTGTTGTTGTTGTTTTTGTTGTTTTTAATGTAAGACACAAGGAGTTGTTTTATGCTTTTTCTTTTGTTATCATCTGAATTACAGTAATGTATAAGTAATATAGTCTACCAACACAAGATCATAGCAATAACTTATACAATTAACTTATATAGTTCTCAAGGAATAATGTTTAAGTAAATGTGTGTGTGTGTGTGTGTGTGTGTGTGTGTGTATTTCCGGTAAATGGAAATGAATAATCCTCAGAGCTCTCGTGATGCCATTAAAACTTGTGTGTATGTGTTAAAACCTAATTAAATAAGTTTTAATTAAATACGTCAATAACCCAGATTTGAAAACGGACCACATCCACATAGAGCTACAGCACATTTATTTAGAGGTGTGTATAATTTGTATATCTCAATAATGATGTGATGTATCAAACATACATTCAGAGCAGACTGTGGTTTATTAACGTGGTGCAGCACGTAATTTTGCTAATTTTGTTCAACACCTTTATTTACAGTTATACCGAACATGCGACGAACCGTGTCTCCGTATCCGGTGATGAACAGTAGCTCCCGGTTGCCATTTTGAACATTGTTTAGGTACTGAAATGGATGAAAAATAGCTAGCTACATTTTCCACGCTTGGCTAGCTAGCTAGTTTGTTTAAGTCCAGCTAGCTGGCATTAGCAGCAATCAGAGCATGAGCAGGCCGCAATGAAAAGTGTCACTTTATAATATTGTTTAACACACACACACACACACACACACACACACACACACACACACACACACCTACTGTATATATAAATATATTCCAGTTCAAAAAAGGTACATTATCTTCCTCTGGCAAATTTCTGTTTACTCTTCAAGGCGTCTCCTTGACATCTTTGAAATTAGTAAACATGCAAAAATCGTATTTACATATTGTTTCCTCGCTCTACTTTGCATCTGCCGTAGGCCTAATTTCCGTGCCACGCCCACTATTTTGCATTCACGTTTATATTTATTTTATTACACACATAAATTAGTGCTAATTATTTGGTATTTTTGTAAATCAGGGCCTCATTGTCTCATTTTGGCCTCGGTTGATCCATCAGGACTAAAATCATTAAGTCATTAATTGTTACGTGTGAGTGGTCTGGATAGACCGTTTAATCAGTGCAAGCAGTCGCACATGCCTCTGAGTGTTTAAAACTCTCAGGTTACACGGTGAGAACAAACGAAACAACAACGATTACAGCAAAGGCCAATCAGTATTATAGATAGATAGATAGATTGTTACATGGATCGATCAATAAATAGATAGAGAGATAGTTACATGGACAGATAGAGAGATTGTTACATCGATAGAGAGATAGAGAGATAGTTACATGGATCGATCGATAGATAGATAGAGAGGTAGTTACATGGATAGATAGAGAGATTGTTACATGGATAGATAGATACATAGATAGATAGACAGACAGAAAGATAGAGAGATTGTTACATGGATAGATAGAGAGATTGTTACATGGATAGAGAGATAGATAGACAGAAAGATAAAGAGATTGTTACATGGATCGATCAATAGTTAGATAGAGAGATAGATAGATAGATAGATAGATAGAGAGCTTGTTACATGGATTGATCAATAGATAGATAGAGAGATAGTTACATGGATAGATAGATAGAGAGATAATTACATGGATCGATCAATAGATAGATAGAGAGATAGACCCTTGGTCCTTATCTATCATGGCCCCCTAATAATCTCCATCCCTGAATTAGCTACATCTCTCTCCTCTCCTCTCCACCTATAGCTGGTGTGTGGTGGGTGTTCTGGTGCACTGTGGCTGCCATCGCATCATCCAGGTGGATGCTACTCACTGGTGGTGGTTGAGATTTCCCCCCATACTATGTAAAGTGCTTTGAGTGCCTAGAAAAGCACTATATAAATGTAAGGAATTATTATTATTATTATTATTATTATTATTATTATTATTACATAGATAGAGAGAGATACAGTGGGTATAGAAAAGAATCACCCCCCTTTAAAATAATCACATTTTGTTGCTTTTCAGCCTGAAATGAAGACGGACACATTTTTGTTTTATCCAGCTGTATTTACTCAGTGCAACTTATAACATCCAAGTGAAAGATATAACACCAACATGTCAGGAAAAATTTTTTAAAATTAAAAAACAGAATCACTGAATTGGAAAAAGGATCACCCGATTGTGTTAGTATTTTGTTGAACCACCTTTTGCTTTAATTACAGCCTTTTGCAGACAATATTTGCCCACTCTTCTTTGCAGAACTGCTCAAGTTCAGTTAAATTTGATGGTGACTGTTTGTGGACTGCAGCCTTCAAGTCATTCCACAGATTTTCAATGGGGTTTAAGTCTGGGCTCTGACTAGGCCATGCAAGGACATTCACCTTTTTCTCATTCAACCACTGTGTGGTCAGTTTTGCTGTGTGCTTTGGGTCATTGTCATGTTGGAAGGTAAACCTTCTTCCTGTTGACAACTTTCTGGCAGAGGGCAGCAGATTTTCCTCAAGAATTTGACGGTATTTTGCCCCATCCATTTTTTCTCTAGATAGATAGCTAGACGGATGTACTTTATTGATTGGATGCTACACTAGACGACGTTACACATACAACACGTTAGCAAAAAAAGCGCAGACATTCACAACAACCCAGCTGGTGAGTTTGGGATCTATGTATATGATGATTGTATGCATACATGAATGTATCCGAATGAATGAATTGAATTCCGTCCCGTTGTTCATTCGTTCCGGGAAGCTGGAGGCACGTCATGTTGGGAGGAGGCATTGTGGAGTCTGATGGCAGCTGGCAAAAGCGACCCCCCCCCCCCCCGATTTAAGGATGGCTGGCAGAGCTTCAGCACAAGCATGATTGCCCACTCAGTGCTCAGTTTGTGAGGTTTGTAACAAAATGTGCTCAATAATGTGGTACCAGGAATCGTTGTGGTACCTGACCGGTGCTAATGGTGCCTATAGTTGCCTGTACAGGAGCAGCAAGGAGTATCTATAACTACAGTGTTGGTAGAGAGACAGTTCCTCTTTAGACTCTAAGGTCAGTATGCAATGGGTAATAACATAGTGTAACCAGGGTAAGTGGAGGGAAGTGATGGGGTTGGGATGGCATGAGCACACTGGGGGTAAATGATTGTGTATCTGCGCTCAGTCCTATAGTGCTACATGTGTAGTGCCTATCCATTTACTACTGATTTTGTTTTGTGTTTTGATTTGTGCGTCAGCTTTTTGGTTGCAATGAAGTCAGTGTTCGTGTTTGTCACAAGCAGACAGGAATAGTGTGTATTCTTTAATTATTAAACACATGAAGTGCACTAGGAAGGTATTTCTCTATCTTTCTCTCTCTCTCTCTCTGTATTTCTCTCTCTTGCGTTCTTTCACTCTCTATCTCTCTGACTCCGCAGCAGGTGAAATATTGTTTTTTCCTGCTGGTCAGCAGCTTTTGTGCTTCACATGGATTTAGAACAGTTGGCTCTAACTCTGCTGCAACGTTGACCATGGAAAAGGGAGCTTCAGCTATCACTCTCTCTTTCTTGTTCTCGCTCTCTCTCTCTCTCACTCACACACACACACACACACACACACACACTGTCTCTCTCTCTCTCACTCTCTCTCCTCTCCTTCACACTCTCATAGTCCAGATTATGAGTTAGACCAGTAAAAGTAAATGATAATGATTTTGGGATAGAGCTAACAAACTCAGAGGTGGACGAGCGGTGAATTAATTATCTAGTGGAAGCTCCAAAGTGCCCCGTGCCATGTTTTTGGTTGCTTAGGAACCTAATTATCTAGGCCAAAATATGCTGATGTAATGACCAAGTGTGGCAAATTAGTTAGCTGGTTAAGTGCATTAGTACAGACACAAATGAGTATAATGACTGCACAGCCATAGTCCTTATCCTCTCCTGAACATTTTTGTTATGTAAACTGGAGGAAGGGGATTCAGGATGCATGCGCAGGGGAAACGTCAGTTTATTAGGAACATATTATTCAAAAATAAAGGAACACAAAAAAACAACAACCCATAATCCCTTGAATGAAAAGCAGTAATCCAAAATGTGATATTCCTTAACAACTGAGGCAGTAATCCAAATGAGAATGTCCATGAAACAAACCAGCAGTAGTAATCCACAAAGCAGTAATCCAAATGACGAAAACAAAACCAAACGGAGCAAATACGCGACACAAGGAGGTGGTTTGGGAACCACGAACAACGAGCTACGGAATACGAACTACGAACAAGAGTTGGGAATGAGACCGGGAGCAGGATTGGAACTGGGAACGGGAACTGGCTTTGGGCATAGGCTGAGGCATGGACTGGGATCAGGACTGGGGACAGGACTGGGAACAGGCCTTGGATTAGGGCAGAAACCTGGACATGGAGTTGGACATGGACTAGGAATAGGGCAGGAACCTGGACATGGACTAGGACTAGGGCAGGAACCTGGACATGGACTTGGACATGGACTAGGACTAGGGCTAAATTTTGCGCTAAAACATGGGCTAGAACTTGGAAAGGAGGTCATCCCGTGGACCTCAGACATGGACTGGGCTTGGGAAGAGGTCATCCCGTGGACCTCAGACATAGACTTGGCTTGAGAAGAGGTCATCCCATGGACCTCTGACATGAGCAGGACAGGAGTGGAGGTTTCTTCTTGAACTTCTGGCAGGAACATGGCTTGGGCGGAGGTCTCCTCGTGGACCTCCGGTATAAGCAGGACAGGAGAGGAGGTTTCTTCTTGAACCTCTGGTGGGAACAGGACTGGAGTGGAGCACCCCACTTGGGTCTCCGACAGGAACTGGGCTGGAACGGAGCACCCCACTTGGGTCTCCGACAGGAACTGGGCTGGAGCGGAGCACCCCACTTGGGTCTCCGACAGGAACAGGACAGGAGTGGAGGTTTCTTCTTGAACCTCCAAGAGCAGCTCCTCTGGGAAAACCTCCTGCTGGGTCTCCGGCTGAAGCTCGAGGCTGGAGGTTGCCATGTCAACCTCCAGGGGCAGCTCCGCTGTGGAGACCTCCTGCTGGGCCTCTGGCTGGAGCTCGGGGCTGGAGGTCGCCATGTTAACCTCCAGGGGCAGCTCCGCTGTGGAGACCTCCGGCTGGAGCTCTGGGGTTGCCCGCCTGTGGAGCCGTTTGTGAACCCGCCAGCTGCCCTTAAAACAGACTTGTGAGCAGAAGTAGCTGCTCCTTCCTCCCTGTTTCCTGCAGGTGGGGCACTGTAGGATGGCTGGTCAGGTGCATCCTTCGGTGGCGCACTTCTGGGTCAGGAGCTGAGAGGTGCAGGCTGCCCTGTTAGCCCGCTCCCCCTCATAGTAGTCCAGGAACGACACGCCTGGTCGGTCGCCCAGACGATTCTTCCCCAAGAAGGTCCTGAGGTCAGGTTGGAAGTCTGGGCTTCCGATCACCTGGACCAGTAGATCCACAAAGCCCGAAACTGTATTGAGCTTCGTGGATCCACTGGCGAGGTGAAGCTCCGCCCATTGGCGAGCGGAGCCAACCAGACGGGAGAGGAGGAACCCCAACCACTGTTCCTCATCAGGCTTGGGGTCCTCCAAATTAAGGAAATACGTTTGTGCTTGCAGTAAAAAAACATTGCGGCCATACGGAGAATCCATCATACGCTTCCGAAGCATAAACAAAAATCCTTTGAGGAAAGCGGATGGAGTCATAAGCAGGCACAAAACAAGCGGCGCCAATTTTCCCTGCTGCATCCATTTTTTGGCGGAGTATTCTGTTATGTAAACTGGAGGAAGGGGAGTCAGGATGCATGCGCAGGGGAAACGTCAGTTTATTAGGAACATATTCAAAAAATAAAGGAACACAAAAAAACACCAAACCATAATCCCTTGAATGAAAAGCAGTAATCCAAAATGTGATATTCCTTAACAACTGAGGCAGTAATCCAAATGAGAATGTCCATGAAACAAACCAGCAGTAGTAATCCACAAAGCAGTAATCCAAATGATGAAAACAAAACCAAATGGGCGACGCAAGGAGGTGGTTTGGGAACCATGAACAACGAGCTACGGAATACGAACTACGAACAACTTTCTATGGACTGGGAACCATGAACTACGAGCGAGAGAACACAAGAAAGCAATCGGCTTAGCGCACATACTCCTTAATCTAAACTAAAATTACGCTAGCTGCGTAGCGAGAGAGAGGGAACCTAACCGTTTTTCATGTGGTCTTTGCGACCCTGACAAAAAAGTCAATAAGTCAACGTCGGTGAACATTTTGAGTACGACGTAGTAATACGTCTAACCGAAGGGTGATGTGTTGTGTTAGCAGGAGAATTACGTATGTGACAGCTTTTCACTTTTGCTCGCTTTCATCAGTTAACACACCTGCGATTCCACACATGCTAATTAATCTGCTTAGTAAAAAGCATTCCACCATCAACCCGCGTGTGTGTGATACAGCAGTGTGTAGTGGTGAGATCGGGAAGTGTGCACTGTAATAACGGCATCCAGGTGCGTCACACAACCACGAGCAGTCTATTTAGTCCCAGTTTATTTAGTCCCGCCCCGAATAAGCTATTTCACATAACAGATGTTTACATATAGTCCACAAGACGCAATAATAACCTCACAGTGATATGAGGCGAGCAGACGTGATAGTGATGGTTAAATTTACAGTGTCTCTGACATCTGTTACAATAGTAAAGATTGTTAAGGATGTTTTTTTCTGATACATCTCACTTGTAAATATATAGTCCTGTTTCCGTGTTAAGTGACAGTTGAACAACAGTCAGAATGAGTTGCACTGATTACACACACACACACACATACACACGCGCGTGCGCACACGCTGTTAAGAAGCAGGTGTGAGCACTTCAAGGCCAAGCACAGAGAAATGACTGAAGATTGTATGTGTGTGTGTGTGTGAATATATCTGAGCAGAACAAATCACAGCAATTACACGTGACATCATCCCGGACCCATGACTGGAGCATCGTGTTCACTGAGAAAAAACAGACATTAACCTGTCACTCACACATACACACACACACACACTCATTGTGGTGTGGACTGGCAGAGTGTTTTTCCATAGTTTGGTCTTTGTAACTGAAGTGATGTGAAGGTTTTCTTTTCTTTTCACCTTTTCTGGAGAAAACAGGCCGCATGCAGTCTGACTGACACCTCAACCTTTCCGGATCTTTCACCTTGAGGAATATCAGATTGGTTTCCAGGAGTCGGAATGGTCTGGAAACCGCTTCATTACCGCATCCTTGTCCATCACTTTTTAAATAGATTTTGCGTGTCCAGTCACTGCTGCTGTAGTAGAGTTAATTTTCACTTGCAGCCCTATAGGCTGTTCAGTGTTACGATTCTGTATCTTCTCAATAACCCTATTATAAACGCTGGAGCGGGGATATAAAATCTCCCAAAAACACTAACAGATGGGCAACACTAATCCTCGGCCCTTCTAGTCGCTTCCTGGACTAATGCTATCTTTACCCTCTTTAGTCGTGACATATTTTTTAATAATGGATTTAATGGTACTCTGTGGGGTGTTCAAATTTTGAGATATATTTTATATCCAAACCATACCTTTGTCCTGGACTTGTTTTGATAGCGCCAGGTGCATTTATATTGAGATCACGTGACACTTTAATTACGCAGGTCGACTGTGTTCAACTGATTATATGATGCCTAATTTGATGCTGACTGGTTGCGCCAGAGCTAATTTAGTGGTTTCACACCAGCACAGTGTTTATGAAATATTTTGGGTATGATATGATATATGAGATCACAGCCTGTGTCATGCCTCACACTTTCACCATCATGATTAACACCATGATGGTGTGAAGTGTAATTAACCACTACTAGAAATAAATTATTCTTGTCCTGTCTTAGATTCCCTCACATTTATGTGTGTGTGTGTGTGTGTGTGTGTGTGTTAGGTTCCCTATCAGCTGATGCTGAAGAGAGGCTGGTGGATTTTATCCTCAGTTCGGATCGCTACAATAAGCTAATCAGACCGGCGATCAATAAGAGTCAGCAGGTCACCATCGGCATCAAAGTGTCCCTGGCTCAGCTGATCAGCGTGGTGGGTGCTTCACACACACACACACCTTGAGAGTACCTTGCTTACAAACTATACTTGAACACTAAACACACTTTCCTAATCCTGTTTCTCATCACTGCAGAATGAGAGGGAACAGATCATGACGACTAACGTGTGGCTCACGCAGGTGAGGTTACCTGCAGCTCTTTAAAATACATATATACACACTGTGCTAGTCAGAATGAATTTGCTGTTTAAATAGTATATATATATATATATATATATATATATATATATATATATATATATATATATATATATATATATATATATAGTATACTATAGTATAGTATAGTATAATACTATAGTATATAGTATAATACTATAGTATATAGTATATATATACTATAGTATTATAGTATATATATATATATATATATATATATATATATATATATATATATATATATATATATATATATATTTAAAATCTAATTGCATTTGTATGTTTAAGATCCTGTCTTTTACTATAGTTATAGTTATATATAGGCTTTCTAAACATTTTGGATAAATGACTAATAGTAATAGTAAAACAGTTAGGATTAAGTCTGTAGCAGTTACATTATATATATATATATATATATATATATATATATATAAACAACTTTCCTACATGAAGAAATGAAAAGTCCAGCTAAATACGCATATTAAAGTCTTGTTAAATATAGCTTCAATTGTCCTTCCTCTGAACAGCTGTGTTTGTTTGATAGATCAGAAACACGGCGAATTGTCCGACTATTGTCCCGACTGCTGTTTTTCACCCACCTGCAGGAGTGGACCGACTACAGACTCGTCTGGGACCCGGACAAGTACGACGGCATCCAAAAACTACGAATCCCCTCTCACCACATCTGGCTTCCTGATATCGTGCTCTACAACAAGTATGCTGATGCTGTAAATCCCGACCCACTTAATCCACCTGTTCTCCATACAACTTATATTTGTACACAGAAGAACACGTATTAAAAGACACTTAAGATCATATCTACAGACAAAATTACAAGTTTCAAAGTTTCTCTTGATAAAGTATAGGCTAAATAATAAAACTGGCTAAATTGCTTGTTTTTATAACATAACCTGACTCATGTATGAAGTAAAACCATACTTCAACAATCATGCAAGTAAACAAAAACACATTAAAAAATCAGAACAAAAAACAAAACCTACTACCATATTTTCCAGACTTGCTATTCCCCAAAGCCTGTAAAATATAATTATAGTAAGAAAAACAGGAAGTGGATTAATTATAGATGACCGATTTACAGTCATCTAGGTAACACAGTGCTTTAAGTGGAACATTTAAGGCCATAAACCTGATGATCTTTGATGCTCGACGTGCTTGTTTTCTATATATATTTTACAGTTTATGTGCTAAATGATGGCACTTAGCAAATAACTGACTAATTATGCTATAAAAGTTCTGTCAGGTCCTAAACGCTCTGATAAATGCTATCACTCAGGTGTTCCGAGCTGTAAGATCTAGGCCACAGTCTCCTCAGAGATTATATTTAGTCTTTTGTTTAATTTTATATGGAGATTCAACACTCCATTTAGTTCATGAAGCAAGACTCGTTAAGATGGCAGGGGGAGGACGGAAACAGATGTTTAAGACATAAATGAACGGAGTAAAAAGTGATTATGGCATGTGATCATGAGCTAATTCGATTAAGAGGCATCCTGATGATGCTTTACAGACTCAGCAGTCCGTGTAATATCTTACTAAAATAAGCTAATGCTCGTTTCAATTGAGGAACTGTATATGACACTGTTCTGAAGGATGGGAAAAGGAGGACAGATTAGCAAAAGCTTAGTTAATGCATATTATTCACGTTTTACCACACACACACACACAGTGCGCAACGACTCACGGGAGTTAAATGACGTAAAATTCATTATAAAAATTAATTCTGTACAAGAAAATCAGCAATAAAAAACCTGACCTTCTGTCATTTCCTGTCTATCTCAGTGCGGACGGTGTGTATGAAGTCTCATTCTACAGCAACGCTATTGTCTCCAACACGGGTGACATCTTCTGGCTTCCTCCAGCCATCTACAGGAGCGCCTGCGCCATCGAGGTCCGCAACTTTCCCTTTGACCAGCAGAACTGCACACTGAAGTTCCGCTCGTGGACATACGACCGCACCGAGCTCGACCTCGTCCTGACCTCTGACTTCGCTAGCCGCGACGACTACACGCCCAGCGGCGAGTGGGACATCGTGTCTTTGCCGGGCCGCAAGAACGAAGACCCCGACGACGCCACTTACATGGACGTCACGTACGACTTCGTGATCCGACGCAAGCCGCTGTTCTACACCATCAACCTCATCATCCCGTGCGTGCTCATCACCTCTCTCGCTGTTCTTGTCTTCTACTTGCCGTCAGACTGCGGTGAGAAGATGACTCTGTGCATCTCCGTGCTGCTGGCCCTCACCGTCTTCCTGTTACTGATCTCCAAGATCGTTCCGCCCACCTCGCTGGCTGTGCCGCTCATCGGAAAGTACCTGATGTTCACCATGGTGCTGGTGACCTTCTCCATCGTGACCAGCGTATGCGTGCTTAACGTGCATCACCGCTCGCCGTCCACACACCACATGCCTGCCTGGGTGCAGCGCTTCTTCCTGCACCAACTGCCCGTCTTCCTGCTCATGCGGCGACCAGGTCGCTCCAACATGCGTGAAAGATTTCGGAGGAAGCATCGGAGCAAGTCGTTCTCTGGCGACACGTTCGCTCTGGGGACCTGGAGGACAGCCGAGCTGCCTGAGGGCTCGGAGTTTGGGCAGAGGCTCAGAGTCGGGCGTGAAGCAGAGGTGGATGCAGCCATAGACGGCGTGCGGTTCATCGCTGAACACATGAAGAGCGAGGATGATGATGAAGGGGTGAGGAAGACTCTATCTGACATCTTATGAACAACAGACAAAGATTTTTGGATTTGTTTTCTTGCGTGATTATTTAGTAATGTTCTTACGACCAATAGCAAGTATTCATGTTGGCTTGACAGAGCAAAAAACACACTGTTCTTCATAATCATCTTGTACTTGTCACAGTTTTTCACGTAGAAACATGAAACGTAGACGTGCTTGTGTTTTTGGGAAAGATCGTAATTACGGTTGCCGCGTAGCAACGCTCCAAGGAGGGTCGTTTTTCCATAGGGAAGACTTTGGGGTGCTTTTATTTTTAGTCAGAAGGTCTTTCAGGCCAAACTGTAGGAGCTACAACATGAAACCTGATCATTACGTAGTACACGGGGAATATAGCAACACCCTAGCAACTACTTGGAATGTCATAGCAACACCATAGCAACCAACTGAAATATGATAGCAACACCCTAGCAACCACATGGGATAGCAGAGCGACTACCTAGCAACACCCTAATCACGCACTTATGTGAATTTTCAGGTCATTGAGGACTGGAAGTATGTCGCCATGGTGATCGACCGTTTATTTCTCTGGGTTTTCATCCTGGTGTGTCTGATCGGAACGCTCGGCCTCTTCGTCCAGCCGCTATTCCAGAGCTACAACACACCTGTAGCAAGAGATGAGTGAGTGAGTGAGTGAGTCATAGAGCACGACGATACAAAATAAAATCTTTGGCGTTGAATCTAAGCTGGTTCGCTTTTAATCTTTCTGACTCTCTCTTTTTCTGTTTTAGCCATGGCATTTAATAGACACATGCCAGGTAAATGCGAGAAGATATCAGAGCACAAATCAGTCGGAATGAGACCAGGCATACCGAATAAAAGAGAACAGAGATCCACCACAGGTACACATGCTGATCAGGTGGCGAAACGTCCAGCACCTGCCCAGATCTGCAGCTATGTGACGGTGATGACTGATGTCGCTTAATCAGGGTATTCAGAACTGTATTTATGCACTGTGAAAACGAATAGAGACTTATTACCACCCTAAATTCTTATGATTTAGGCACTGAAATCATCATATGCATCGTTTTCTTGTATGCTTATTTTACATGTTTGTTTTTTTTTTACTGCTTATAAAATTGCCCTGGTGTAGTCAATAGATCAGTTTTTGTCATCGCTCCTGCCACAAAAATCCTAATTTCCGTCTTAGGATATCCAGAACTGTTTCTAGAACCAGGCTAACACTAGTGTACCTTAAGAATAGCTACAATAAAACGCCAAAAAAGGGGAATATTTTAATTAGGCTTATTAAAATGTAAATATATACACATTACTGTGTATTGTTTGGTACGTTTCAGGATTTCCCAGATGGCAAAAAAATGTAACGTGTGTTACTTTTCAGAAAAGTACAGCGTACAATACTTATATAAGAACCTAGTAGCATTTTCTATGAAGGCAATATGTACAGTATAATGACCTATGAATATGTTATAATGCATTAATTGGGCATTATATTTATTTATGAAAACAAGTAGCATTCACACAAGTATTGTTTATTAAATCAACAGCAATTTTATATACATTTAGAGCACTAAATTTACAAAAGGTGTAAAGATCGGGTTGACCGCTCATAATGCGTAATAAAGATAGCCACAAGGTGTAATGCATGTTCCTAAATAATTATGAATGTATTCATAGTTCATCATGAACATGACCTTCATAGAAAGTGTTACCGAACTTTTCCAAGTGTGTAAATGGTCTAAAATGCTATGCATGCAATGCAGTTACGTTTCGCCGTTTCATTTTCATGTCGTTAAATTTGCATTTAAGTCACAAAAGCTGCACTGCGTCTCCGCTGTACTTCCAGATTTAAAGCTGCACTGTGCGACTTTTTTGTTCTTATAGCTAGCCTGCTTACTGCCTCACAGCTCCAGGGTCCCCGGTTCGATCTTGAGCTCGGGTTACTGTCTGTGCGGAATGTCGCATGTTCTCCCTGTGCCTGTGTAGGTTTTCTCCAGGTTCTCCGGTTTCCTCCCACTAGGTAGGTGGACTGGCTATGCTAAATTGCCCCAGGTGTGGACGTGTGTGTTACACACTGCAGCTTTGAACTATTTCACAACGTAATGTTTACATCTTTCTCAAAACTCATAGAATCGAATTACTTTATATTTACCTTCATTTTTTAAAATTTTGTTTTGTAGAAGCACTGTATGTGTTCCAACCCTAAAAGATTATTTTGCATGAGAACACAGTGTATGCAATTTTTTACTAAGCCTCACACACATGCAAAAAAAAACAACTTTTTTGAAGCATTTTTAAATATCGGCTTACGTAGTTTGCTGATCTAAAGTAGAAATAAATACTTATTTGTTTTGAACTGTCACTTTTTTAATCGCCTTGATGGAGATAAAGTTGCTGTGAAATAATTTTTTTCTATCACTCTCTAAACAGCAATTATGTGATGAAAATCAGATTATTGTTATTGGGGATATTATACAATAAACTTTTTTTTTTTTTTCTTTTGCTACTAGTATATGTCTTGTGGGTTTTTGTGTCATGTTTTTTTCTGCCTCCCTCCTTTACTGTCACTGATCTCACGTTTCTGCTTCGTGTCTCTGCTAGATATCTGTACAAACACTACATACTGTAGCGGAGAGGGAGCGAGGTGAAGCAAGCGAGGTGAGGTAAACAGCGTGAAGAGTCTGTTTGAGCTCGAGGAGGATAAACACTGTGCATGTACAGTACCGTGCAAAGGTTTTAGGCACCCTATTTGTTTCAGTACAAACTTTATTATAGATTTTTTTTATTTTATGACGTCTACATTATCAAGTCGGTACAAAAAAAAATTTTAGATTCCCAAACATTAGTTTTCTAGCACAAAATTAAATGTTACAGAAAAATGTTTGTATGTCATTAAAGAAAGCAGCATATTACAGTAAGAGACACTTTTCAGACAAAAAAACACAATGAAGGCTGCTGGGTTTTGCTGCAGAAATAAGAAGCGAGTGCGAAAGTCAAAGTGTCCAGAAGAACTGTGTCTGGTTCTGCAAGATGCTCAATAAAACTTACCAACTCATTTCCTTATAAAAACTGCACACGTTGTACCGGAGACTACTATTTTTACTTTTTTGTCACATTAAATATTGACTTTGTTTCATTTACTACTGTTTACTGTCTCTTTACAGTATTTATTTATTTATTTTTAATGTAGAAACGTTTAATTTCATTATTTTGAAGGCATCTTTGCTCTACAGCATTTCTTTGCATGTGTCTAAGACTTTTTGCACAGTGCTGTATTTCGGAGATAGAAAGAAAAATAATAAAACTATATGTGAGAAATAGCCTTTTTTCTGGACCATAGTTTGTTAAAAGATGAGGCTTGCAGACTTTGCACCAATATTGTGTTTCCTGTCAGGATGAGAGAGTGAGCTACATGAATTGCAAACAAATCCAAACCAAAAGAAAAGTAAACAGGAAGTATGGTGCAGAGTAAATAACAGTATAGACACTGAATAATTGATGTGGTAGATTAGGCTGAGAGTCTACTTATACAGATCAGGCTAAAAACACCCAAGTGGTACTGATTATTAGATGATGGGAAGTGTAGATGGGTGTCCAGGTGATGGAGGCGTGGCCTCTGATCCTGTCGGCCACTGTTAAGGAGGCGTGGCCTCTGTGCTTGTTACACCCAATGAAGGAAGCTTAACATTGGCCTTGTGACAGTGCTGGGATTTGAACACAGAACCTTTTGCACAAATCCTTAAATCCACACACACCACCAGAGGTGACTGCACTCTCACCTCCTCTCCGTTACTGGGTTATATAGGTTGTTGTGTCCTTTGTATCTCCTGCAGCGAAAAACAATACGACACAAATTGCTGTGAGTGATTTGTAATGATTTGGATCGATGCTTTGAGTGTTATCGAATGCGGCCCCGCGTTTAGAGAGTCGGAGAACCCTACAGTACATCCGCCCGCTCGTTCTGCTGACGGCGCTGTGTTTGCACACACAGCACTCCGACAGCGCTAAGCGAATGCTTTCAAAACACTTTCAAAGTGCATCTGACGCATTTAAAAAAGCTTTTTAAAAATTAGCTCTGCATTAGCCGGCGAGAGTCTGGTCTCACTGACAGAAGAACAGAGGGTGATAGTGATGGTCACTCTCTCTCTCTTTCTCTCTCTCTCTCTCTCTCTCTCTCTCTCTCTCTCTCACCGCATCACTGTTCATCTTCACATCCATGGCTCGTTTGAACCAGTGTGTGTGAGAGAGAGAGACAGACATACTGTCTCTGTTCTCTGTTTAATATCTGTTCTGGCTCCTAGTATACACATAAAACCAGATGGATCCTCCTTTTATCTCTTTAAATCCAGTGTCTACACAACAGCTGTCACCACTGATACTGTCCTTAATGCATCCACAAATCAAGACTAGTTTCTAAATTACATTTTCCATGATGCCTGTAATATGGAGCACTCTGGAGAGCAGTGTGGATCCATTTCAACCTTTTTTTTCCTTCTTCTTCTTCTTCTTCTTCTTCCCAGAATCATTATCATTATCATAAGGTTCATAGCTGGAGTCAGGGAAGAGGCAGAGGTGTTCAGGTTAAACAGTATATAATATACATGTATATATAAACTGGGAAACCAACAGGGTTAGAAACGTGAGCTGAAGTAGGATGAGGCACTGACCACTGTTTTTTCCTGTAACGCAGCATTTATTAATGTTTATCTTTATCGAAACTTATTGTTACTTCTTGCAGTTATGTGCAACTTACCAGAGACGGCAGCTTTTCCAAGGTTGATCAGCATAATACAGTAGTTCCCAATCCTGATCCTTCCTGTAACGAGATGTTTATTTAACATTTATGGAAGGTTATTTGTTATACAAATAATGCATTTAAAAAAAACCCCAGACGCGTATGATCCAGCACAGTAGATGCATACTTCAGAGATATACAGATAGATTGAGAGAATATCAGAGACTGCTGGTGATTTAGTATTATACAATCCACATTGCCTCAGCAAAAACATACACACACCGAGTTGCATTAGACCTTGATGTCAGCAGCAGAAATGGCCTGTCGTAAATCCTACAGGACCCCGATATCATTATCACGTCTCATATTCACAGTGAGCCATTTTTAACCGTATACTGTAGAACCGTATAATACTGAGGTCATGACACATATCACCGATCAACTAGCGATCATCACGAGTGTTACGATCCCGCAAAACCTCCAAGCGTATCTGTGCGTCTTTCTTGTGTGCTTTTCCAAACCCCTGTATCTGTTGGCTCGTCAGTTCCTTCCTAATGGATGAGTGAGAGCCCAGATTTTTTTTTTCTTTAGTAGAGAGAATAAAACCACTCAGCCAGGTATTAAGGATGAATGTGAGATGAATTATTTAAAACGTCAGACTAGGGAAAGGTCCTACCAAGAAATGTTTTATATGCATATATATATATATATATATATATATATATATATATATATATATATATATATATATATATATATATATATATATATATTTATTTATTTATTTATTTATTTATTTCTATTTTCAATACGAGCAGTCCTGAGGCGAACAGGGAAAGAGCATTTGTGGTTTGCATTCGGTGTGCTGTGGTGATGAGCGGAGAGAGATAGACACTGAGAGAGAGAAAGGTAGAGGTAAGAGAGAGATGTGGGTGAGGGGAGGTGAAAATAGCAACCGGGAGGAAAGACATTAATGGTTCGTTGAGGCAACGTTTTCTTGCTTTTATAATGGCATAAATTTAAGATGGAGGGATGAACGCATTGTAGCGATAGAGACAGAGAGACAGACGTGTATGAAGCTGCTGTGGGGTATGAATTCGGGGTGAAGTTCTTCCTTCTTTGTGGTGAGATGATCAAAATGGGGAAATGATTTCACAAATAACAGCTTGTCTGAGAGAAATAAGTGTTGATTCGTTTTCTATAACAGCAGCTCTGATGGTCCAGCAGCCGCAAAATCACAGGTTTGTGTTAATTCACTCGTCCTAGTGAGTTATCGTTACCGTAGTAACACCGTACACAGGTACTTGTATGGTGGATATGCCACATAAATGGATTAAAATGGTCGAAGGAGATATTTATTTAACATTTATGAAAGGAGTCTCTGGTGCCAGCGCTTTGTCGGTCAGAGGTAAAGCTGGAACTGCTGAAAAGACTCTTTGCTGAAAAAAAAGAGTGAGGGAACGATTAACCATTGGCACATTGCTGCGGTATGAGACGAATAAACCATGTTGTTGTATAAAATAATCAAGTTCAGATGGTAGCAGTAACTCCGCTTCATCACACCACCTCATCCTTGATTCGTTTCCTATAACAGCACACCCCCAAATGTTTTATTAAAGTGCTATATTCCATAACACACCCCGGTTTTAAAGATAAAAACACACTCCCTGATGATCCCAGTCCACTCACGTCTGGTCCAAACAAATGCAAGCAGTCTCACATGTTGTTCAGCACTCGACGCCCCCATTCCTGCCAGTTATCCTGGTAAAAGTGGTGGCTCAGTGGTTAAGCCTTTGGGATACTGATCAGAAGGTTCAAAATCCAGCACCACCAAGCTGAGGAGGTCGAGTCCTTGAGCGAGATCTTTTATCTCTAGCTGCTCAGACTTATCCTGCCTCGGTTGTACATAAACTTTGGATAAAAGCATCAGCCAAATGAACAAGAACGAGACAAAGGCGTTGGAGGCTCAAGGCGGAGGCTCAGTATTGATCAGAAAGTCATGAGTTCACGCTCCATCACTGCCAAGCTGCCACTTTGCAGGTCCTTGAGCAAGGTTCTTGTCATATAGCTGACCCTGAGCTCTGACCCTAACCTCTTAACAATTTGGAAAGGAATTTTACTGTACTGTACATGTATATGTCACAATTAAGGCTTTCTTCCAATTATCATATTCATTATTAATATATTGAGTATTGAGATAAATGAGTTTGGCCTACATTTACAGGTTTAAAGAGCTCTGATAACAGCATTTTCGACCCCGGGGCACTCGAGCTACAAAACATGGTTGCTAACAAGAATCTAGCCAGCTAACGTTAGTGATATGAGTGATGTGTATTTTTCTTCTGAAAACAGCGAACTGTATAGTCGGTATTACAGATTTAACAAGCGAATATATCTGTACCAGTTCACGCAGTTCACAGTTTTAGTTTAGCGATTGTTGCGGCCAAAAATGCTTGATTTTGCTGCAACTTGTGGAGTTTTTTTGTGCTTTTTGTCTTTTTTTCTCGAATTGGCGAAATCGCAATCGTACGAAATAGTTTTGCGTGCTCTTTCACAGTGATGTTTGTTGGTAAATGAGACCTTTTAGCTGTACTCGTGTTCCACGCAAGTGAAACGAAGAGGGCTTTGACTGAACGCGCGTCGTGATGTCGTCACGTGACGTTTCTCGGCCCAAACCTGCGTTCATTTTGAAAAATTGCAAACCTCCAAATCCTGGAGGGACGTCTCTGTGTTGATTTATCTCAAGCCAGATGCTCATTAAAAGATAAGAAGTGCGACTTCGTTTGCCGTTGATACGACGTCATGTGCCGAGAGTCGAGGAAGTACGCAAGTCATTATTTGTCATTTCCTAGTCAGAGGTTGGAAATCCCGAGTTACGAGCTCTAGTTGAACGCAGCATTAGACAAGCACAGTCCTGATCACGGTCAGAGCGAGACAACAAGCCAACTTCCATCAGAGTTGGCTCCATCTGGACAAACTGTCCACTGCCCAAATGGACGAGTGCTTAGGAAATTAACCACATCGTTCAATCTGCAAAGCCAAGACCACTAGGAAGCTTCCCTAACGGCACTGACACACTGGAGGCGTCACGGAGCAGAGTCTGGACTCCTGAGCTCCAAGCTGAAGCAGCTGCGACTCTTTGGCTTCCTTCCCCAAACCTGCACACAAAAAGCTCTTGAACTGCTTTATTTTCCCCACACGTGTTAAACAGGATCACCTCGTCCCGGGTCGTCATTTGTCTTTGGAGTGTCCGTGTTCATTCCTGTCTTCACGCCTCGACCACATCCATAAAACACATTCAGAAAAAAAAGGTGTCTTTTTTTTTATCTGTGTTTCAGCGAGAAATCAATCTGAAAGGCATTAATGAAAGGCATTAATGAAAGGCATTAATTCCAGTGCATTACAGTTTGGGCGGTCCGAGCTCATTTACGGTTCTTTTTTTCTCAGTCGAATCGATCCGTGGGCTGCGTTTGGACTCTTTACACACGTTTATATTGTTGTAAATGTACGTACATGATTGTTTTGAGTTCTCCTACACAGCTGGACTGGATGCTGCTTTTCTTTCTTTCTTTATTTATTTATTTTTAATCAGGTAAAGTCTCACTGTGTCGATATTTCAGAACTAACCACTAATACTGACCAGATTTTTTCATCTCATGTATTTTATAGCTGGCGTTCATCATTTCTGAATATTTCTATTGATAAAACTCCAAATCCAAATCGTTTCATACAGAGACAAGATAAATATCACGTCTTCATTTCCTTTCACTTCAACTTTCTAACTTTCTTTCATTTCCTTTTTATTTATCCAGACAGACCGGAGCTGACCCTAAACTCCGATTCGCATGGCTTCTCAGGTGTGTGTGTGTGTGTGCGTGTGTGCGTGTGTGTGTGTGCGTGTGATGCACCTGTGATTTGATTGACAGCTGAATCACATAAGGATGAGTCCTGAGCTGCACCTGCTCCCCACACAACATTCGCCAGCCACAGGGGCTCATCATAAATACTGTAGGAAGGGTTTTTTTGTGTTTGTTTGTTTGTTTGTTTTTTTCTAAATAAATAATACATTCTGTATAAGTTTTATTAATTCCTGCATTCTTATGAATTCCTATACTTATATAAATACTTTTAGTAATGTATGTGTCTGAGGTTGTGTGTGTGTGTGTGTGTGTGTGTGTGTGTGTGTGTGTTATCCATATTGTATCGCAAAGTGTGTTACTTGTGACAGTGATGTGTGTGTGTGTGTGTGTGTGTGTGTGTGTGTGTGTGTGTAGACAGCGAGGTGATGTAAAGTGACACTGTAATGATTGTATTGGGATGGATGATTGAAGAAGTTGATAAAAATAAATATAAATTTAAATGAGATCCTTAAAAAAAAATAAAAATGTAGGGGGTGGGTTTGGAGAGTGTGGTGCCCCCTAGTGTATACACACACACACACACACACACACACACACACACACACACACACACACACACACACACACACACACTAAAACACTCATTTAACAAGGAGTCATTTACAAATCAGGAAAACCTGAAACAAGAAATGTTTTGAATATTTTCTACTGGCGCACTGCTCTTTCTGTGACTGTGTGTGTGTGTGTGTGTGTGTGTGTGTGTGTGTGTAGTCAGGCCGACACAGTTGACAGCGCTCGTTCTTTCAGGAGCCCGGGATTAGTGTTTGCTCTTTCCGGCTGCAGTCAGAGGTGGGTTTAACCTTCATAAACACTGCTCTTTTTAATGGAGGCTGGAGTTCATCAATAGACACAGCACACCTCTGATTGCACCTTATCGACTGCGCCGTCTCGAAAGGACAGGGCTACACCTCCTGAAAGTATCTGCTTTAATCTTTTCTGACATTTGTGAAATGAAATTACATTTGAACGGTTATGCAGTAGATATGCTGTAAAAAAAAATAATAATAATAATAATAATTCCAGGTGTAGTCCTGGAAAAAATTTACAAAGAAAATTGTGAATATTGTATTTTATTGTAAACCAGTGCACTGCTCTGCCTGCTGAACTGTTTACAATACAATCCTGTAAAATAATTAAACAGTATTTGGCTGTAAAATAATTACAGTAAATTCACAGCAGTGTTTTTACACCAATGATCACAGAAGCATTTTTCACACCGTGCTATAAAGTTTGCTTTTGATATTACTTTTTAAAAACTGTCCCTATATTTACAGTGAGTCTGCACTGCACCGCTTTCACCCAATTTATAATTTCATAATTTTTGACTGAAAAACACTGAAATGTCCTGATGGAGACACAAAACACGCATCTGTATGGTTTTGAAGAACATCTCCACCCTAACCTCCAATTCGACTCACCTCACTGAATCGATTCATATGAAACGTTGAATCGAATCGATCTGTGAGCTTCGAAACACTATACAGTCCATACAGGATTTTGCAACTTGCGGAGTTTTTTGTGGATTTAAAAAATTTTTTTACTTGGATTAGCGAAATTGCAATCGCGTGAAATTGTACCGCATGTGATGTTTGTTGGTAAATGAGACCTTTTAGCTGTACTCATGTTCGACGCGCGTGAATCGAAGAGGGCTTTGGCTGAATGCGTGTTGTGATGACGTCACATGACACGTTTTTGGCCCAAATCTGCGGTGATTTTTAAAAATTGCAAGCTCCTCCGAATATTGCGGAGTTTGCTTGATTTCGCGTTAATTTGTGCGATCGCAAAACCGCGAAATCCTGGAGGGACTGACTATACATTTGATTCACCAAGATGGACTGCTTAAATTTGTCTATAACAAACTTTTATTGCATTCATTCATCTACAGTGAGCGCTTAATCTGGTCAGATCATCCAGAGTCGATCCCGGGGAACACCGGACACGCGATGGAAATACACCCTGGATGGAACAACGTCTATCAAGTGTTGTTTTTATATTTTTGTAAATATTTTATTATAATTTTTCATGGGACAACACTGAAGAAATGACACTTCGCTACAATGTAAAGTAATGAGTGTACAGCTTGTATAACAGTGTAAATTTGCTGTCCCCTCAAAATAACTCAACACACAGCCATTAATGTCTAAACCACTGGCAACAAAAGTGAGTACACCCCTAAGTGAAAATGTCCAAATTGGGCCCAAAGTGTCAATATTTTGTGTGGCCACCATTATTTTCCAGCACTGCCTTAACCCTGTTGGGCATGGAGTTCACCAGAGCTTCACAAGTTTCCACTGGAGTCCTCTTCCACTCCTCCATGACGACATCACAGAGCTGGTGGATGTTAGAGACCTTGCGCTTCCATTTGAGGATGCCCCACAGATGCTCAATAGGGTTTAGGTCTGGAGACATGCTTGGCCAGTCCATCACCTTTACCCTCAGCTTCTTTAGCAAGGCAGTGGTTGTCGTGGAGGTCTGTTTGGGGTCGTTATCATGTTGGAATACTGCCCTGCAGCCCAGTTTCCCAAGGGAACTGCTTCAGTATGTCACAGTACATGTTGGCATTCATGGTTCCCTCAATGAACTGTAGCTCCCCAGTGCCGGCAGCACTCATGAAGCCCCAGACCATGACACTCCCACCACCATGCTTGACTGTAGGCAAGACACACTTGTCTTTGTACTCCTCACCTGGTTGCTGCCACACACGCTTGACACCATCTGAACCAAATAAGTTTATCTTGGTCTCATCAGACCACAGGGCATTGTTCCAGTAATCCATGTCCTTAGTCTGCTTGTCTTCAGCAAACTGTTTGCGGGCTTTCTTGTGCATCATCTTTAGAAGAGGCTTCCTTCTGGGACGACAGCCATGCAGACCAATTTGATGCAGTGTGCGGCGTATGGTCTGAGCACTGACAGGCTGACCCCCCACCCCTTCACCCTCTGCAGCAATGCTGGCAGCACTCGTACGTCTATTCTGCAAAGGCAACCTCTGGATATGATGCTGAGCACGTGCACTCAACTTCTTTGGTCGACCATGGCGAGGCCTGTTCTGAGTGGAACCTGTCCTGTTAAACCGCTGTATGGTCTTGGCCACCGTGCTGCAGCTCAGTTTCAGGGTGTTGGGAATCTTCTTATAGCCTAGGCCATCTTTATGTAGAGCAACAATTCTTTTTTTCAGATCCTCAGAGAGTTCTTTGCCATGAGGTGCCATGTTGAACTTCCAGCGACCAGTATGAGAGAGTGTGAGAGCGATAACACCAAACTTAACACCCTGCTCCCCATTCACACCTGAGACCTTGTAACACTAACGAGTCACATGACACCGGGGAGGGAAAATGGCTAATTGGGCCCAATTTGGACATTTTCACTTAGGGGTGTACTCACTTTTGTTGCCAGCGGTTTAGACATTAATGGCTGTGTGTTGAGTTATTTTGAGGGGACAGCAAATTTACACTGTTATACAAGCTGTACACTCACTACTTTACATTGTAGCAAAGTGTCATTTCGTCAGTGTTGTCCCATGAAAAGATATAATAAAAATGTGTCACTTTTGTGAGATACAGTATATATCATTACAGATTATAAGAATTAAAAGAATTTGTGTAACAACATCTAAGTGGAGACCACCATCAAGACTACAATGATCGCTAATAAAACAGTCGCTTGTGAATCTTTAGCCTCACAAGTTAGACATCTAGCTACCTCATTATCACCTTGCTCCAAAAAAAAAGTCTTACACGGTGTTCAGAAAGTTGTTTTCCAGTCGGAAACGTCTACAAGCATCGGATATATATATATATATATATATATATATATATATATATATCCGATGGGATGACGCTAAGTTATCATTGGTGCAAATTATTTGTTGAGAGCACAAATTAAGCTTATGTATTGTTAAAAAATTAAGGAAAAAAAATCAACAAAACATGCACATTAAAAAAAAAAATTATTGCTTGTAGACAGAAATGCACATAAACTGACAAAAAAACAAAACAAAAACAACCACACAGACAACAAATTTGTAATTCTTCTTGTTAGTCGATTCCCGCGACTCTCTAAACAAGAACCGGTTCACAAGAGTCGACTCGTTTGGTGAATCGAATCATCTCAACTCTCCTCTCCTCTCCTGACAGCATCCTGTGCGCTGAACACCGCGGCGCTCGGAATTTCTTCATTCATCTTTATTCGGTTTGTTTTTGTGTTAATTTATTTGTAAATCGCGTTGTTCAGGAATTTAGTGCCGAAGGGATTCAGAGGTAAAGAAGGATGACGCTTCCTGTCAGGAGAAACACTTTGCTCCTGTTTTTCCTCCTCCTCGAGGCGCTCGGTAAGACTCCTGATATGTTTGGTTTTGTTTTGAGGTTAAATATTCTATATATATATTTAAAAAAAAAAAAAATGTTTTTGAAAGGTTTTCCACACTACAGTCACAGGTTTAAAGGACTGCAGAGCCATTCGTGGTTCTTCCATGTTCTAGAAATGTGCTAATTTCTAATTTCTGAAATTAGAAAGTAATTACAACTGAAAAGTTTGTAGATGTCGCATCACACGGCGGTATTTAATACGGAATAATATCAATTAAAAGGTTTTAATTTCTGGATTCATTTGTTCTTCCAGGAAATGTTTAGAATAAATAATTCAGAATAAACAATTCCCCTGCAGGGCCGTGTCTTAGTAAAGAGGACAGGTCCAACACAACAAGGGAACATTTATTAAATGGTTTATTTATTAAATCAAAGTTTAATACTTTTTAAATTTTTTTAAATTACTTAAATCCATTAAATGCTTCATCCACTTCCTTCCCTCACTATCAAAACCACACACCGTATTAATGTTCTTGTATTTACTGAATTCCTAGCATACGCTTATAAATAAAGGTACTTTTCCTTGTTGCGTGGTTGGTACCATTAAGGGAACATGTTTTGTACCTTTACTTTGTTATCATTTCACCCAAAAACCTTTACATTAAGGTACATCATTGGACTGCTACCCCACTACCATCCAAAAATGTACACCACATCCATTTCCCCAGGTGGTTGTCGGTTGTTGGTTGTTATCAGCCCAGTGATGAGGGAAAGTAGTCACTGGATAAGATGAATAATAAGGGGTTAAAGTAAGTCTCTTGTAATAATTATACAAAATGACATACAAGCTCACTGACCGTTGCATATTTGGATCGAACATGTTGCTAGTATGTGTATAGAATAATAGTATTTCATATTACTTTCCTTTAATTAGTCAAGCCTGTGAAATGAAAACTATAAACACCATTAACCTGCTTTTACATGCACAATAAATCGACTTGTCCCGAAGCACATTCATAACACAATTTAATCTGATTTTAATAACCCGCGCTGTTTTATAACAGTCGTTCGCTTCAGCTTGCTGCTTTGTTAATGAGTAATTAGCCTTTAGGAGATTCATAATTACTCTGCCAATGACATCCTTTCGAAGCTGATGAGAGTTTATTTCTAGGTTTTGTCATTTTTTTAGGCAACAAAAATCTCACACTTCTGACTTATAGCAACAGCAATAGCAAAATTTGTACCCAGTTCGGTCCTGGGTTTCCTCCGGGTTATCCGGTTTCCTCCAACCTCCCGAAGTCATACAAATCGGTGGACTGGAGCAGTAAATTACCCCATGTGTGAATTCAGGATTTATTTCTGGCTCTTGCACACTGGATCCAGAACCAGGATCAAGCGTTTATTGTAGAGGAATGAATGAAAAACTTAGACCTAACTTGGGTTTTGCTTGTTTTATCCTTAATATCTAGAAGTATTAGTCCGTACAGGATTTCGCTGAGGGTTTTTTTTTTGTGACTGTTGCGGTGAAAAACGCTTGATTGAATTTGCGGAGTTTTTTTGTGCGAAAGACTACTTGAATTGGAAAAATCGCAGTCGCACGAAATTGTTTTGCAGCGTCTTTCGCAGTGATGTTTGTTGGTAAATGAGACCTTTTAGCTGTACTCGTGTTCGACGCACGTGAATCGAAGAGGGCTTTGGCTGGATGACGTCACGCGACGCGTTTTGGCCCAAATCTGCGGATGAATTTAGAAAAATTGCAAGCTCCTCAGAATTTCGCTTGATTTTGCGTTAATTTCTGCGAATGCAAAAACACGAAATCCTGGAGGGACCGAATTTTCCCGCACCGTGTTGAATTACCGAGTTTCTGATGGATCCAAGGTGTTGATGGATCCTCGCGTGTTAAATTGAGACCGACAGTGTTAGAAAACAATTTACAGTGCAGGTACATACAGGTTCATGTTCACGGCATTTGAATTCATTCTTGTGTTGAATTAAGAACTGCAGATTTAAATTGCTTTCACATATACATCGTGTAGTGCGTTTGACTCGGACCCTGGTGTGTTTTCAAAACACCAAAATGGCCGAGCTGAGAGCGTCTGAGCGAGGTGGTCTCCGTCTGCTTCGTGTAGTGAGAAAGGGATTCGACTCTGAATCGACTCTTGGCGAAGATTTGCTTGTCGTCTCTGACCGAGAGTTTTATGAGGACGTTTTATTCTCAGCCCCACACACTCTTCAGACGTTTTTCTTCAGTTCCGTGCAGCGTGAACCCAAAGCCCAAACGAACCAGAAGTGAAAAGTCCGTTTCATAATGATTTTGACTTTCATTACGGAGTTCATTTGGCGTCCATCTTGTGCGTGGAACAGTTTAGAGAGAAAGAGTATTTAAAAAAAATGAGAATGAATGTAGCTGCTAATTACAAACACTACAAGGTACTTCAACATTCTACTAACCACCATGAATAATTTTAAGTGTTAATGCAGTCCAGTTTAACCCTGTGTGGAAGAAGGGGCGGAGCAATCAGAGGTTTTTTTTTTTTTAGAGGAAATTTTCATGTCATGTGAAAAATAAGGAGCCAAAATTGTAAGATGGACATTTTGGATTTTGTTATTATGAAGGCAAGGTATACTTCACTGTCTCATTATTTTAACCTAGTCTTAGTCATGATTTTAACTTTGTAATGAGGATAAATCGTCTACTTAAATATACAGTATGCACACACACACACACACACACACACACACACACTGCCTGTGCTCTAGGTAGTTTTGGTGAAATCGTTTAATATCTCATGGTCCTGTCTGCCAAGAGTATTAGAATAGCCACTTTGCCTGAGGCTCTGCTGTGTGTGTGTATGTGTGTGTGTGTGTGTGTGTGTGTGTGTGTACTTAATCTAGCAGTATGTAATTCTCTGTCTGAGCATCCCTCCTATGCAGGATTTGTCATGAGGGCACTGAGTAAGAGAGAGAGAGAGAGAGAGAGAGAGAGAGAGAGAGACAGGCAGAGAGATGGAGTGAGAGAGACAGAGACTGTTAGGGAGAGAGAGAGACTGTTAGAGACTGTTAGAGAGAGAGAGAGAGAGACTGTTAGAGAGAGACTGTTAGAGAGAGAGAGAGAGAGAGACTGTTAGAGAGAGAGAGAGAGAGAGAGACGGAGATGCATTAAAAGATAAAGCACCTTACATTATTCATAAACGCATTTCCAAAGCTGAAGCATAACTTATATATATATACACACACACACACACACACACACACACACTCACACACTGACATTTCCTTGGACTAAGTTCCTTGGACTAGAGAGAGAGACGGTTAGAGACTGTTGGAGAGAGAGAGAGAGAGACACTGTTAGAGAGACAGACGGTTAGAGAGAGAGAGAGAGAGAGAGAGAGAGAGAGAGAGAGAGACTGTTAGAGACTGTTAGAGAGAGAGAGAGACGGTTAGAGAGAGAGACTGTTAGAGAGAGAGAGAGACTATTAGAGAGAGACTGTTAGAGAGAGAGAGACGGTTAGAGAGAGAGAGAGAGAGACTGTTAGAGAGAGAGACTGTTAGAGAGAGAGAGAGACGGTTAGAGACTGTTAGAGAGAGAGAGAGAGAGACTGTTAGAGAGAGAGAGACGGTTAGAGAGAGAGAGAGAGAGAGAGAGAGAGAGACGGTTAGAGAGAAAGAGACTGTTAGAGAGAGAGAGAGAGAGACGGTTAGAGAGAGAGAGACTGTTAGAGAGAGAGAGAGAGAGACGGTTAGAGAGAGAGAGACTGTTAGAGAGAGAGAGAGAGAGACGGTTAGAGAGAGAGAGACTGTTAGAGAGAGAGAGAGAGACGGTTAGAGAGAGACTGTTAGAGAGAGAGAGAGACTGTTAGAGAGAGAAAGGTCTTGATTTTCAGGGAATTTGTTTTTCTTTTTGTCTCACTCGCCCCTTTCTCATCACCCTTGCATTTTATAGTTTCCTATTCAACCCTCCCTCTCTCTCTCTCTCTCTCTCTCTCTCTCTCTCTGTCTCTCTGTCTCCGTGTCCTTTTTCTCTTCACTTTAATGTAAACTACATTGTGTTGGAGTCAGGAGGTCTCCAACACAATATACAGCCGTGGCCAAAAGTTTTGAGAATGACACAAATATTAATTTTCCCAAAGTCTACTCCTTCAGTGTTTTTAGATCTTTTTGTCAGATGTTACTGTTACTGAAGTATAATCACAAGCATTTCATAAGTGTCAATGGCTTTTATTGATAATTACATGAAGTTTATGCAAAGAGTCAATATTTGCAGTGTTGACCCTTCTTTTTCAAGACCTCTGCAATTCGCCCTGGCATGCTGTCAATCAACTTCTGGGCCACATCCTGACTGATGGCAGCCCATTCTTGCATAATCAATGCTTAGAGTTTGTGGGTTTTTGTTTGTCCACCCGCCTCTTGAGGATTGACCACAAATTCTCAATGGGATTAAGGTCTGGGGAGTTTCCTGGCCATGGACCCAAAATGTCGATGTTTTGTTCCCCGAGCCACTTCGTTATCACTTTTGCCTTGTGGCAAGGTGCCCCATCATGCTGGAAAAGGCATTGTTCATCACCAAACTGTTCTTGGATGGTTGGGAGAAGTTGCTCTCTGAGGATGTTTTTGTACCATTCTTTATTCATGGCTGTGTTCTTAGGCAAAATTGTGAGTGAGCCCACTCCCTTGGCTGAGAAGCAACCCCACACATGAGTGGTCTCAGGATGCTTTACTGTTGGCATGACACAGGACTGATGGTAGCGCTCACCTTTTCCTCTCCGGACAAGCTTTTTTCCAGATGCCCCAAACAATCGGAAAGGGGATTCATCAGAGAAAATGACATTACCCCAGTCCTCAGCAGTCCAATCCCTGTACTTTTTGCAGAATAGCAGTCTGTCCCTGATGTTTTTCATGGAGAGAAGTGGCTTCTTTGCTGCCCTTCTTGACACCAGGCCATCCTCCAAAAGTCTTCGCCTTACTGTGCGTGCAGACGCACTCACACCTGCCTGCTGCCATTCCTGAGCAAGCTCTGTACTGGTGGTGCCCCGATCCCGCAGCTGAATCAACTTTAGGAGACGGTCCTGGCGCTTGCTGGACTTTCTTGGGCGCCCTGAAGCCTTCTTCACAACAGTTGAACCTCTCTCCTTGAAGGTCTTGATGATCCGATAAATGGTTGATTTAGGTGCAATCTTACTAGCAGCAATATCCTTGCCTGTGAATCCCTTTTTGTGCAAAGCAATGATGGCTGCACGTGTTTCCTTGCAGGTAACCATAGTTAACAGAGGAAGAACAATAATTTCAAGCACCACCCTCCTTTTAAAGCTTCCAGTCTGTTATTCTAACTCAATCAGCATGACAGAGTGATCTCCAGCCTTGTCCTCGTTAACACTCTCACCTGTGTTAACGAGAGAATCACTGACATGATGTCAGGTGGTCCTTTTGTGGAAGGGCTGAAATGCAGTGGACATGTTTTTTTGGGATTAAGTTCATTTTCATGGCAAAGAGGGACTTTGAAATTAATTGCAATTCATCTGATCACTCTTCATAACATTCTGAAGTATATGCAAATTGCCAGCATAAAAACTGAGGCAGCAGACTTTGTAAAAAATTAATATTTGTGTCATTCTCAAAACTTTTGGCCACGGCTGTAGGTGGAGGTGTTTCATATGTAATGAAACACACACATTAGATGCCAACACACAAGGTTTTTTTAACGTAACACTCCAGCACAGATAAATGAAGCTCGTAGTCAGGAAATAGTCTAAGATTAAGAAGAGTCGGGTGCTAGTACTCAGCGAGACGGAGCTACCAAATTTCCAAACATTTTCTACTTATGTGTGTATGTTGAAACATTCCAAGTACCGAGTGTGTTCACGGTGTCATCTGGTTTACATTAAGCCACGCCCACACATGCAAAAATAAAAATTAAAATGTCAACATGACGACAGCCAGCCTGTGACAGCAGTCTCAGTGCAGCATCACAGAAAACACTGACTGTGACGCATGTTCTGGAAAAGGCACCCACACTCACACTCACGTGTTTGTGCCACACAGCTGTGTGTGTGTGTGTGTGTGTGTGTGTGTGTGTGTGTGTGTGTGTGTGTGTGTGTGTGTGTGAGTGAGAGAGAGAGAGAGAGGTTTCTACAGGACAAAGTCTCTAGGTGACAGGAAAAGGTCTCCTGTCTGATTCTATCTTCATGGCTTCTTCTCCACTAACAACGAAACACACTTAACATCTCCTCCAATTTACACAGGGAGGGGGAACGGGAGTTTCTGAGTCACGCACACACACACACACACACACACACACACACACACACACACACACACACGCACACGCACACACACACACACGCACACACGCATGTTCTCTCTTCACCCTAACTCGCAGTACTGCTGAATGAGATTTACTCTTGTATCTCATACGGGTTTTGACCACGCCCTCATCGACTTCCTCGGGGTTGAACTTGAATCCCAGCAATGAAGAGAAACTACTGTGTCATATCTATCTTTCACACACACACACACACTAACCGTTCCGAGAAAGGGCATATCCGCCATTTTTAATGAATGTAATAGAATTATTTATTCACCTGCCCAAATAATTCGAGAAGGTTTATAACTCCATTGAACCATCATTTTAACGGTCGTGTGGATCCTCGTTTTGTGTCTCGTCAGTGATTGTTACACTGATGAATAACTCCTCGATTGTCCTCGTTTCCTCTCCGTATCCATGGTGAAATGAAAGCATGAGGTTGACGTAACGGTTTAGGATGATCTACAGAAACAATATGTGTAACAAAATGTCGCTATAACGAGATACAGGAATTCTGAAATAAATGTCAAAACCACATCGCCCCGATTTGTTTGAATGAAATTTAATTGGACCGAAGCTTTTTATAATTAATATTCAAAAGGCCTCCTCATCCCTGACTAACCCTATTAAGCCAGAGAGTCAATGGAGACTTAACAAGGCTAGGTAATTAAAAACACACACACACACACACACACACACACACACACACACACGCTAGAGGCAAAGTGGCCACTGTACCGTTCTAAAGCCACATATCCTCATATTAAGCTTCTTCACCATGATGATCTCTGGGGAAGTGAGCAGTAGGTGCTGAGTGAGTCGTGAGTCGTTTGAGTTGAGAGTGGAAACTTAAAGAATGAAACTTTTGCGAAAGAAAGAAAGAAAAAACAAAAACATTCTGCCCCAAACACTAGAATTCAAATCTGACTCAATGCGCATTTTGGATAAGGATGTAGTCGTCACATTAAAAACAGTTAAAAAGTCTTAAAACTTCTCAAAGTTCGTGTCTTTTCAGTGAGTCACCAAAAAGAGTTGACTCTTTCGACTCCCAAATGATTCACGGCCTTGTTTTTCCCCCCTACGGTAAATCTTTGTTTTTCTATTTATCCTCATGACTGATCACCAGTTATAATCCACCCAGCTGAGAGAGTCTAACACACACGTCATCGTCCACCCAAGCGTTGAAAAGATGTTTCCTTCCTTCCTTAATAAATGAATGAATGTGTAATGGCATTGCTTACATCTACAAAGAAAGGGGAACAAATGGCTCATTTACAAGAACTCGACTCGTTCGCAAGAGCTTTGGTGACAATTTAACGAGATGTTCTCACATGTTTGACGATGTTAAACTGTCTCACATGTTAAAGACTGTCCTGCGTTTCTTTGTAAGGTGTTTATTCTGTCTTTTTCGAAGTACAGTGTGGGTTTTTTTGCTCACAGCAGGATTATCTGGCTGCGCTGGGTGCTTACCGATTTCAGATTGAAATGGGGGCGGAGTTAAGGCCTGACTGACGTGACAGTTTTCCAATCATGTTCTACGTATTTTGCGGGTTATTTGTACAGTAAACATTCAAATAAAATCAATTCTTGTCTTATCTCAAATCAATATACCTTAAAAATATATGATTTTTAGTTTTTAACATTTGATAAAGATAGAAGAGAGAGTGGGCAGAAAGGGGGGGGGGTGTTAGCAGTATGTGGGCGGAGATATAATCAGTAATTGGACGTATTTGGCATAATTCCAGCATGACATCTTATAGGTTGTTTGAGTGAGTATGATGATGGTCTGTTTTTGTTTTCCATCAGATGTTGTATACGAACACCAGGCTGTCACTGAGCTGTGCATAAATATAGTCCTCTCCTGTTGCTTTTAACAATGCTGTGTATGTGTGTGTGTGTGTGTGTGTAGAGTGTCTGTCGTCTAAAGGAGAGGACAGGCTGTTCCGCCGCCTCTTCCGGAAGTATAATCAGTTTATCCGGCCGGTGGAGAACGTGTCAGACCCAGTGACGGTGGAGTTTGAGGTCTCCATCTCTCAGCTCGTCAAAGTGGTAAGAACCGTGTCAAGTCAAGTCAGTTTTAAAGGTATACGATTACGTCCGCTTCTTGTTTATGTCAGGAAGAATTTATTCTAGGCTCCTTGGCAGCTCCTAGTTTTTCCCCCAAAACTTTCTTGACACTGAAACCTGTACATGGTGCAATCGTTATGAAATTCTATAAGCAAAAGTTCTCCAGGATGCAAACTTGGTTATTTTTAAAGCTGAATTTGAAGCCCAAACTAGATGTTGAGCTCTGTTTACTTCCAGAATGGAAAAATGAGAAAAATCAATCCAGTATTGTTAAATGTCCCATTCCACTTCTACGAAAAGTCACTGATGAGATAGGAATAGAAGATCTGGACAAATATAAATGTTATATATATAATAATTAAACAAATACGGGGTTTCACATTTCATACTTTTGGAACAAGGTGCATACAGTAGACCAAAACTTGAAAAAAACAAAAACGACAACAATCAAACTACCTCCTGACATAGTATGTTCTTTAAGTTTGTTAGGTAAAAATAAGCACCAACCCCCCACCACCTCAACCCCAACCCCAACCCCCTAATCCCCCCAGCCCCCCAATGCCAAACTGAGATTGCTCCATTTTGTGGTAAGAAATTAATTACAATACATTTCTAGTTACTAACTACTCTAACTTTGATTATGTTGATATAATTCCAGACATAATTTAATAAGACCATTCTTACTCCTTTTTACAATAATATTTTAATCATTTGGCCAATATCAGTAAATTTAATAAGTGGCAATCTACGGGGTCCAAGCACCGTTTGCAAGTAGCGATCTCGGTCAGCGTTTTTTGCAAAGTTACACAGAAGACTTAAGAATCCATGGTAGAATTTTTTTTTTTCTTGACGATGGCTCAGTGGTAACCCTGATGATGGTCGCCATGTTTTTGAAGTAATCCAGTCATCATTAGAAAAAAAGACCGCATTCAAGCATCCTTTGCAAGTAGCACTCCCAGGGGTCCAAGTACTCATCGCAAGTACTTGGATCCAAGCACCATTTGCAAGTAGCACTCCCAATCACTAGTTCTTGCGAAGTTACATAAAAATTAAGAATGCATACTGTTGAAGTTTTGCAATGGTGGCTCAGTGGTAACCCTGTTGATGGTGGCCATGTTTTTCAGTCATCATTATAAATTCACTTACAGATTCACACGTACAGGCAGCATACCAAATCTCAGGTCAGTCCAGCATCCGTGGATGTGACCACCACCAAAAGCGTCCGTAGAATTTTGACATTTAAAATTTGTTTGTGAACCACAATTAATTGTAAACCCTTAACCACACGATGTATCATTAAACCCTAGAGTTTATCTTTCTACTGAACTAAGATTCTGTGGAGATTCGCTTCCCATGTTAATCTCATTAGTGTTCGAATCAGCGAGTTTAAGTAACTGAACAAATCAGTGAACCAATCTGAGTGAATCATTTCAATGAACTGACTCAACTGATTCAAAATGCTGAAAGGACGCAGACGCAGCTTTACGCAAACGCATTTCACGACTGGATTTTGTAGATTAGACGACTTCAGTGACAAACCTCCTCTATTTTCCTCAAAATATCTTCCTAGGTTCCACGATCGGCAATCGGCTATAAATATTTAGCTATAAAACACGATAGTGTTAAGGTTTCTTATTAACATCTCATCTTCTGTTGGATATACAGTGAGATCTTAGACTTTCCAGATAGAGAACTTACGGGAAAATCAGCACGCTCCAGTTCCTATCAGATGATGTTGAGAGCCCCGTCCAATTACTGTCCGCTTCCAGGAAAATTCCTACACCACTTTTTTTTCCTTTTCATATTAAAAGAACCTTTTCTATCACCAGCAGGGCAGAGAGTGCAATAGGGCTGAAATTTCCACTCTCAGCTCCCAGGATGTCCAGCAGATACTGTGCTTAGAGCTGCAGATTAAATTATCCTCTCCACGGTTAGCTATCCAGAGCCACAAGCTTTCTTTCCTGAACAGACCTCTAGCCTGCATTCTCATATCGGTTTTAACATTCACGAGCCCTCACTTAGCTTCAGTCTAAGCTAGACAGGCCATTTTAAGAAATGTTCTAATACTTTACAGACAAAATTTATTAGATGAACTCCATAAATGAGAATTTAGCCAGAAGGCATTTTCCTCTGACTTTGGTTTTCCTTTTGTATTTTCTCGACTTCCTGTATTATTTAGCTCACTCCTGCATTTCTAATCTAACAAGCCTGCTAGTTAGCATGCTAATACTCAGTAAGCTCTGTAAGTTAGCTAGCTTATTAGCAAGCAGATTTTGAGGGAAGGTCAGTGGGAGCAGGTAAGATCAGTATTGGAATGGAGATATTCAGTTATTGAAGGAGTTTTGGAAGAGATTTTACTTCAGAGGTTTTTTTTTTTTCAATGATAAATGATAAAGGTTCTGTTTTATTTAGCATACTTCTCAATTTAAACGACATGACACCTAATGTTTTTTGTTTTTTTTACTTAGCTAGTTAGCCTACTAGTTATCTTGGCAGATACTTCATAGCGTGGGTGTTTAGCTAGCTTGTTAGCAAGCAAGCATTGAGGGAAATTTTGCGATAGAGACATTTGATTATGGATTTGTTGTTTTTTCAATGATAGTCTACCTTAAAAGTGGATTTGTAGTGGAGTTTTTCTGTATCACACATTACATTTTGTTCTCTTGTGTGTCTCTGGTTTTTTTTCCCTTTCTTTCTCGTTTACTCTAGGATGAAGTCAATCAGATAATGGAGACCAACCTGTGGTTACGACATGTAAGTGATCTACACGGTATGGCGTTTGTGCGTACTGCATGTGTGTGTAAAGTGCAGAAATCTAAAATTTATAAGGTAGTCTACGCAGAAACATAATTCGCTAAATCAAAAAAAGGTAGCTGACATATAGTCCAAAACAATTTCAAGCTGGAGTGCTAGCTAAGTAGATACACTGAACTATACCGTTCACATCAAACATCAGAATGGGGAAAAATGAGTGAGATTCATTGTGGCATGAGTGTTGGTGTCGGATGTTGCTGATCTCCTGGGATTTTCACATTTTCTCCTTGGGATTGTCTCTAGAGTTTGGACAGAACGGTGCATTGGAAACACCTTCAGAGGAAAACGGCCAGACTGGTTCAAGCTGACCAGAATCCTACAGTAACTCAAATAACCACTCTTTCCATCCGTGGTGAGCGGAAAAGCATCTCAGAACGGAAAGCACGTCAAGGTTCAGATCGGGTTCCACTCCTTTCAGCCAAGAACAGGAGTCTGTGGTTATAGTGGGTGCAGGATGAGACGTTTGGAGACTGGAAAAACACCAGGCACTATCTTTAAAAACACAATCTTTTAGCTGTCCAGTTTTGGTGATGCTGCTTATCACGTAAGTCAGCTGTCTAATGCGCTTAGATGAAATGTGATTGGTAACAAACTATAATAACATTTGGAGAAACTCAATGAACGAATGAATGACATTCAGTTTTGTCTCGTTTGACGCTGCGTACAGTCAGATGCAGTATAGCCGAGTGGATTATATTACAGTTTGACTGTAACACGAAGTCAACATTTCATTCTATAAAAGTAAATTCTGATGCACTTCTTTTTCCCACCAAGCTGTAATATGAGATATTTATATATTTATATATAGAGACAGCAGGTGTTTTAGTGTGTGTGTGAGAGAGAAAAAGAGAGAGTGAGAGAGAGAAAAGGTATAGTAGACACTCTGAAGTGTTTTATGTACGTGTATGTGCCTGATGAACTTGTGAACTCAACTGTTATTCAGCATTTCTGGAGGAAATCCATTTAGCTGTTAAACATTTATATATTTTTCCCCATGCTGCGAAGAAATACCAACTCTTTAACCCTTCAAGCACCAATGCACAATGTACAGTTAAAGCTAGGAAAAAGACCGGCCAAATCCTCCTCAGAGTTTGGTGTGTTGTGCTTTCTGAGATGCTTTTCTGCTCACCACGGTTGTAAAGATTGATTATTTGAGTTACCATAGCCTTCTTGTTAGCTCGAACCAGCCTGGCCGTTCTCCTCTGATCTCTCAAAACTCGTCGCTGTTTATCATTTATACCGTGAGCACGGAGCCATCCAGTCCGACATACGCAAGGGTTTTTGATTTTTTTTTTGTGGGGCGGAAAAATAGTGATCTACTGTTGTTATTAAGTGGACTGTTTTGTTTTCTATTGCTTTATTTTTTGAGTAAACGAGACCGTTTTAAGAACTCAGTGAAATAATTAACCTTTTTAAGTTACATTCACTGACAATATTAGTTAGCTATTCAGCTGATGTTTCCAGAAACCTCATCAGTGTTCACCCACATGTTACAGAATGTGTGTGTGTGTGTGCATGTTTAAGAGGGAGCGTGAATGTGTGTGTGCTGCAGTTCAGTGCAATTAACATGCATATCGCTCGATGGCAGGATTTGTATTATGAGCTAACAGCGCACACACACACACACACACACACACATTTATCTTACTATCCTTGTAAGGACCTTACACTGACATAATTATATTAAAAATAAAAATTAAAAATTAAAACAATGACATGTCATTGCTTAATCCCACCCCGCTGTCTATAGGCAACAATTTCAGGTTCCCCCCCCCCCCGATTTTCCGATATTCTTCACATCCCTACTATCGAGAAATAGCTACGGCATTTCTCCTCTTGTATCGTGAGCATGTTTCTGATGTACCGTATGTGGATACAGTGTGACTGTCAGTCATGTTGTGGCAATGAATCACATCCTGTTCATGATGACTGACTTCCATGCGAAGACACACGGCATGTCTTTATACATAAATAATTCATAACCTGATGAGTGACTGTGTCTAACTCAGGGAGAGATGGAGTGAGAGAAAGAGAAAGAGATATGAAGGATTGAGATGTACTTGTCCAAGATGAAGTGCATCATGCCTAGCGAATGCTAGAAACACAGTGTTACTGATTTGGGGTCTGTGCCGGAAAATTTGTTAATCTAGTGGCTCTAATACTTAATTGCCGAAACACTGCCTCATAAACGATTTGGTCACAAGAATGAAATAAATCTATACTATGATCATGAGGGGACCTTGGAATTTATTACACTGGAAGTTAAGGACCCCCACCTCTGGTAACTTAAACTGTCCACACTAACAATGTTATATATATATTGAAAACACAGTTAGGTGTTTGATAGCCAGGATGAATGGCGCAAAGAAAAGTGTTGTTGATGGGAGACTGCGAGCTCCAATGATGACGATCCTACTCTTTGAGCGGGAGGGATGGTGCTAACTCATCCCCTGTCAATCAGAGTGACACTAACCACTCATGAGCATCTGTGAGGTCATGTATGCTAGTTTGTTTTACGTTGTGGCAGAGCATGGGCAGTAGTATGAGATGTTGTGGCTTCACTTGTATCAGAGGAAGCAAGTGCTATTCTTCACCTCTCACCGTTTGGTAACTGATAGGAGAGGTATCATAATAGGAAAGAACTAGTGGCTGGGAAATTGTGAGAAAAATGGGGTAAAAAAAAAATCTCACAGTTGTTATTTGCCACCATTTTGGTGAAGGCCTAAGTGCCCCACATTCTGAAATGAATCTCCTACACCAAATTGCTTTGATCTGCAGCCAGTAGAACCTCTTACAAGTGGCTCTCACTGATTCCTGGGGGATATCGCTGCAAGAAATCTGCAACCTATCAATGCCAGTATTATTTTTTTTTATAACTCCATTGTCTCCCAATTTGGTTATTAGCCAAATGCCTCCTATTGGCTAACCACACAACAGCTACCAGCCAGAGAGGGTGAAGGCCAGCATGTGCTTCTTCTGAGACAGCTGAAGCCAGCCACCCAATCTTTTCAAGCTGTTGCTCATGCTACATCAGAGGGCAGCGTAACACACTCGGAAGAAAGGGCTATCTACCCTCTTCTGTTCAGAGTTCAGAGACACCCATGATTGGCCAGTGTTACTCTGATTGACAGGGGACAGAGTAATACCATCCCTCCCACCAAGCCACAGATTCGGACTTGCAAACTCTGGACAATGTTTCCTCCCCATTTTGGTGTCGGAATATGCCTGTAGTGTTTACAGTCAACTAATTTTGTTTTGTAGATATGGAACGACTACAAACTGAAATGGTCTCCAGCAGAATTTGACGGCATCGAGTACATCAGGGTTCCATCCAATAAGATCTGGAGGCCTGACATTGTGCTCTACAACAAGTAAGCATCTTCATTCGGGCAAAAGTAACCGAGTTGTAGAGTTTTTGGTTACAAATTTAGGAAGCTCCAGAAGAAAGTCCAAAGAACACTTGAGGAACCTTTGTTTTTTTTTTTGAAAACGTGCATACTCATTTTGATTCCTATTATTTTTAAAGGATTGGGGAAACATGTAAAGGACAGTTCTAGAAGGTGAGAGAAAATGGGGGTTCTGTAATCTCTCAAATTATATGTGGACCGTCTTTAACCACCTTATTGCCCCAGTGCTGTAGGTGACTTCTTGGTGGAAGACAAGACTAAAGCTCTGCTGAAGTATGATGGCACCATCACCTGGGTCCCTCCAGCCATCTTCAAGTCCTCCTGCCCAATGGACATCACCTACTTCCCGTTTGACTACCAGAACTGCTCGATGAAGTTTGGTTCATGGACGTACGACAAAGCCAAGATCGACCTGGTGCTGATTGGCTCCAGGGTCAACGTCAAGGACTTCTGGGAGAGCGGCGAGTGGGAGATCATCGACGCGCCAGGCTACAAGCACGACATCAAGTACAACTGCTGTGAGGAGATCTACACAGACATTACGTACAGCTTCTACATCCGTCGCCTGCCTCTGTTCTACACCATCAACCTCATCATCCCGTGCCTCCTTATCTCTTTCCTGACCGTTCTTGTCTTTTACCTTCCGTCGGATTGTGGCGAGAAAGTGACGCTCTGCATTTCAGTCCTCCTCTCCCTCACCGTCTTCCTCCTGGTCATCACCGAGACCATCCCCTCCACTTCTCTCGTCATCCCCCTGATCGGCGAGTACCTGCTCTTCACCATGATCTTCGTCACGCTCTCCATCGTCATCACCGTCTTCGTGCTCAACGTGCACTACCGCACTCCCACCACGCACGCCATGCCCTCCTGGGTGCGAGCCGTCTTCCTGCGTGCCCTGCCCAGAGTTATGCTGATGAGACGTCCCATGGACCAGTCGGAATCCTCCGGAAAAGCAAGTTTGCCTGAGGGATCATCTGGGGAAGGAGAAGGGAAGAAAAGGAAGAACAGTTGCAGCAACTGTTTGGAGTTTGGCGAGGGGAAAGCGAGGGAAGGGGAGGTGAAGAAAGGCCCGTGTCTGCGCCATCCGATGAAAGAGCCTCCCGAAGGGGATTGTGGGAAACAGAGTCGGCAGCTAAGCGCCGTTAACACGGTGGTGGCGTTTTCAGTAGTGTCGCCTGAAATCAAGCAGGCCATCGAGAGCGTCAAGTACATCGCAGAGAACATGAGGAGCCGCAACAGGGCTAAAGAGGTGTGCTCACACACACACACACACACACACACACACACACACACACACACACACACACACACACAGTATACAGTCATATCACAAACTTTTTAACATTTTTCTTTTCATTTGTATTTCATCCCTTGACTCTTCCATCCATCCATCCTTTCTGTTTTCCCTTTCTTCCTTTCTACACCCATACCATATCTTTCCATATCCATTCCATCCATTCTTTCTTTCATCGCTCCACCCTTCTCTTTTGCTTTTGTTCCTTCTTTGTCTTGTGTTTCATCCCTGCACTCCCTCTTTTCTTCCATCCCTCCATTATTTGTGTCATCCACTCTTACCTTTCTTTCCGTCCAATCTTTCTGTTTTCACTCAGTGTTTTCTCTCTCTCTCATTGTTCTTTCTTTCTTTCTTTCTTGCTCTTGACGCTGCATCTTTTCTATTTTCCCGTTCTTCCTTTTTCCATGTCTTTCACCCCTTCATCATTTTTCACTCCATCCATTCCTTCTTTCATTGTTCCACCCTTTTTCTTCTCTTCCTTTTTTTTAAAAAAAATTTTAATTTTCTTTTTTGTCTCTTTCTTTAATGCTTTCTTTTTTCTCCGTATTTCTTTCTTTTTTCCCCCATTATCTCAAATTACAAGTCTTGATCCCTCCATTCTTTTTATTTTTTCCTAATTTTTCATCTTTTTCTTCCTTTCTTCCATCCATACCGTGTGGTTTTCATCCCTCTTCCCATCCTTCATACTTTTCTTATCCACTCCACTTTTCTTCCCTTCCCTCCTTTCTTTGTAACTCCATTTTTCTTTCTTTCTTTCTTTCTTTCTTTCTTTCTTTCTTTCTTTCTTTCTTTCTTTCTTTCTTTCACATCATCCAGCTACAGCTTAGATACAGCCTAAAACCCATCCAATCACGTCACTTCGCCGTGATGTCACAGACAGCGAATATCCTCATCAGAATAAATCAATGCATACAGATGAGCTTTCCGTCTATAAATATGGCATTTACATCCCTCTGTGAAGGCCTCAGTGTTTGATATGGAAATTCTACACACTTCTTTATCCCACTTTCTCTCCTTCTCCTCGTTGTGATGCGGTAGCTCAGGGATGTGTCCCTCTCTCACGTTACCATTGCTAGCACTGCCCGTGATAATAATTATGAATTGTTAACTTCCTCTTTCCTGTCCTTTTCTTCTTTCGTTCTAGGTGGAGGATGATTGGAAGTACGTTGCCATGGTAATTGACCGAATCTTCCTGTGGGTGTTCGTGCTGGTGTGTGTTCTTGGAACAATGGGACTCTTCTTCCAGCCTCTTATCAGTTTCTTCGCATGACGGCTGACTGGATCACACGTTCCAATCACTCGAATTCAACCAGTCACCCGAATCACTGACACACGAGTTACTACATACAATCACCGAGAAGAAATGAAGAAAGAGTGAACAAGAAACAGTGTTTATATTCTCACATTCTGACAGTCTTACTTACTTATATGTTATAGTACGGCTAAGGTGTGTGGCGGTATGGGCAACCAAAAAAGTGTTTTTGGGTTTTTTTAACGTCGACATTAGCATAAATATATTTAACCAGACTAACATGGAAATGTTTCTATTTACTTTACTTTCTCTTATCTCAGCTTCAGCCTGCAAAGGGGCCGGTTTAACAAACACAATGGTAAAGACGTCTATAACCTAACTAGCTAATTGTGATTTCCTCACAGCACAAATGCCGCGCTTTGATCAAGTTATCAGAAAGCTACACTGTATGGCCAGAAGTATCGAGTTCAATAATTAATATAAAATCAAGCACATAGCCATGCGATCTCCATAGACAGACATTGGGAGTAGAATGGGTTGTACTGAAGAGCTCATTCCCTTCAGCTGAAGAAGCCCATGCTACTTAACGGGCACAAATTCCCACAGACCCACTCCAAAATCTTGTAGAAAGCCTTCCCAGAAGAGTGGAGGCTGTAATAGCTGTAAAGAGGGGGCTAAATCCATATTAATATCCATGGTTTTGGAATGGGATGTCCAACTCATATAGGCGTGATGGTCAGGGGTCCGCATGCTTTTAGCCAAATGCTTAATCAAATGAATTTTGGGACGAAGCAGATTTTAAAATGCTGTTCTCTTTGCATAAGAGAGACACACTGTATTTCATTTCAGGAAAGTCTTTCGTTTTAAGAATGATCAAAGTTTGAAGGGTTTTCCCCTTAGCTTGACGGATCAAACCAAAATCAGTCAAACCTTCATCCTAATCAAACGACCTGCTAATCTCTACTCAGGAAAATGAAGGTCTGAGTTTGGGAGTGGTCCAGAGATCTGATTCCTGGTCCTCTTGAAAATGGTGGTCTATGATTCGCCTCAACCAAACGGTGATTTGGTCCGAATCATGTGTGGAAGCCATACAGTCTCAGTGCTTCACTCTGAGAAACATGATCGGTTCAACTTACGTCCTGTTTTGAGTTTCATAATGGTCTGAAAACGGTTCCTGCACGATCCAAGCATCCCAAAAGTTCTGTTCTGTTCTACACAGGCATGTTGATACCGAAGGGAAATAATAAAAAGCAAACCTGCGTGTGCAAAACTGACGTATGGAATTGCGCGGTTGCGATCATGAGCCCCGCCCCCAAACGAACCCGGAATCGGTCCTGGTTACAGGCGGTGTGAAAACGCCCTAAGAAAACTAGATACTGATTAGTGGAAGGTCTTGTCTAGCTGGTGGTTGTTGATTAACTTTAATAACAGTCACATTCGTAGGAGTTCTTCTGACATTCGTACGAAATCTCTTTAAGAAAACCTACAGCCGCTCACCAACCACAAGCTCCTCCCCTTGTTGAACAATCTTAAATCTCTGTAGTTCCGATAAATTTGAACTCGTGACGCTGTATTGGATGATAAGAGCGCTCGAGAATCCTGTGTTTGCCAGATCGGTTTGGTAGCATCATCAGTTTTATCCGTCTTTTCATTGCGTCGTATCGTGATTTCTTCATCTGAGGACTTGAGCAGGATGTGTGACACAAAAACCGTCCACTTTGCACATAAAAATGCAAATCCCTTTAAAAGACTGCATGACTTCCTGGACACTTTCCCCCCCCCCAATCTCAGGCTCTGAGACATCCGTAATCCCTTTCTCGGCATTTACAAAAGCACAATTCTCTTGTTTGGAGCTGTTTGTACGTCTGTAAATCAGTTTTTTCTTCACTGATGTCCTTGAATTAAATGAATACTGAATGAAGTGCTGTCACTGTTGGGGTGTGCTTTTACTGATCTGGGAAACTCTAATGTCATGTTAATCTCTGGCTGCCTTCACTGATGCTTCTTTTTTGTTTGTTTTTTTTTTGGCTTTAGTCGCGTTAAAAGAGCGTTTGAAGTTAAAGGCGCGTTATCATAAGTGTTTCTTAAGGCAAATGTAAACGCAGCTCCATGTCTGGTTGTCTGGCCGCGTAAACATTACTTTTCTTCACGTCACGGAGTGAGCCGGAGCTTGTGCATATTCTCTCCCTGTCATGCAAACGTGGCTAATCGTGTGTATGAGTATTACGCAAAACAAATGTGTTTTAAATGGTAAGTATCCGCCACAGGCTCACGCAAAGTCGTAAGGGATCACAACCATCCGAGCCGTGACATCGCTGTCAGAGAGCACAGAAGTGCAAATGTAAACGTTGCTATGTACACCACGCCACGCTGCTGTTGAATCGTCAGATCCGATTGGTCAGAAGGCGTCGATTACTTTTCTATAGCAGCACCTCAGACACTTTGTGAATCTGTAATCATTCATACGGGTATTATTTAACATTTATACCACAGCGTGGCCGAGTGCTCGAATCTGATTGGTCGGAAGGTGTTCATTGTTGTCTTACGACAGCACAGAGAGTTCCGGATGTAACACAGTTTAATAGTAATGCGCTGGTTCTATTACGTTATTGTTTCTATAGTAACATCTCATTCATAGGCACTTGTTCGGCAGACACTCGACATAATCTAAGACCTTCCAAGTAAAACCTATATCGTACCATATCGTTCATATGGTGACATTTTTTGTTAGGAGACATTAATTTACCGTTTATGGAAGGAGTTTTTTCAAGCTCCCGTTAAGTTGATCCTGGGTGTAGAGAGCTGCATCTGAAGGCCATTTCTCATTTCAGAAAAAAAAAAAACCCTGAGGTAAACATCATGAAATTAGCATTATGCAAATAAGAAGAATTGTTTCTTGTAGGCTTTTATACATCATCATTATTATTATTATTATCAGTATTATTATTATTATTATTATTATTATTATTATTATTATTATAGCGACAGTTACATTTTTGGATGGAGTGTCTCTTTAAGGTGGACGCCTCTAAACACGGACATCTTCCTTGCCATGAAGAAGGAGCGGTTGATGGTGAATCCGTCAACAGTTCTGGAGAAGAGGGACTAGCTTTTCCAGGAGTGGAAGACGGGGACAAAAAAACATCGCACGGTCCCTCCAGGATGTCAGAAATGAACGCGAAATCGAGCAAACTCCACGATGTTCGGAGGAGCTTGCGATTTTTCAAAATTACCGCAGATTTTCCGCAGATCTGGGCATGTGGTCATGTGACGTCATCACGACGCGCATCCAGCCAAAGCGCTCTTCGATTCACGGGCGTCGAACATGAGTACAGCTGAAGGGTCTCGTTGACCGACAAACATCACTGCGGAAGAGCGTGCGAAACAATTTTGTGTAGGAGGAAAATTATAGGGTCAATCACACTAATGTATCGGGTTCATTACTAATTATTGAGCTGATATTGTAGATTGAATCCACATATGAAGAAAAAAAAATCTTAATAACTTAAGATCAATTAAAAAAAATTATAAATAGCTGCGTAAAAAAAGTTTTCCTTATCCGCACTTATTAGAATCGTATAGCATGTAGGTCATGAGGGCGGTGGTAGCTCAGTGTTTAAGACGTTGGGCTACTGATCAGAAGGTCATGAGTTCAAATCCCAGCACTGCCAAGCCACCACTGTTGGGCCCTTGAGCAAGGCCCTTAACCCTCAACTGCTCAGATGTATAAATGAAATAAACGTAAGTCGCTCTGGATAAGGGCGTCTGCCAAACGCCGTAAATGTCATGGTCAGGAGTTCCAGTCACACGTTTGGGCCGACGGCACGTCACGCGGATCTCACGGCAGATGGAGACGTTTTGAAGAGCCGTAAGCTCTCCAGCTCCATAATTAATTCCGGTTACAGCCTCGTCACGGGCGAAAAACAAAAGCAACAGGATCAGAGAGCCTGTGAATAAACGAATTTTATAATCTGATGCTCCGATTAGACAAATCCATTTTATGTAAATGAGCGTACAGGAACAAATATTGGGAGCAGTGCATCATAAGTAGGTGGAAAAGATGTGAAATGAGAGGGTTGTGCCTCAGGGGCATCACACACACACACACACACACACACACCTGCTACTACCATTCTGAGTGCTAATTTAGCTTGATGTGCAACAAGATTTTGTGCTAAAACAAAAACAACAACTGCTGTGTAATGCTAAAACCTGGGTTAACCAGTTAACTACAGTATAATGCTAATTTGTTTTGCTAACCTGTTCAATACTAGTTTATAATCTGTTTACTATCACAGGTATGTTTACACACTTTTTTTTTTTTTCAGGGTTAACCTAGTTGTTTGCTAGTTTATTTGTTAGCTTATATACAGCAGAGGCTAATTACTGACCTATAATGCTAGTTCATGTGTTAGACCGTTTATTTGCTCATTCCTGGGTTAGCCCTTTTACTGTGATGCTAGTTTCTGGGATAAACCATTGCTATAAATCTACTTCATGCTCTAATGCTAATTCGTCATTTAGCCAGTTTAATATAATGCTGTACTAAACCTCAGCAGGTCTCTATAATTAGTTTTTTTCTCTGAGGTGTTAGGGATAGGATGCTTTTAATCCTTGTGTGTGTGTGTGTGTGTGTGTGTGTGTGTGTGTCTGAGTTCATGCACAGATATGTGCCCCTTTTTAACCCACCTCTAATCGGATCAGATACTCATTGACTTAATGGCCTTTTGAACAGGACAGCACACGACATATCTCTCTCTCTCTCTCTCTCTCTCTCTCTCTCTCTATATATATATATATATATATATATATATATATATATATATATACACATATGTCTCTCTCCGTCTCTCTCTCTCTCTCTGTCTCTCTGTCTGTCTCTCTCTCTCTCTCTCTCTCTCTCTCTCTCTCTCTCTCTCTCTCTATATATATATATATATATATATATATATATATATATATATATATATATATATATATATATATATATACACATATGTCTCTCTCCGTCTCTCTCTCTCTCTCTCTCTGTCTCTCTATCTGTCTGTCTCTCTCTCTCTCTCTCTAGATAGACAGAGAGAGCGACAGAGAGAGACATATGTGTGTATATATATATATATATATATATATATATATATATATATATATATATATATATATATATATACACACATATGTCTCTCTCTGTCGCTCTCTCTGTCTATCTGTCTCTCTTTAGATATATATGTCTCTCTCTCTCTCTGTCTCTCTATCTGTCCGTCTCTCTCTCTCTCTCTCTCTCTCTCTCTCTATATATATATATATATATATATATATATACACATATACACATATGTCTCTCTCTCTGTCGCTCTCTCTGTTTATCTGTCTCTCTTTATATATATATGTCTCTCTCTCTCTCTCTCTCTCTCTCTCTCTCTCTGTCTCTCTCTATCGCTCAGTGTGTGTGTGTGTGTGTGTGTGTGTGTGTGTGTGGTTACTATATATGGGACCTTTTTTTTTTTGTCACAGCAACAGCATCCCCATCCTCATAGGCTGCCATATTTCCGACAGAACTGTGTGTCTGCTCAACCACCGTCCTACACACACACACACACACACACACCTGGGTCTAATAGAGATCCATAGATAACATATATAAGCAGATGTTTATGCGAAATTCTATAGCTTCATGATATAGTAAATAACCCTCACCTTCACTCCTTGCTGATATTTACACACATTTTTACTGGATTTTAGCTTCAATTTCATTGAAATTGCGCTGCACATTCCTGTGGACACACTGCCATCTTCCTGCATACGTGATTCTACATCTGTGGTAGTGTTAGCATTAGCGCCGTGGGTATCGTTACCAGCTCAGAGCTGGTTCGACCCTCAACTGTGTGGACAGTAAGTGCTGGGTGGACTGTTTACTCTAAAACCGCTCTAGCACTGAATGTGTATGAGTGTGTGTGTGTGTGTGTGTGTGTGTGTGTGTGTGTGTGTGTGCATGGTGGCTTGAGATGGATCAGCGTCCCATCCAGTATGTATTCCCACCTCACCTCAAACGTCGACGTCAACAGCTTTCCAACATCTGAGCTGTAAGAAAAAGTCTTAAAATCTACCTGAAAAAAACCCACCACAATTAAATACCTGACGCTTTAGATGAAATTTCAGCGTAAACACTATAAAAATGCGACAATTTCAACGCTTTAGTATGTTTCTGTTAGGTAGCTCGGGTCCATTTTCCCTTCAGTGTATTAACCTGCTTTGGCATAGATGCTAACCGCTATCGTCAAGCAGTGAAAAAACACCTTTAGCTTTCATGTATTAGTATTTCCTTCACCTCAGTAGGCTTAGAACCCAGTAGTAACATTTGCTGGGTATTTTAGTGACAGAACATTGATCGATATACAAATGACATTGATACAAACTTTTAAAAAAGCAAAGAAAACAAACGACACGATGCGATACGTTCGAGAGACGCAACGCTACATGACATAACGCTACATAACTTGACGAATAACATCTTAAATTCCAGTTTGATGCCAGCATTATACCCTGTAAATATCCCCCTGCTGTAAATAACATGAGCTGCGTGCACTCCGAATGTATTTATTGAGCTTCATGCCCTCTGGACCATTAACACACACCACGGCAACCAGCTTTACAAACACGTTTTGCGCTCGGCGCTTAATGATTATCCGAATCTTTTCCATAAACACGACGCTCCCCAGCACATCTGAGTAATAACGCAGCACGGCGCACAGCTGGAGCCACGATGAGCACCGCAGCCGTCCCTAAATAGAAGCGCATTTGTGCTCAGGCGAAATGTTTATGACACATTTATGAATAATAAAGTGCAAGTCTGGCTCAGAGGGCGGGGGAAGTGGGTCTGAAGTGATTTAAAATGATTTGAAATGTCTTTCTTTCTTCAATAAGAGCTTAGCTGGGATCTCTGTGTGTGTGTGTGTGTGTGTGTGTGTGTGTGTGTGAGTGACTAGGCTGTCAGATGTCAGAGGGAGTTTCACGGTTTAAATTTCAGTGTTCAAATTTTCTGAATATTCAACGTGTCACCCAACACTACTTTGCGTCTTAGCTTGTTTACTATAATGCTAGTAGTGACTTAGCTTGTTTACTATAATGCTAGTACTGACTTAGCTTGTTTACTATAATGCTAGTACTGACTTAGCTTGTTTACTATAATGCTAGTACTGACTTAGCTTGTTTACTATAATGCTAGTACTGACTTAGCTTGTTTACTATAATGCTAGTACTGACTTAGCTTGCTTACATTTAATGCTAGTACTGACTTAGCTTGTTTACTATAATGCTAGTACTGACTTAGCTTGCTTACATTTAATGCTAGTACCTGGTACGTCTGTTCACTCTTATGCTAGTTCATGCGTTAGCCTGTTTACTGCAGTGCTATTTAATGGAGGAACCCGGATACTGATATTGCTATTACTTAGTTTGATATTATTGGTTTACGTGTTACTTTAATGCTAATTCCTGGTTGTTGTTGTTGTGACTTAGCTTGTTGATTATAATGCTAGTACATGCTTTAGCCTGTTTAATCTAATGCTAGTGCATGTCTTAGCCGACTTACTATAAACTCCTGGGTCTACAGTACAATGGCATCATGTTATACTCTATGTACTCTATGTAGTGAGCATCTATAGTGAACAGGAAGCCATTTTGTATTCAACCTAATTGTGAGCTTATTTTTTTTTACATATAAAGATGCCTTCAAAATAATGAAATTAAATGTTTCTACATTTAAAAAACAAAACAAAAATACGGTTAAGAGCAGTAAACAGTAGTAAATGAAACAAAGTCAATATTTGGTGTGACAAAAAAATATAAATTAAAAATTAAAATAGTCGTCTCCGGTACAATTAGTGCAGTTTTATAAGGAAATGAGCTGGTAAGTTTTATTGAGCATCTTGCAGAACCAGCCACAGTTCTTCTGGACACTTTGACTTTCGCACTCGCTTCTTATTTCTGCAGCGAAACCCAGCAGCCTTCATTGTGTTTACTGTCTGAAAAGTGTCTCTTATGTAATACACTGCTTTCTTTAATGACATACAAACATTTTTTCTGCAACGTTTAATTTTGTGAAACTAATGTTTGGGAATGTAAAATGTTTTTTCGTACTGACCTGATCATGCAGACGTCATAAAATAGAAAATCTATAACAAAGTTTGTACAAAAAAAATAAAAAAAATAGGGTGCCTAAAACTTTTGCACAGTTCTGTATAAATAAATAAATAAATAAATAAATAAATAAATATAATAAAATGATGATTTTAACCTTCTATTGTTTATGTGATAAAGGCACACAATGTAATACTGTTCATGTTCACTCAGTTTTAGTATCACTGTCAGGGTTTATTATTATGAAAAGACCTTCTTGATTTTTTTTTTTGTGTGTGTGTGTGTGTGTGTGTGTGTGTATAAAGACATTTCCTTAGGAGTGACATGAGGCAAGTTGATGCTGAAAAGCCTTTTAGGACTCTAGCGGGACTGAAGGTCAGTGAAATGAGCAGTGAGGCATCCCTCTTTCTCTCTATGTCTGTCTTTCTATCTATCTATCTGTCTCCCTGTCTGTCTCTTTATCTGTCTATCTATCTACCCGTCTCTCTCACTCCTTTTTCTCTGTCTATATAGACGTCTCCGGCATTAACACTACACACAAACTCTGTCTATATTCAAATATATATATATATATTTTAAACCTGTCTGAACTTAGTCCAAGGAAATGTCAGTTTGTGTGTGTGTGTGTGTGTGTGTGTGTGTGTGTGTGTGTGTGTGTGTGTGTGTATGTGTATATATATATAAAGTTATGCTTCAGCTTTGGAAATGCGTTTATGAATAATGTAAGGTGCTTTATCTTTTAATGCATCTCCGTCTCTCTCTCTCTCTCTCTCTCTCTCTATCTCTCTCTCCGTCTCTCTCTCTCTCTCTCTCTCTCTCTCTCCGTCTCTCTCTCTCTATCTCTCTCTCTCTCTCTCCGTCTCTCTCTCTCTCTCTCTCTCTCTCTCTCTCCGTCTCTCTCTCTCTCTCTCTCTCCGTCTCTCTCTCTCTCTCTCTCCGTCTCTCTCTCCGTCTCTCTCTCTGTCTCTCTCTCTCTCTCTATCTCTCCATCTCTCTCTCTCTCTCTCTCTCTCTCTCTCTCTCTCTCTCTTTCTGACCTGAGCCGGAGCGCCGAGAGACGGCACCGTTTGAGCTTTTTGTCAGTTTCACATCATCTCGAGTGTGTGTTTAGATGCAAAGTTCAAGAACGGGTCAAACTGCTTCACATGACAAGATGTTAAAGTAAATGGTAAAAGTCTGCACACACTCTAAACACACACACGCACACACACACACACACACACACACACGCACACACACACACACACCGTAAAATACCAGGATCCCAGGATCGACTCCGGACCGTCCAATCCTGACCAGGATAAAGCACTTAGAAATGATGAATGGGCGAATGATGTATCTTTGTTTGAGTTCTTTACAGTAGGTTTGTTACTTAAACATCTTTTAAACAGGAAAAGAGCTCCATAGACAATACCACAGTTTCTTCACATTTTTGCTGTGTGCTGTAGGAGAAATATTTTCACGCATGACCTTCTTTAAAAACCACAAAAGAAAGTGCTGGTTCAGTTACTACAGACATCTCTGATGCACGTCCACACCAGTGATGTGACACATCCTCCTCGATTCAAAGACGCTCATGTTTTGGTGAACAGGGAGGGTCTTTTAAAAGACATGGACTGTGTGTGTGTGTGTGTGTGTGTGTGTGTGTGTGTGGGAGCCTTTCTTAATGTAGCCGACTGGAAGTAACAAGGCGGAAGCCACTGTGTTGCTCAATAATTCATACAGGGCTGAAGATGTGCTCATGTGCCCTCTTTCATAAGTTCTTGGTTTTACAACTGAAACATGTTTAAAATTGGACCGGCCCTAGTACAGAGCCCTGAAGAACACTAGTCATTATTAACTACGACAAACTAGAAGCTCCCAGACAAGATGTAAACGAAGCAAGAGCTTGATCATGGATACTTATTTATAAATCAAGCCTGTCTTTCAAGACGTTAGTCTAAAGTTAGTAAACGCTAACATTAAAGTAAAGGGCTAGATTTAACAAAGGAACTGCTCTTACTTTAGCCACATAAATCTTATTATATCTTATAAAATCTTACAAAATCGCATAAATACTTCGGAGCCCTTGGATTGTCTACATATTATTCCTAGGTCCTACCACTTGAATCTAGCATTAGCCCACTACGTAGCTAGCTCAGCTAGCTCCAGCACTAGCTGTATCTGACGTTAGCTAGCCAAATTCAAGCAAGCTAGTTAAAGTTCGGTAAATTCCTGTATTTTATACTATAATCAAAATCATTGGTCACGTTTACTTCCCAGGTTGTTAATGTTTGGAAAATGTTTGTGATGATGCCATACATTTTTCCCATTTGCTGATCAGAATCTACTTAAGCTCCGCCCTTCCTGACTCGTAGTGTACGTACTGTATATCTGTGGCAGAAGCTGTTGTTTATACCGTATGCGAAGGAGTGTGTATGGTGTGCTTTATTTCCCTGAACCCTTTACCCCTTTACGAATGCCATGATGAGGTTACAGAAATGCGGTTTGAACTTCAAATGTATTGTGACTAGTGCAAAATTACAGACAGAAATAGAAGAGTGTGTGTGTGTGTGTGAGAGAAAGAGAGAAAATAGGCTTCACCACACAATGGAACGAACCATTCAATACTGACTCGGGTCAAGATTATCTACTGCCCTAAAAATGTCCGACAGCCTTTGATAAATCTTTATTAAAGATTTTGTTCGGCTCAGATTGAAGTGGAGCAATACTGAAAATCATTTCTGCGGTGTGAAACTTAAGGCGTTGATGGAATTCAATAAGAACGAATATTCATTATTAGAACCTTCGTTTTTCATTAACATTCCTCCCACGATTAATCAAAAATAACCATAAACTGCTCTTTTGGGGTGTTGTTTAGTTGGTAAGACACAACTGAATCAATATGACAACAAAAGCTTTAACTCCAACCAACACCAGCCTCATCCTTGGCAGCACTAGGTCTTGCCTGAGTACTGACACGTGTAGCTTGTTTCCTGCTCATCAATAAACACTGGCAGCATTTTTCTTTTGTCCTATCTTCCTCCATCCTTCCTTCTAATCCCTCCATCCTTGCAAGCTCCATGTAAAGATTCGTAAGTACACAGCTTCATGAATACGGTCTTCTCCAGAGTGTCAGCAAACTTCCTGTTTTGCTCCTTCCATGTTGGAGGAAAAGAGATATTTCGAAGTTAAACTATGGATTCGTCCGTGCTGGAGTTATTCATACCGAATGAGTCACTCCGCGTTAGAAACCTGAATCAAAGAATTTTTACGAGCCAATGTACGAAAAGTTCAGCCAGGAATTTATTTATCTCCCACACAAACACACAAACAAAACAACAACAAGGAGTTATACGGCACTATTTTATCTCTGCCCAAGGGCTGTGCGTAATAAAAGCACAAACCCACTCTTTCTAACCTTCACCTGTCACTCTAAACGTAAACCCCCTAACACTGCGTTTGCGTAGAAGACGTTTTGCGTGATGGTTACCATGGGCAACGTTTAAACCTTTATCTCCTTGAACAGTTGTCAAACTCGAAGTGAGCAGTGATTCACAGAGGTTTGTCTTATTAATTTGCAAATCGTGGAATATGTTACAGCTTTGACTCTGTTGCAAAGCAGTGACACTGGAGACTCCTTCCAAGAATCCTCACAGGAAACTCACACATTTTGTAAAAATCGGTTTATGTAGAGCGTCCGCCGTGCAAGTCTCGGCGTATGTTGTTAGTACAGAAGTTATCATTAGAACAAGTGGATTAAAATAAACCTGTGATTTAAATTAAGTATTGTATTGTCTATTGTCTAAAACATATATTTAATGTGGGTGGGGAGGGGGGCATGGTGGCTTAGTGGTTAGCACGTTTACCTCACATCCATGGGGTTGGGGGCTCGAGTCCCGCCCCCACCCTGCGTGCACGGAGCTTGCACATTCTCCCCGAGCTTCATGGGTTTCCTCCGGGTACTCCGGTTTCCTCCTCCAGTCCAAAGACATGCGCTGTAGGTCGATTAGCATTTCCAAATTGTCCGTAGCACGTGATTGGGCCCTGCGATGGACTGGCACCCTGCCTAGGGTGTCCCCTGCCCAGGTTCCCTGGGATATGTGTAGGATAAGCGGTATGGAAAACGGATGGATGTATTTAATGTGTTTCTAATGTGCACTGTTGCGCTAAAGGTAAAAAGACATGAAGATTTGTGAATCAATGAGGCATTGAGTCAGAGGTCATGGCCCGTGTTACATTTTCATACATACAGAGTAGCAATAAATCATTTCTTGTTCCTAGAAATTTTATATGAGATCGCTTTGTTCTCCTCATACTCGTTTATGCATTCAACCGTAAGTAAGCTTTTTTTATGAATTAATTAATAAATGACCAATCGCCCCAAAGCATAATTGTACCAAAAGGGCAAGAGGCAAGGTTGGTGATTCATACACCATACACATCTCTCTCTCTCTCTCTCTCTCTCTCTCTCTCTCTCTCTCTCTCTCTCTCTCTCTCTCTCTCTCTCTCTCTGTCCCTCCTGTTATTATTTCTGAGTCATTGCTCCTGTCTTATTTTCCAGAACAATCTCAATATAAAAAACAGAAGCCTTTGAAAGCTGTGGTGTCACACCAGGTTAAATATACACACTATCTGGCCAAAGGTTTGTGGACACCCGAACATCACACCCATATGTGGTTCTTCTCCAAACTGTTGCCACAAAGTTGTAAGCAATTTCCCTTCACTGGAACTAAGAGACCCAGCCCGGTTCCACCATCACAATGCTCCTGTTCACAAAGTGAGCTCCATGAAGACACGATTTACCAAGGTTAGAGTGGAATATCTCGAGCGTCCTTGTACAGAACCCTGCCCTTAACCCCACTGAACACATCTGGGATGACCTGGAACACCGACTGTACCCCAGGCCTCCTCGCCATGACATCAGTACCTGACCTCACTAATGCTCTTGTAGTTGAATGAACACATATTCCCACAGCCACGCTCCAAAATCTAGTGGAAAGCCATCCTAGAATTGTGGAGCTTATTATAACAGCAAAGGGGGACTAAATCTGGAATGGGATTAATATGAAAGTTTATTCTTTGGGTTTGATTGAATAGGTAGGAGACACAAAATCAGCCCAACAAATGCAAAAGTCATAGGAATTCAAATGCAGCTGGATTACATACAAAAGAAAATGGTAACATTTTACTTCAACCTTGCATCATAACACAGGGCATGTAGCCATGTAGGCCCAGCTGGCAGCTCATAGTCAGTCTTTTCAGAGCCATCTGGAGCATTTGTGTTGGACGGTCTGTTCCCAGAGGGTCACCGCTCAGTGGCGCTGGAGGAATGGGACCGGCCATTCACATTTGCCTAGAGGCTCCTAGACTCCCACAGATGCTGGCTGAGGCCTGAACCAAAGGCAGCCAGAGAATTACGTCAAAAACGTGGTACCAGGGCATTCTTGGGATCCTGACAGAGTTCCTAACTGATCAAAGAACGGAATTTATTTCACGCACGTTATGCAAACTGGACAAATTGTTCAGCGAACCAGCATATTTCAGCCTGAAACCAATGGCTGAATGGACAGCGTTAATAAGATGGTTAATTATATGACCCATAAGTTCATAAACAGAAATTGTTTAGGGCAGAAATTGTTCTAAATGGTTGGAAGCTCTATTATTTGCAGTTCCAGAGGTTCATGGGGTTCTTCTGCTTTGAGTTATTATACAGGCAGGAGAGGTTTTGCGAATGGACAGAGGAAACACATGGCAGATTTACCATGTCAGTGGAAAGAGGTGGTCCCTGTTGCTCTGTTGACAGTGGTGGTGCAGAGAGAGAGAGAGAGAGAGAGAGAGAGAGAGCGAGAGAGCGAGAGAGCGGTGAGGTGAGGTGAGTTGGGACTGCAGTGCTCAAAAACATCAAACTCCACTTAGAAACTCTTTTTTTTTTTTTTTTTTTTAACCATCCCAGAGAGTCAGGTTTGCCAGGCTGCATGCTGAAGATTTGGACATGTTTTGTCCTCTGCATTTGCAAAAAGACCTCACAGAACACCTCACTGCCCCCAGGGTAGTTGTATGCAACAAGCTGTATTGCTTGCCTAAGTACAAAAGAAAACGCTCAAGATGGGAGTAATAGAGGAAGCTCACAGTTACTGGAACAGCCCCACTGTGCTTGAGCGAGTCAAGACCGAGTCCAAAAACCATTGAATCCTTGCCAGGCCAAGCTTTTACTTCAATTTCATATATGGTATACCAGACCAAATTTTCTAATTCTCTTGAGAATATGCAGACAGTGTAGTTTCTCACTCTACCACTGGGTAACATGTTTTTTTTTTTTTTTTTTTTTAGCAGTCCATGTCAACCCCCGTCCTTAAGTAATTTGTCGAATATTAACCAAATCTCTCAACTAGCTGGCTTCATTCGTGCACTGTGCCAATGATCAGGCTATTTTCTAGAAGAAGGAATTACTATATGTCAAACTCTGTGCATGTGAAAAAGAAAAGACAACACAAACATGATCTTTTCCCCAATCTTTTGGTCGGGACCAAGATTATATTTACAGAGACCAGTGCCCCCGACTGAGATAAGTCCAAGCCCAGATGCCAATAAGTCCAAGACAAGTCCAAGTCACTACAGATATCGTTCTTGTGACTGGACTCTAGTCCGACAGCCGTAATATACAGACCTTTGATGTGTAATTTGTAATGAGTGTACTTTAACCTTAACAAGCTTTATCACCAGTTCATTCTAAAGACAGACAGGGACAATGTAGCCAATGCCGTGTTTCTGACTTGCGAAGATCATCGTGTTCAAACTTCAACTTACGTAAATATGTTACGAAACGCATCACATTAAAAACCCGTCTTTAGCTTCCAGTTTGTAAAATGAGTAAAGTGTGTGATAAAATACAATACGGTACGAAGTTACTGACAAGCTTTTATATCCTCATGCCAAAGCATTTGCAAGGAACCTACAAGTGTACACACACACACACACACACACACACACACACACACACACACACACACACACACACACACACACACACACAGCCCTCTGGAGGATCATTTCTTCTTCCCACCTGGGTCCTTATAAGAAGACATGCAGCAGGCGAGCACCTGCTGCTACACACACACACACACACACACACACACACACACACACACACACACATCCTTATGTGAGTCAGAAACAGACCACATCTATGCACACACCCACTCGTGCATGATCACACACTCTCTCACACACACACACACACACACACACACACACACTGCCAGGTTATGGAGCATAATTCCTCACGACAGGTCGTCTCGCATCACTTGCCTTTCTTTCCCAAGTTATCGACCCACTCACTGTCTCTCTCCAGCTCTCTCCCCAAGGTTAAGGTGCAGCTGCTCTTACACACCACGCCGCCAGGCAAAACTCATCGATCCAACGAGGACCTGTTTAACTGGCCGGGTTTATCTGTACGTCCTGATGAACCGTCTGTAATTAGCATCTCATTTCCAACAAAGCCACTGGCCACGGATGATTGACACCTTTAACATTCCTCAGTAAGAAATCTGTCGACACGGTTTATTTGTAGAGTTGTTTACATATCATAGGATATTTACCAGGATATTTAAATAGTATAGTTGCTGAGTTGTCATGATTTCACGAATATGTCAGTTGAGCGCAAACGTTTGCGCTCGTCGAGCGTGCACGGTTTATTCCCTGGCACGCACTTTCTGAATCAGGACCTCGGTGCTGGTGCTGTTTTTAACACATCGGTTTTTGAAAGCGTGTATCACCGCTGTCATGTTCGATTGTAACGTTTTTCATTTTGGCTGAAGTTTCCTTTCAAGCAGCTGCTTATCTCATCCACTATGACAAATCTCCTGGCATCCCACCTCCTATCCGTTTACGCTCTTATTCCTGTAAACATCTCATCTCTTCACTGGGATCATGAATCATAAGGATCATAAAAATATGGGAACTCGATTGTTCAATTATTTCTGGGATACTGCTCTGCTGCATGAGTGTGTGTGTGTGTGTGTGTGTGTGTGTGTGTGTGTGTGTGTGTGTGTGTGGTTGAGGAACTAGCGGTATGTGGATAGTCTGGGAAGCAATAGACAAGACCCCTGCCCCCATCACACACACACACACACACACACACACACACACACACACTTATGGGCAATCAGACACACACTCATTCCTTTCTGCAGTGGTGAACCTCTGAGCTATTTGTCAGTATCAGCTAAAAGTCCTAAACTGCTGCCTCAGCGTTCAAGCCTCCATTTCTCTTTATCTCCATCTCCTTCTTTCTCTCTTACTCACCGTCCAGATTTCTCTCCCTCATTCTTTTCTTTCCCAAACCATTTCACAACCCATTCCTCACACTCTCCTCTAAATTTACTCTTTCTTTCCTTCTTTCTTATCATCTCTTTTCTCGATCTTATTTACTCCCTCTTTCTCGTTCTGGCCCTCATTATTTCATTTTCATGCTCATATTGTTGTCTATGCATATAGCTGTGTGTGTGTGTGTGTGTGTGTGTGTGTGTGTGTGTGTGTGTGTGTGTGTGTGTGTGTGTGTGTAAGTTTGGAAGAGAGATCAGGTGCTGTATTCTCATCCGATTTGATGAGCCGTCTGAGCTTCATTAGGTTCATTTTTCACACATCAACACCGAAATCTCTTCTTCACACTGGGTGCAATAGTGACGCGCGTGTGTGTGTGTGTGTGTGTGTGTGTGTGTGTGTCCAAAGCCCATCAGTGTGGAGCTCCCTAGTGGCTCAGCAGGGAAACACACAAATACAGGTGAAGGACACACACACACACACACACACACACACACACACACACACACAGAAACTCACTTGATTGTGAGACTATGCTGTTGTGCTTCAGACTCTTCTTTCTTTCTTTCTTGCTTTCTCCAGTATGAAGCACTGGCTGATAAACGAAGCCATAATCATATTATCACTTTACGAATTTATTTATTTAATTATGCATTTGGCGTAATCTAAAGCAACAGTTTTTAATTTAACCCCCCCCTCCGGTTAATTTAGAAATGTACAAGATGGCGGTCAAAACAAGAAACACAGTATATTCGGGTCATTTTTTGAATACCCCAGTGCCGTGGGATTCTCGATTCGGCTTCGTTTTCTATAAAAGAAAAAAAAAAAAATCGAAAACTGTTCTAACACGTTACCGTTTCTATAGTAACAACTTACACAGTGACTTGTACAGTTGACGCTCCACATACAGTGGTGGAAAAAAGTATTTGATCCCCTGCTGATTTTGTACGTTTGCCCACTGACAAAGAAATGATCAGTCTATAATTTTAATGGTAGGTGTATTTTAACAGTGAGAGACAGAATAACAACAAAAAAATCCAGAAAAACACATTTCAAAAAAGTTATAAATTGATTTGAATTTTAATGAGTGAAATAAGTATTTGACCCCTTTGACTTAGTACTTGGTGGCAAAACCCTTGTTGGCAATCACAGAGGTCAGACGTTTCTTGTAGTTGGCCACCAGGTTTGCACACATCTCAGGAGGGATTTTGTCCCACTCCTCTTAGCAGATCCTCTCCAAGTCATTAAGGTCATTTTTCAATGCCCTGGCTGAGGGAAGGAGGTTCTCACCCAAGATTTGACGGTACATGGCCCCGTCCATCGTCCCTTTGATGCGGTGCAGTTGTCCTGTCCCCTTAGCAGAAAAACACCTCCAAAGCATAATGTTCCCACCTCCATGTTTGACGGTGGGGATGGTGTTCTTGGGGTCATAGGCAGCATTCCTCCTCCTCCAAACACGGCGAGTTGAGTTGATGTCAAAGAGATCTGACCACACCCGACCACAACACTTTCACCCAGTTCTCCTCTGAATCATTCAGGCAAACTTCAGACGGGCCTGTACATGTGCTTTCTTGAGCAGGAGGACCTTGCGGGCGCTGCAGGATTTCAGTCCTTCACGGCGTAGTGTGTTACCAAGTGTTTTCTTGGTGACTATGGTCCCAGCTGCCTTGAGATCATTAACAAGATCCTCCCGTGTAGTTCTGGGCTGATTCCGCACCTCTCTCATGATCATTGAAACTCCACGAGGTGAGATCTTGCATGGAGCCCCAGACCGAGGGAGACTGACAGTTTCTTCCATTTGCGAATAATCGCACCAACTGTTGTCACCTTCTCACCAAGCTGCTTGGGGATGGTCTTGTAGCCCATTCCAGCCTTGTGTAGGTCTACAATCTTGTCCCTGACATCCTTGGGCACCTCTTTGGTCTTGGCCATGGTGGAGAGTTTGGAATCTGATTGATTGATTGCTTCTGTGGACAGGTGTCTTTTATACAGGTAACAAACTGAGATTAGGAGCACTCCCTTTAAGAGAGTGCTGGGACACCTGGGAGCCAGAAATCTTGCTGATTGATAGGGGATCAAATACTTATTTCCCTCATTAAAATGCAAATCAATTTATAACTTTTTTGAAATGTGCTTTTCTGGATTTTTTTGTTGTTATTCTGTCTCTCACTGTTAAAATACACCTACCATTAAAATTATAGACTGTTCATTTGTTTGTCAGTGGGCAAACGTACAAAATCAGCAGGGGATCAAATACTTTTTTCCCCCCACTGTAAACAGATTTTAAAAACGCGTATAATCATAGATACGGTGGAGTTTTCTGTGAGGAGACGTTTATTTAACAATTAACAGAAGGAGTCTCCAGTGTCAGTGCAGAGGAGTTTCTCGGTAACATGACAATCTACGTTTTTTTTCCCTTTTTTTTTGTCTCATTAACTTCAAGAGAGAAAAAAAGAGAGGCTGGTGAGAGGACGACTGTTTACAGCTGCTATGACGTAAGTGATAGATACAAGTAACGGACTTGTTTTGTTGACGTTCCACAACATTGAACGTAACTACTGTATAAACTGTCCAATGTATCATTGTTTGATAAACAACAAATTGTTATTGTTGGTATAAGAGCAATAAAACATTTCAATACGAAAAAAAACCCATGAAAACTTTAAGAAAAAAAGCTTCTTCAGATAGATAACGGTCCTTAGTGCCACATTCATAACCATGAAAACCGGCTGTGCTCTCTAGGTGGGCGGGGCATATTCTCCGTGCGTTCAAGTCCTCCTGGGACATCGTAATTCCGACGTCAGGTGCGTTCAAGTCACTTTGGTCGGAGCAAGGCGGCGGTGTACCTTCTCTTAATTAACTACAAAAAAACACAGCAAGGTTTTTAAACTCTACTTCTAGAAAATGGAGAACAAAGAATGTGCATCAGGTGTGTTTTGCTTTTTTATGTTTTAAATTTTGTTTACATTTTTAAAATGTTTTTATTGTAAATAAAAAAAAAGCCTGACAATAACTTGCTGCATAACTGAAATCAGCTCCTGAGACAAAACATTCAATTTCAACATCAACTACAGACGCTGCACCTGTTGATTCCACTGTGTTTTCTTACTGACACGCCCCCCCCCCAACTCGGAAACTCGGGGCTCAAAGAAAATCCCGCTCGTATCCACGACTTTGCGGTGGCGTTCACGTGCGTTTGACTCGTAAATCCGATCTTTCCGACATGACTTGACGTGAACGCTCCATTTGTTTCCCCTGTCAATCGTAGCGACTCTAGCCAATTGAGGGTGTCTGTGCGCTCAGGTATGTAGAAGAGGGCAGATAGACTCGCTTTCCTCAGAGTGTGTTACGCATCAGCAGGAGCAGCACGTGTTAGCCTGAACCCTCCGCTGTTAGTAGCTGCTGTATTATAGTTGAGTGTGTTGTATGTCAGGGAATGTTGTCGGGTTCTGCATGACACCTTTAAGGGTTCTCCAAGAAGGACAAACCAAAGTACGGCCAAGGGTTCTAGATTTCACTCATGCTTCGGAGGAATCTGCCCTGTTCCATATACCCCAGGTCACAGACGCCCACAATTGGCTAGTGTCGCTGTGATTGACAGAGGACACAAATTATGCCCCTCCCACCTAGAGCACACAGCCAATTTTCCCGGGTACGAATGTGGCATTGTAACAGAATGAGTGATTCATTTTTTAAGTAAACAAAATAAAACATACAATAATGTCTTATTTTATAAATAAAGATGAGTGTGTGTGTGTGTGTGTGTGTGAGAGAGAGAGAGAGAGAGAGGAAGAGAGAGAGAGTCTCGGCATCCCCGCTGGTCTTTCCTGCGCGTGCTCAGGGTTTTGCTCGGCGCGCGAGGGGGGGAAACACGCCGAGGGTAACGCGCGGAGAGAGAGAGAGAGAAAGAGAGAGAGACAGAGAGAGAGAGAGAGAGAGAGAGGGCGAGCGCTCTCCAGTCATCATCGTTCATGCAGCGACTCCAGCTGCGACTCCTCCGCGGCTTCTCCCGGTAATGACGCGGGAAATCACGGCGGTCGCGTGCGCTCGGTCCTCCTGCTGCGGGATGACGGCGTGAAAGAGGCGGAAGCTCCTGCGCGTGCGGCGCCACCATGCAGCTACCGACAGCAGCGCTGTGCCTCGCGCTCGCTCTGGCGGCCACCGGCGCTGCCGCCTCGGAAGGTATGGAACCGGTGTAACGGGACGGTGTTTTGAGAGGAAACGTTTTTTTTTTTTTTTTAACGCTCACGTGGTTGGGTTTAGGGAGGGGGTGCCGCGCGCGCACAATCAAGAAGCGCGGTGGTGCGTAAAGCACGCGCACCGTGACGCACGACATATTAGTCACCGTGGGTATCGTCCTGGACAGGAAGTCATGGACATGATTTTGTTTCAGAGATGCGTGAAAATTCACAACGCTCTCGTGGACATTTTAGGGGTGCGCGTGCGCGTGCGCGCGTGTGCGTGTGGTATGTGTTGTGGCGATCATTTGTTGGACCTAGTGCAACTGAAACACTGCTTTCTGGTAATGCCACACCAAAAAAAAAAAGTGTAGAAAAAGTCAGATTTTTATATTTAATGCTTACATGTTAACACAGAGTTAGAGAGTAACAAGTGAGAATGCATATTCAGGTTTAATTTCTGTGGAGAAATTAAATTAACACCACCTCCTTCGCATCTTTTCCCATATGTCCGTGTTAGTTTCCTCCGGGTTCTCCGGTTTTCTCCCAAAAACATGCCAGTAGGTGGATTGAATTAACGTTAAATTGGCTGTAGGTGTGTGTGTATGTGTGTGTGTGTGTGTGTGTGTGTGTGTGTGTTTTTTCGGTCCTGTGATTGATTGATCGCAGGACCGGGGATGGGATTGATGTCCCATCCAGGATGAATGCCTCCTGATCCACCGCCACCCTGACCAGCTTTTGAATAAGCAGATGAACGTAGGCATCCTGACACTCTACAAAATGTGTCATTGCTCAGTAGAGAGGGCCATGACCACAACTACACACATTTAATTTCAAGGTTAAGGAAGACATCTAAGGCAAAACAAAGCTGAACTCAAGCACCAAACCTCGTCTAAGACCATATTTCACGATAATCTTCTGGCCTTGCTGATGTCACGGCTCACAATCAGCGTTCTCGTTGACATTTTGATGAAGCCACATGTGCAGGGGGTGTGTATGGGTGATTGTGTGTGTGTGTGTGTGTGTGTGTGTATGTGTGTGTGTGTGTGTGTGCGCGTGTGCATGTGTGGAGGTAATTGGCAGTATGTTGGAAAATGGAGACCATTTATTTGGTCTGTCAGCACTGAAATATAGCATGCTGCAGGATTAGCTGGAGAGAGAGAGAGCGAGAGAGAGAGAGAGAGAGAGAGGACATCATGTTTACCACAAAAGTGGCGCCATCTTACATTTGTAAACGACAATAATTAAAAAAGAAACGAGCTAGATCTTTGTTGATAATGTAAAAATGAGTATTTGCGATCACATCATCATATTTTACGTATTTACAATTAAAAAATACTTTTCCAAAAGCGGACCTTGATGTGCGTTTTTTTTAATTTTTTTTTTTAAATGAATCGGTAAATTCATCTGCTGCGTTTTTATTGTTTTTTATTGTTCGCCTCCCAAACCTCTAATCGATGCCTTCTTGGTTCAACGATCCTTTCAGCTCTCGATCTGGAAATCAAATGATATTTCAAGGAACGATCAAAGATACAGCAATGATACATGAATTGAACTCTTTTGTTTTTGTAGCATGTGATGTAAACAATTTATACCAGTTTCCAAAAAAAAAAAAACAACAAATTACAAATATATGATAACAAGAAACACCAAAATACAAAATGAATAATATTATTTAAATAGGTGGCACAAATAAACACGTTGGACAAAAGCCAAACGTTAAAAGTTATACATATTTCTATGCTAAAACTTGTGTAACGGTGTATTAGGTAAGATGTTTTAGTATTAGGCAAGCATAAATAGGTGGAGTTGAATAGGATGAGCCTCCTGTTCCCGCCCACGTTTCACAAAGCTCCACCCTCAGAACCTACAGTGGTTCAACACACACGCAAAATTCGGCTCATACTGATTTATAAGAACGGTCAAGAGTGCATTTGATGTCCTGTTTAACCACGTTAAAAAAACATGTCTACTTGATTTGGGGTTAGGAGTTCAATTCCCACCACCACCCTGCGTGCATGGACTTTACATGTTCTCCCTATGCTTTGGGGGTTTCCTCCGGTTTCCTCCCCCAGTCCAAAGACGTGCTGTAGGCTGATTGGCATCTCTAAATTTTCCGTAGTGTGGGAGCGATTGTGCCCTGTGATGACCTGGCCCCCGTCCAGGGTCTCCCCCTGCCTCGTGCCCCACGTTCCCTGGGATGTGCTTCAGGATCCCCACGACCCTGTGTAGGATAAGCTGCTTGATTCATTATGCAAAGCAGGCCATTCAAACAATGTAAAGCTTTATACTCATCGCATTTACAGACCTGTCCAGGAGCAACGTCGCTAATTCTGCATCCAGCTCACCGTTAACAAAATACTCCATCTTGGAAAAGCGATGCGTCAGTGTTTATTGTGGTATTAAGTGTGGGGTTTTAAGAGAATTATCTGGCTGTGCTGCGCACTTACCGATTTCAGACTGTGATAGGAGGGTGGAGTGAAGGGGCGTTGCTGAGTGTCTATAAAATGACTGACAAAAACAAAAACAAGTATTCTGGACCGTAACACACATTTTCCAAACGGGTTTTCTCAGCCACTCGTGCTCAGGCCATGGCTTAAACTATTATGTTTGATCACATTCTACATATTTATTAGGTTATTTGTACATTTATCAAATGGGGAAAAAATCACAGATTGCACCTTTAAGCGTGTGTATTGTACTTTACACGTGCAATAATCTGTTCTTTGATGTTTATTCAGTGTTTTGTAAACACGATTTGGTTACGCCTTGTGCAACATCGTCATCATCGAGTGAACTCGCTTTGAGCGAAGACGTCTCATTTTGTCTTTAATTCCCCCCGTCCTTGTTTCTTTTAATCATTTCCTCTCTTGCTCTAAGAGAAACCCTGAGAAGCGAGGACAGGAAATGAGGAGGAGCAGTTAAAGAAACGAGATACAGCCTCTGTTTGAGCTGGGTCATGTGACTTACTTCCATTCTTAGATAAGGTGCTTTCATTTTATTTAGTTAAATATTATTAGTTTTCAGCTTTTCCGTATCGTAGGCTACATTCTGCCATACGTTTTCAGGATGTTATTGTTTCCATATTTGACAAATGGAGATGCTGCTTGGGGGAAAAATATAATTTAAAATTATTTATTTGTGTAAACAGATGGCCGACCTTTGACCTCTTTGACCCAAGCAACCTCAGCGTCACACCTAACTGTATATCAGCTTCATCAGGATGGACTGATGGATACAGTCACACACTTTAGGAGTAGACTTACATACGCAGCCATGCAGCATTATCACACAAACACACACACAAATACACACCGCAGACAAACATGCTGCAATTAAATGCAAGTCCTTTCATCACACACATAAAAACGCTCTCTCGCTCTCTCGCCTTTCCCTCAGCTCAGCAATTCTCATCTCCTCTCCTGATTTATATGCGCATTCTCCATCTTTCTCTCTGAAGGCTCTTTCAGTAAAACATCACGTTAAAGCATCACTACCTCGGTTAAATATGCCTGAAGGAGATGCTCTAACACGTCCCGATTATCAAATAACAGTGACTTCCTAATCATTTGAGCAATTAGTTACATGCCTACTGCTTGCATGTAAAGGAGGAGGGGAAAAGAGCTCCTCAGATTCACCCTGTTATAATTTATAGGTGCTTGTTTTTATTTATTTATTTATTTATTTATTAAAATTTTTTAAAATCAAATCCTTGAGCATTATCTAAGCAGTCTGTAAATCAGGACACCTCGGTAGCCTGTAGCAGAGTTAGGTATAAGCCGAGTAATAAGGCATCTGAACGTGGACACGGATGCTTCTACTCAAGAAAAATCTGCCAACTTCAAAGGCGTGAGTTACGAGAAGCCAAGAAAATCGACTTAGCCCACTTCCGCATGAATTATTACATTTACATTAAAAAAAAAAAAAAAAAAAAAAAAAGTTTTTTATTATTTTATTATTTTAAACATTTGGAAAAAATAATTGAGGGGGGTAGTTGGTAAACACAATGGTGGAAAGTATCATATAGTCAAAAATAACACAAAATGTATAAGATTACAATTCCAATTACTGCATTTCCCTGACTGACTGGATGGATGGATGGACGGATGGATGGACGGATGGATGGACAGACGGACGGATGGATGGATGGATGAGTTGCAGAGTTTTTTTTGCCACCTAGTAAGCATGAAAAAGTTGTATCTTCTACAAAGGAATGACCGTTGTAAAAAGTATGTGGATGGATTTACACACTCAAAATACATACAGAAATTAGATCTAAACATGTTTTGGGTGAAGTTTCTTTTTAATTCTTTCTTGAATCATAAAGTGCGATTGTAAAACGTCTGAAATTACGACAGTTTTTCTTACTTTGAATGTGGAAAAAAATGTAAATATACTATTAGAGAAGCCTGGTTGTAGTTCTATGTAGTTCCTTTATCGCATTCTGTTGCCATATGGCAACAATTACATTTTACCGTTTAACAGAATACTCAGAATACTTGTTTAAATGACAAAAAAATAAATGTTAACTTATCTCAGATAGTGTTTTAAATTTTTCCTTGAAGTAGTTTTTGGCCTAAATATTGAAAAATTAGTCAGATTTTGAGAGCGCACCGATGATGACCTTCACCATGCCACATGACTGCAGAAAAGTAAGTGCAAACAGCACTTCCTGGTCATGTGAAATGGCATTTATTTTTTTTGTTATGTCAATGGTAAAGCCCCCTCCCTTTTCCAGTTGCATAGGAAAATTTTTGCATTATTGCCAAAAATTCAAAAATTATTGCCGGTTGGATTTCTCAATCCTGCAGTGACACTGAGGTGGTAAAATACCAGTTAGTAATGGTAGCTTCACGTGGATGTTATACCTAATATCTGTGTGTTAGTGTTAGTGCTGTGAATATGCCGTGCTGTCATGGACAAGCCAATCACAAGAGCTCCATAAGCGTGAGCCTTTTCCAGCTCACAGTTGCACCACTGGCCTTTAAAAGCTATTCGACTCAGTGCAGTGGACTGAAACGACCTCGAACGACACACACACACACACACACACACACACACACACACACAGTAACCACCTCAAGGTTGATTATTAAGTTATTAAAGGTGTCACCAATTTTCACAGCGGCACTCCCTCAGTGTGGAGCTAAAATGAGGGGAGGATAAATGGACAGGGAGAGAGAGAGAGAGAGAGAGAGAGAGAGAGAGAGAGAGAGAGAGACTGTTGTAATGGATGGAGGGAGGGGTCTATGGGGATTGCTAAAGCTGATTAATCTGACAGAGAGCCAAACACACCATCTCTCTTGCTCTCTCTAAGCTTTTAGGGGGAGTGTGAAGCAGGCCGCATCCTTTTTGATCCCTTCGATCCGCTCATGCAGATATAAAAGCACACATAGTTCCTCAACTGTTTCCCATTTATAATAAACACACACACACACACACACACACACACACACACACACACACACACACACACACACACAATGCAGAACAATAATTTTTTAGCGAGGATGCCGCCAGTCTGTGATGAGAGCCCATATTTATCCAGTTATGGAAGTAGACTATGTGTGTGTGTGTGTGTGTGTGTGTGTGTGTGTGTGTGTGTGTGTGTGTTTACTGTCTCCTTCGGCTCTTTCAATCAGCATAGTCTGAGTGTGTGTCTGTGCATGTGTGTGTGTTTAACAGGTCCTGTAAGTAAAAACTATAAAAATTCCCATAGTTACTTCCCATAAAAAGATGGTGGTGATGATGATGATGATGATGATGATGATGATGTGTTGACTAAGAAGAAGGAGAAAGAAAACACTTTATGGCCACTGCTTTAATCCTCGGTCTCTAAAGCAGTGTTGCAGCATCAGCTCATATCGCAGCTTCCATTTGTGACTTACCGCTAGCGGCTAATGGTAGCTCTGGGTAAGGTCACGTTGGGTCACTGAGTCTGCCTTTTTTTTTTTTTTTTTTTTTTTTACTGTGCAGTGAATTCTGGATTCTGATTGGTCAGAAGGTGCTCTGACAGCTGCTCTGACAGTAGCTGCTAACGTAAGTGAGAACAGGAACTAACGGTCATTCCACAACATTATACTATGTAACTATAAATTGATAAAAAGTACGTGTCATTCTTTAAAAATTAAAAATTGATCGTGTTTGCAAATTGCAGTTGCTACATTTAAAAGCCAAGACTCGAATTTGTAGTATAAGTGTCATAAAGCCAGGAGTGTGGTGTCTCAGTGAAGGAGGCGTGGCCTATGTCTCTCAGCTCCAAGGTAAGTGGTGTGGCCTCAGTTTGTTGGTCCCAGTGAAGGAGGTGTGGCCTCTGTCTGTCAGTCCCAAGGGGTGTGGCCTCAGTTTGCCAGTTCCAGTGAAGGAGGCATGACCTCTATGCCTCTCAATTCCATGATAAGGGGTGTGGCCTAACTTTGTCCCAGTAAAGGGGGTGTGGCCACTATGCCTCTCAGCCCCAAGACAAGGGGTGTGGCCTCAGTTTGTCAGTTCCAGTGAAGGAGGTGTGGCCTCTATGCCTCTTAGTTCTAAGATAAGGTGTGCGACTTCACTTCGTCCCAGTAAAGGGGGTGTGGCCTATATGCTTCTTAGCCCCAAGATAAAGGGTGTGGCCTCAATTTGTCAGTTCCAGTGAAGGAGGTGTGGCCTATATGCCTCTCAGTTCCAAGCTAAGGGGTGTGGCCTCACTTTGTCTAAGTAAAGGGGGTTTAGCCTCTCAGCTTGAAGCTAAGGGGTGTGGCCTCAGTTTGTCAGTCCCAGTGAAGGAGGCATGGCCTCTATGCCCCTCGGTTTCAAGATAAGGCCTTACTTTATCACAGTAAAGGGGTGTGGCCTCTATGCCTCTCAGCCCCAAGATAAGGGGTGTGGCCTCAGTTTGTCAGTCCCAGTGAAGGAGGTGTGGCCTCTATGCTCCTTAGCCCCAAGATAATGTGTGTGGCCTCAGTTTGTCAGTCCAGCTGAGGGAGGCGTGGCTTCTGTGCTTGTTTGAATTCGGCAAATTCTTCATTAGATCTGGTTCAGTGGAACAGTTACTGTACTTAAAGGTAGATGAGGGCAAAACAGTCGAATTTCTGTAATTTGTAGTTGTTAGTTGGCTCGACGCCTTTATTTTAATTCTTCTGAAACAGGCTCAGGCCATCTGCTTAATGAGCTCCAGTCCTCTGTGCTTATGCTTTTAGGAAAAAAAACCCCATCTGCTTCATTTCCTTAATTCGTTGTGAGGATTTGCAGGAGCTTCAGCATGTGATCTGCAGTGTGTGATGTCATATGAGTGTGTGTGCTTGTGTGTGTGATGCCGGGAGCGCCTGTCTGAGGCGATCATGTCACGGAGGTCACTACGTCGGCCTGAGCGCTCGAAGGAGACCGGACCAGCTGTCACTCCATTACTTTGTGCTCAGCTCATCCTCCTGGGAGCCGACCAATCAGACGCTTGCGTCCTTAAAATCCTCGGCCAATCAGATATTTATATATGTTTGAGAGAATAATACGTGAACCTGAAACATACGTAACTTGTGCGTATAAGGGAAAGACGTGTGGTTGCTGAGATTGAGAGCAACACTTGATCTCTTTTTGTTTCTGTCCATATATGGAAATGTCAGCGTGTCTTTGAGTTAATATCAAACTATAAACACAGATCTGAGTGCGCGCGCCTTTACAGCCATAAATGGGAAAGTGGTTGTGTCTTTTAATCCATATATGGGTGTGATTTAAGTATGAAGAAAGAAGCTAATAAAAACTTTAAGTTTTAAGTTTTAGCCAGCTAGCTTACGCGAGGTAATTTGACAGGATTTTTCACCGGATAAATATTCATGCTCTTTTCTGAGGACAATTCGCTAACATGAGCTAACCTGACAGGATTTCTGACAGGATATATTCATAAATATTCCTAATCTTTTCTGAGACCATTAGCCAGCTAGCTAACATGAGCTTACTGCTAATTTGAGCAAGCTATAGATAACAGCTAACCCGACAGGATTTCTGACAGGATATATTCATAAATATTCTTAATCTTTTCTGAGAACATTAGCCAGCTAGCTAACACAAACTTACTGCTAACATGAGGCGACTATAGCTAACATGAGCTAACCTGACAGGATTTATGGGGCATTTTAAAAAAAAAACAACAAATGTTTATAATCTTTACTTCTAATGCAAATAGCAAGATGGCTTGCTAGACTTGCTTTAGCTGTCTATCTTTCTGTCTCGCTCTCTTTGTGTTTCTCTCTCTCTCTCTCAATGTCTATCACTATCTTTCACTGTTTCTCTCTTTCTGTCTCACGTTGTATAAAAATTCTCTGCCAGTGTGTATGTGTCTCTTTTTCTTTCTCTAAATAAACCTCTCTCTATTCCTGTGACAGTCTCTAGTCTTCTGTCCGTCCCAGTCTTCTGGTCTCTTTCACTCTTACCTTTCTTTCCGTCACCTTCTCTCTCCTTTCTTTGTCTTTCTTGTTATTTCTGTATATTTGTATTTCTCACACGTTTACTCTGTCTGTTTATTCTTCCTATCACCATCTGTTTCTTTCTCTTTCACCTCTGTATATATCTCTCTGCACAGATATCTGTGACTGTCTCTCATTTCGCGTTTCTCTCCACCTGTCTCTCTCGTCTCCTGCCTTATTGTCTTCCTCTCATGCTTTCTGTCTGTTGATCTCTGTATGCTTATTCTTCCTATCACCATCTGTCGCTCTTTTTTCACTGTCTCCTGCCATTTCTCTCTCTCTCTCTCTCTCTCTCTCGGTGCATGCTGGGAGTGTTTGGGTGTGTGAGTGTTCACAGGAGGTGAGAGCTATCGTGCGCTTTTTTTCTGTTTTCCTTTCACTTTTCCTGATAGAGCTAGTCTCTTTCGGTTAAGTAAAGAGAACAGAGAGTTATTTGTAAGTTTTTGTATTGAAAGCGAGGTTTATTAGTTAGGTAAGTTAGTCAGGTGAGTAGTAGCAGGGCGGGAGCGGGATGGCGTCCCTCACACAGAGGGTGGCGTCACCTGTCTCCCTCCGCCATGGCGTCAGGTGTGTGCCGGCTAACGGTGTGAGTGTGGAGGAAGTGTTACGGGGAATAGGGAAGGAGATCGGTAATGAGAACATATCGTCTGCTTCCCGCATGAACAAAGCGGTGGTGGTCTTCGTGAAGGAGGAGGCTCAGGTGAGACACCTGACCAACACCGGCATTGTGGTAAGTGGTGAATTTGTTTTAGTTTCACCGCTGATTGCCCCGACTGTCCGGGTAACTGTAGCTAACGTGCCTCCGTTCATTCCTGATGAGGAGATAGCGCGAGGGCTAATGCGCTACGGAAAGGTAGCAAGCGCGATTAAAACAGTTCCCCTAGGCTGTAAGGACGGAGGATTAAAGCACGTCTTGTCTTTCAGGAGACACGTGTTCATGTTCTTAAACCAACAGGAACTGGACGTGTCTTTTAGAGTGGTGTATGAGGGCAGGTCGTACATGGTGTACGCTAGCACAGGACACATGAAGTGTTTTGAGTGTGGGGATGTTGGACATATGAGGGTAGCGTGTCCACACAAGGCTCAGGCCTCTGAGGGGACAGCTGGGCAGGGTAACGTGGAGGCAGCTGGGCAGGGTAACGTGGAGGCAGCTGGGCAGGGTAACGTGGAGGCAGCTGGGCAGGGTAACGAGGGGGCAGCTGGGCAGGGTAACGTGGAGGCAGCCGGGCAGGGTAACCTGGGGGCAGCCAGACTGGGTAAAAAGGGGGCAGCGGGGCAGAGTAACGAGGGGGCAGCTGGGCAGGGGATTGAGGCAGCGGGGCAGGGTAACAAGGGGGCAGCTGGGCAGGGGATTGAGGAGGCAGCGGGGCAGGGTGGTGAGGTTGAACAGATCACTGAGGAGGAAGCTAGACATAGCAGTGAGGAGTCCATGGTTATAGGTGCTGCAGTAAAGGAAGCTGAAGGTGTGCAGACTGCAGATACAGTTAAGAGTGAAGCTCAGGTTACTGAGAATATAAAGAAACCATGTGATAACAGGGAGGAGATCACTGTGAGCCTGAACACTGAAATGGTGGAATCAGAGGAAAACTGTGTTGTGAATGAAGAAGTTGAAGTCGGTGTTAGTGGTGGTATAACTGGTGCCAGAGAAGACAGGTCAAAAGGTGAGGACATGGTTGATGAAGAAATGAGGGACGAAGACACAATGTCTGAGTTTTCTGATGTTGGGTCACAGGAAATAGAAGACACGTACTCTCTCGAGGACATTAATGATTTTCTGGATGTAACATTCGGCAAAGTAGTTGAGGTGAAAGATTTTTTTCCAGATACAGAGAAATTTATAGCATCAGTAGCGCTGTTACAAAAGAAAGTGAGCCTTGAAGCTCTGAGTAAAAAGAAAAGGTTTAGACTGAAAAAAATGATCACGAAACTAAGGAAAAACAAAAGAGGAAAAGGGGAAAAAAAGAAAAAAAATATATAGGTAAATGGATAAATCACATCTGGTGTCTTTGTTACTTTACTGTCTCCTTTCTGTCTCTATCCTTTTTTTCCTTTTTCCCATGGAGATGTTTAAAATTGGAACATTAAACATTAATGGGGGTAGAGACAGGAATAAATTAACAACAATGGTAAAGTTTATAAGTATTAAAAAACTCAATGTTATTTTTTTACAAGAAACACACACTGATACTGATAATGAAGTAGAATGGGGAATGTGGTGGAAAGGGAATATTTCCATGAGTCATGGGACAAGAAACAGTGCCGGGGTGGCAATTTTATTTTCTGAACACGTAAACAACATTTTAGAGGTAAAGGAAATAGTTAAAGGACGATTGTTACTAGCAAAAGTAGAACATAAAGGTACTGTTTTTGTTTTTATAAATGTTTATGCTCCTAACAGCGGCCCAGAGCGAATGGTTTTCTTTTTAGAACTTAAAAATTTGGTTCAGAAATATGATGATAGTGTGTGTGTTATATTGGGGGGTGACTGGAACTGTACCACTGATTTTACTCTTGACAGAAATGGGGAAGAACCTCACAGCCAGTCAGGTATTTTTTTATCTAAAGTTATCAAAGAATCTCAAATGACTGATACTTGGAGAAATAGAAATGAAGGGGTACGACAGTATACATGGCTCAAAGTAAATGATAACAGGGTCAGTGGGGCAAGGTTAGACAGGTTTTATTTAAAAAAGACCTGGAATAACAGAGTGATGAATGTTTCTATTGCACCTAATGGGTTTTCAGATCATCACATGGTCTTATTAAATATAAATATAAAGAAAACTTTGAAAGCAAACTATTATTGGGTTTTTAATGTTAAACTATTACAAGATGTTTCTTTTTGTGAGATTTTTAAAACTTTCTGGGATAGCTGGAAAATGAAGAAGGGTTCTTTTGAAAACCTTAGCCAGTGGTGGGATGTGGGGAAGGTCAACATTAAAATGCTGTGTCAGAATTATACATCCTTCTCAACCACTATGCTGAAGGAAACAGTGCAGTCTCTACAAAGAGACATTCAACTCATTGAAAAACGCATCATGGACAGCAATGACACCACACAGGGAGATGGACTAAAGAAAAAGAGACAAGAACTCAGCTCCCTGTTACAGGAACAAGCTAAAGGGGCACTGATAAGAGCAAGATACTGCTCCATTAAAGACATGGACGCTCCCAGTACTTTCTTTTTTAATCTTGAAAAAAAAAGTGTTCAACAGAAGACGATGTGCCATCTTTGTCGTCCGGATGGATCCATCACATCCGACCCGGCAGAAATGAGGAGACTAGCGAGTAACTTCTACAGACAGTTATACAGTGCTGAGAGCTGTGATGCTGAATCTGCTGAGGACTTACTCAAAGAGCTGCCACAAATACAGCAAACACAAAAACAGGAATTAGACCGGACCATCACTCTTCAGGAACTTACAGAGGCAACGTCTCAGCTATCCAAGGGACGATCCCCTGGAATAGACGGATTACCCGTGGACTTTTATCAACATTTCTGGAGGTTAATGGGACAAGACCTACATGAGGTTTTATCAGAATGCATACAGGCTAAATCACTCCCTGTAAGTTGTCGGAGAGCAGTCCTCTCACTGCTCCCAAAAAAAGGAGACTTGGGACTTTTAAAGAACTGGAGGCCAGTCTCTCTTTTGTGTTCTGATTATAAAATCTTCTCCAAGTGCCTAGCCAATAGACTGAAACTTGTTCTAGATTCAGTCATAAAAAATGATCAAACTTATTGCATCCCAGAAAGGTCTATAATAGATAACCTTTTTTTATTAAGGGACATAATCGATTTTAATCAGCTAAATAAGAATAAACTGGGAATCCTGTCACTAGACCAGGAAAAAGCTTTTGATCGTGTAGACCATGGGTACCTTTTTAATGTGTTGAAGCACTTTGGCTTTGGAGAAGGTTTTATATCCTATGTAGAACTTCTGTACTCTGAGGTATGTGTGATGGTTAAAGCAGGGGGAGGTTTAAGTGCCCCAGTACCGGTGACTAGAGGTATTAGGCAGGGCTGTCCACTCTCCGGACAGTTATACAGTCTAGTCATCGAACCCCTACTATGTAGGCTCAGAGCAACACTGAAAGGGACGTTAATACCAAAAGTTAATGGTCATTTTAAGGTGGTCTTAGCAGCTTATGCAGACGACATTACTGTTTTTATCACTGAGAAAGATGACATCACACTTTTAAAAAAGATCATTGGGGCATATGAAAAAGCCTCTTCTGCACGGGTAAACTGGTCAAAAAGTGAAGGTTTTATGTTGGGCAACTGGGAGCACAGAGCAGTTCCACAACTTCCAGGAGGGCTACAGTGGAGAAGAGATGGACTAAAAATACTGGGGGTATTTTTAGGAAATGAACATTTCCAGAAAAAAAATTGGGAGGGGCTGCTGGAAAAGGTGTCTGCCCGATTGTCCAAGTGGAAATGGCTATTACCACATTTGTCTTACAGAGGAAGAGTTCTGGTAGTAAATAACCTGGCTGCCTCAACTCTATGGCACAGGACCATTGTTATGGAACCGCCTGAAGAGCTGGTCTCTAACATACAAAGAAGAATAGTGGACTTCTTTTGGAGTGGACAACACTGGCTGCGTGCTGCAGTACTCTACCTGCCGGTACAGGAAGGTGGGCAAGGGCTGGTAGACGTGAGGAGCAGAATCCGTGCCTTCCGGATACAAGCTGCGCAGAGACTCCTATACCACAAAGATGTGGTGTGGGAGAAAACTGCAAGTGCCCTCCTGAGGAGAGTAGGTGGCCTCAAGCTCGACAAACATCTGTTCTTAATGAAGCTGGAAGAGTTGAGCTTGTCCGAGCTGACCCCTTACTACAGATCCATGCTGCACACATGGAAAACAGTAACAAGAACAGAAAGAGTCATGGACAATCCACAGCAATGGACTCTAGAAGAACCACTCTTCTTCAACCCTTTCATAAAATCGAGACTGCTGTCCTCGGTGAGCATACGCAGGTGCCTACTGGACAACAACATCACAAAGCTGGGCCACCTACTAGACGAAGGAGGCTGGATACCAACGGAAGAGCTGAAAGCAGTGACGGGGCTGAGATCTTCGCGTCTAACAGCGAAACTGCAGGAAGAACTGTACAATGCACTACCAAGCAGCTACAAAATGTACATCGGACAGAGACATGGGACTACTCATGACAGGAGGAACGACATGGAGTTTCCAGGACTTCGATTTCTCCCTGCGGTTAGAGCGGAGGAAGAGGATGAAGCCACGGACTCCATCTTGTCTTTCAAGACTCCACAGTCTAACCTTTTCAAGGACATGTCTAAGAAAGCCATGTACCAAATAACGGTAAAAGTGCTGCACAAAGACTCCTTGAGGAGACAAAAAGTCTCAAGGTGGCCAGGGATGTTGAACCCAGACTTTCTTGTGCGAGACAGGTGGAGGACCCTGTATAAACCCCCTGTAGAGAAGCGTACTGCTGACCTGCAGTGGAGGATTATTCACGGGGCGATAGCTACAGACGGACATGTGGCACACCTCACTCCAGCGGTGAAGGGGGAGTGTAGGTTCTGTGGGGTAAAGGAAGACCTAGAACACCTGTTTTTAAGATGCCCGAGATTAAAAGGTCTTTTTAAGCTACTCAAGAGCTGGTTTCAAAAATCAGATGAAGCGTTCTCAGAGAAGGTTTTTATAGGAGGAGTAAAATACAGCTTCTCGAAAAGGAGAAAACTGGTTTTATTGAACTATCTGATGGGCACAGCTAAACTAGCAGTGTGGATAACTAGGAAAAACAAAGGGTTACAACGAGCTACTGTAGATCCAGAGGTTCTCTGCAAGCGGCTAGTAGCGGCTAGGCTGAAGATTGAATTTGCTTACTACAAGCTGACCAGCAATGCAATGGGTTTTTATGAAACATGGTGTGTGAATGAGGTTTTATGCTCAGTTCATGAGAACCAACTTGTTTTTAACTTCTGATTCTCTTTAATCTTTTAGTGTTTTTTTTTATCCATTGCCTATTTATTCATTGTTTTAATTTATTTTTTTTATTTTTAATTTGTTTATCTTTTTTATCTATATACTAGGACAGACACATGATGAAAAATTGTGAAGCAAAAATGTATGTGTCTGGCAAATAATGAATAAAAGTATTGTTAAACCTCAAAAAAAACCTCTCTCTCTCTCTCTCTCTCTGACCTCTCTGTCTCCTTATTGCTGTCTATTTTTCAGTATTTCTTTCTCTTTATCTCCTCTGTCTTTCTTCACGCTTCCTCCATGTTTTTATCGCTGTGTATGTTTATTCTTTCCATCACCATCTGTGGCTTCCTCTTTCTTTCTCTCTCTTGGTCTCATGACACTTTTTTAGCTCTTTAAATGTTTTTTTTCTGTCTCTATCTTGTCTCTTGCAAGCTTTATTTCTCTCTCTCTCTCTCTCTCTCTCTCTCTCTCTAAAAAAAAACGTTTCTCTTTCCGTGTCCCCCATTTTCTTTTAGCTTCTTTGTATTTCTTTCTTTCTTCATCTCTCTCTGTCTCTTTATTTCTCTTTTTCTAAAGTTAATCATGTCTCTTTCTCGCTCTGCTACTCTTCTTTCTCTCTCCCTCCCCTATCCCTTTTTCTCTCACTCTCAGTAAAACATCTCTCTCTCTCTCTCTCTCTCTCTCTCCAGACTCAGAAGAGTTGATGTCTTTAGCTGAACTGGAAGACTTGTTGTTGAGGAAACTTTTTCACGGTTATCAGAAGTGGGTGAGACCTGTCCTACACGCCAACGACTCCATCACCGTCCGCTTCGGCCTCAAGATCTCACAGCTGGTGGACGTGGTGAGAGTTTCTCACACACACACACACACACACACACACACACACACACACACACACACACACACACACACACACACACAGACACATAAACACTGTGGGAAACATTGACAAGTGTTCCAGATGTGTACATACACTGCTTACATACGAGTGCACAATCAGTGTTCTACCCAACACACACTATCTGAAGAACAGATACATTCACACGATCAGCTGTCTGTTTGCTGTCCAGAGGTTTTGTTAGTTCAGGCGGGAGTGAATGAAAATGAGTGAAAATCATTAAACCATATTGTTTACAGACAAACACACAATCAGCATCTGAAACGTTACATTAGGCATTTTATCTATGCTTTGGTTCTCCTACGTATCCCATAATCCTGTGCATGCTGAGAGAGGCAAAAAAGGGCATTTCAAAACGTAGATGTTGAGGCCGTGGTTGCAGCGTGTAAAGGTGCGTTACGTAAGATTGGTCAAGTTTTGAAATGAAGTGTGTAACGGATTTGGGAAGGGGTACTGAAGTGCTATAAGTGTGAAATACTGATGCTAACAAGGGCAAAGATTGACGGCATTGGCTGTAGTAACACATTCACACACACACTATGGCATGTAAATATAACCATGAACACACACACAAACACACACACACTTTCGCTCCAAGTTTTACCATTTCCACATGTGTTTTATCAGCAATTACACTCACACACACACACACACACACACACACACACACAAACACATTAAATCAGTGGAATAGACAGTTTGGTTTATGGTCTGGGACTCAGGAGCACCAATTTGTGTCTGTGTGTATGATTTAACACTCATCCAAACACACACACACACACACACACACACACACACACACACACACACACAGTATAAAGCACTCAACATTTTGAAACAGGATGGAAAACCTTTCAGCTCGGCTCACTGAGGAAGCGTGTTGCGAGGAAAGTGAATTATGTTAATGCGCTAACACAACGCTGAATCGATGGCGAGCGGAGATCTGGAGCTCTCGTGGAGCCGGCATCCTCCGGTCCAGTTCGGTTTGTATATCTGCTGATGATCGTTATACCACTGCGCTGTTAAATTCTCCATTCTGATTGGTTCAGAAGGTGTTGATTAGGTTTGACAGCTCTGACAACCTTAACGTTTCTATAGTAACTTACACAGGGACTTGTGTGTGATGAATGCTCTGTGGACCCCGAGCCTAATAATAAGAGGCTAATCGTTGATATGGAAGCTTTACGGAAGGAGTCTCCAGTGCCAGCGCTGTTCCGTTTTCCACCATTGCACTTTTGCGGGTTCTCGGTAACAGGACAAGCTGCATGTTTATAACTGCTAGAACATAAGCGAGAACAGGAACTAACTTGTTTCGTGGACGTTCCACAACATTAACGGTAACTATAAACGGATAAAAAGCCATCACACCACCCTGTTGTTGATTATTTGTCTATAACAGCATGTTCAAAGGGTTTTAATCATTTTTATCAGTATACAGTATAGTGCCTTGCATAAGTATTCACCCCCATCCCTCCCACCACCTTTTGGACTACTATTTTATGAAACGTACTTTAAAAAAATTTTTTTTTTTATAATAACCTTAAATCCAACACCACAAACAGCACTGCACTGGCAATAAGAATGTTTAGCTGATCATCTGACTGTAATCTACCTGCTTTGCGTGCTCACTACTCACTAGACAATGCCGAGCAAACGGATATTTCATAATGAGTAGAGGAAACACTTACGTGTCATCAGGAAGAAGCTCGGAGGTTAATCATGTTCAACACTGAATCACTGCAGTCTCAGGAGGAATTATTATTATATAGTACTGTGCCGTGCACACAGTAAGTATTCACACCCTCTTGGACTTTTGTGACATTTCAAAATATGTCCCTTGTTGTGGTTGTTTTTTTTTTGTTTTTTGTTTTTATTTCACATCTTTTCGAACATTTAATCACTTATTAAAATCCTGCACTGTTTATTAATTCCATAATGATTACGGTTTTGTCACCTGCCAGTCAAGACCAAAGGGTGGAGTCGAAAAAACAAAAAAGATTAGAAAAAGCGCTGTCATGTCAAGTCTAAGGGGGAAACTTTTATTTTTCTTCTCAGAGAGGCCATCCAACATGGTTCACAAGTCTGTTTCATCTGGCAAATTGGCAATCACACTCCATGTTTTTAAAGTCAGTCTGCATTCTTATGTTAAAACTAGTCATCTACCTCTACATTCAAATTAAATTAATCGACAGCTGCTGATTGGGCAGTTAGGACTAAGTTAAACCCATTAGTGTTGACTGACAGGTAACAAAAAAAAAATTGACGCAATTTTATACATATACATTGCTGGTTATTTATTATAATATAACACACAAATGGTTTTAAACATTGCTTTATAACTCTTTGGCTCCTGCTGGTGGTGAGAGCATGTCAATGAGCACTGAGTGTGATCTCTTAGTCTTCACCCCATCTTTCCCAAAGACTGTAGGATCGATAAACTCGATTTTCTCTCCGGTCTAATTTGACTAACACATCTCTACCTGTCTGATAAATAGAAAAGAGGTCCATTCCTGAGACAAATTGGAGTAAAATAGCAACGCCTGACCAAAGACATCACTTTAAAAACTATTTTCTGGATCAGTGGTTTCGATGTGTGGACAGATTTTGATGCCGGTGTGCCAACATGAAAAGAAACTCAATTTGAATCTCGTTTGGCTTCATCTTACATTTGTATCGTAATGCTTACACGCTCATGTTCGTCGTCTCTGCCTCCCTCTCTAGGACGAAAAGAACCAGCTGATGACTACTAATGTCTGGTTGTGGCAGGTAAAGACAACTGTTCATGCGTCTTGCAAATATACTTTATTCATTTATAAGGCTTCCAGGTTCTATAGACTTTGTGTGAATGTACGCCTCTCGCTCTATGTTTATGTTTTGTAGGAGTGGACAGACTATAAACTGAGCTGGAACCCAGAGAATTATGGGGGAATTACGTCCATCCGAGTGCCCTCGGAGAACATCTGGCTGCCTGACATCGTCCTCTATGAAAAGTAAGACCCTTTAAACATCTATATACACTCTTTCTTGAAGAAGGTCTTTTTTTCTGATTTTATACCAATATAATTGCATTTTCATCTCAATCATTATTAATATAATCAATATTAGTCGAAATAGACACCTAAGAGCCTTTTAGTTAACTTTATTTATTTAAAAAAAAAACTTTTTTACTATAAAGATCTCCTTATACAACACCATATAATCAGTTTCTATATTCAGCATACCAGCCCCTGTGTTAGTTGTTACTATGGAAACTACTGTCTGAGTCACTGTTATGGAAAACTAATCAACACAATCTGACCAATCAGAATTGAGCATTTAACTTCCTATATTATACACAAAGAGCAAATGCAAACATGGCCAAGGAGAACCAAGCGAAGAGACCAAACAGTCAGGTCCCTCCCATTTAATAGCATCTCTGAGTTCTGATTGGCTGGATCTAATGTTTAGGTGAGTACGACTACCTGGAAGACACCAACAACTGAAGGGAAAGAACAAAAGGACAAAAAAAGATACAGATCCTTTAAAAAGAGATCCCAGTTTAAAAAGAGGGTTTGCAGTTATTCAGGCATTCACTCCTCCCTCTCTCTCTCTCTCTCTCTCTCTCTTTCTCTCTCAGTGCTGATGGGCGTTTCGAGGGCTCACTGATGACCAAAGCGATTGTCAAATATGACGGTACAGTGACATGGACTCCTCCAGCCAGCTACAAGTCTTCCTGTACCATGGACGTCACTTACTTCCCTTTCGACCGCCAGAACTGTTCGATGAAGTTCGGTTCATGGACGTACGATGGCGCCATGGTGGATCTGACCCTGATGGACCCCCATGTGGACCGCAAGGACTTTTTCGACAACGGCGAGTGGGAGATCCTGGACGCCAGAGGGCGACGAGGGAGCCGTCGTGACGGAATCTACTCGTATCCGTTCGTCACCTACTCCTTCATCCTGAAGCGCCTGCCCTTGTTCTACACGCTCTTCCTGATCATCCCGTGCCTCGGCCTCTCTTTCCTCACCGTGCTGGTTTTCTATCTCCCGTCAGACGAAGGCGAGAAGCTCTCGCTGTCCACGTCTGTGCTCGTCTCGCTCACCGTCTTCCTTCTGGTCATCGAGGAGATCATCCCGTCCTCATCCAAGGTGATCCCGCTGATCGGCGAGTACCTGCTCTTCATCATGATCTTCGTCACCTTCTCCATCATCGTCACGGTCTTCGTCATCAACGTGCACCACCGCTCCTCGGCCACCTACCACCCCATGGCGCCATGGGTCAGGAGGCTATTTCTGCAGAGCTTACCCAGAATGCTGTGCATGCGTGGCCACACTGATCGCTACCTCTATGCGGACATGGAGCCACACCGGAGTCCGGAGCTGAAGCGTGGGATGAAGAAGGGGGTGAAGAAGGGTGTGGGAGGAAAGGAGGACGAGTCCTGGGTGGCCATGCTGGAGAAAGCCACCAGCTCAGTGCGCTACATATCCAGACACATTAGGAAGGAGCACTTCATCAGAGAGGTATGGGTAAATTATTTACTGAAATGTTCCCCTTGATGCAAATGGAGTTGATTAACCAAAACATGTTGGTGACCCAATATATTAATTTATATACTATACCTCTGTGTTGGACTGGTTTCCAATCTAGGTCAGTAATTAAGGCATTGGACTACTGATTGAAAGGTCACTAGTTCAAATCCAAGCATTAACAAACTGACATGACATTTGACATTTTAAATGCCATTGTGTGTTTTCAGGTGGTTCAGGACTGGAAGTTCGTGGCTCAGGTGTTGGACCGGATCTTCCTATGGGTCTTCCTCACCGTGTCTGTACTCGGCACCATCCTCATCTTCACTCCGGCTCTGAACCTGTACCTCAGCAGCTCTCCTTAACCAACACCAAGCCAAAACAATCACTGCTTCAATACATACCAACTGCATCATTATAAATCTTTTAGATCAGACCGTAAAGGGTTACTCAGACCTGCAAAAATACTCACGCTTTCACATAAACACAACAAAAACATTCAAACCACTTCTCAGACTCGCATCCAGTCACAGCCTTCCTTAACAACAAATTACAAAAATATACATCATCCCTAAAACAACCGCTCCTTTAATGTAGAACCCAAATGTTTACATCAGCATGACATTTTACAAAACAGCGCTGTTGAATTCTCTAATCTGATTGGTCAGAAAGTGTTGATTAATTTTCTATAACAGCAGCTCAGCAAATCACATGTTTATATTGATGTTTATATTTATATTCTAATGCGTTATTGTTTCTATAGTAACAGCTCATTCTCATTCACATGGGCAGGCTCGTAAACCACAGATTAAAATAAATCAAGAAAAACTGTTGATTTTATGTTTACCTATCATTCCTGGAATGAGTCTCCAATGTCAGTGCTTTGTAACACTTGTAAATCTCCAGGACCCTTCGAGACGTGCTGTTACAGACTTCACCCCGTTGTTGATTATTTTCCCATAACGGCACATACTGAAGTGGTTTATTGCTCTTACATCACAGCAATTTGCCCACGATTACCATTTATATTCATTAAAGAACCACACATCATACTTGTTTTTTATACCGACTACATTGCAACATACCTTTTAACAACTCCATTACCTGAACCAAGCACAAAATAATTCACCAAACCTTTTACAATCTCTTCTTAATCACACACCAAAATGTACACTACTCCTTTATTTCCATTCTGTTTATGCAAACAAAATACCTAGCCATATTAGATTCTCTCAGAAACACCTCTCTGATATAATACATACCACATTATAGCTGATATTGTGACCTCATTGTGGAAGACACCGGAAATGTGTATGTGTGTTGGTTTTGATGAAGAAATGATATCCACACTGCCCCATATTTATTCAACCACAAACAATTTGTTTTCCAGTACACTGTTTTTAGTACATATGATACAAACCTCACTGAGAAGCTACAGCAAATGTATTAGTCTTTAATATGACAACATGAAAACAGTTCTTCCTTTTGGCTCAGTACCGTCCATCAGTGTCTGTCAGATTATACTGACGTCATCTGCATTAAAGCGTGTACATGTCTGCGTGTTAACTTATATTGTTAATGTAACTGAATGCTTAAAAGTCTTGATTTTTATATGTTGAATGACATTAAAGAAACTCGGACACCTCTGACTGTAGCTGTTTAGCTGGGTATGCTTGGAGTGGTGGGTTATTTGGTTTGTCCCTCAGGAGAACCATTGGAGGTTCTAGGTAAATGAGTAAATTTGTAAAGTTGAAAGCAGTCCAAGTAAAACCTCTTCACATAATAACCCTTAACTTTCCAGTGGACTCTCAGGGGACCCTTTTTCTCAGTGAAGCCAGTGGTGTGGGTTTATTTTTCACTGTTATACTTCACTGAGGCACATCATTGAAACATTTTTTTCATTTGTGCTCGATTTTCACAAGAAGTTCACATTATCACCAGAAACATGGAAGAGATGATGGCTCGGATGACGTGAGATATTTAGCTTCCAAATCTCTGCATTTCAGCTGAAGTCATTACAGTCGTGATTTACTGCTTCGTTTATTGAGCCATTAATACCACAGAAAAGCTGAATCCCAAATCAATCCCTACCTACATTTCACACATTACACCATCTTCCTGCTACCATGGAGCCATATGGGATTCAGTCACGAAAGACAGGGTGCCGTGGTGGGATTTTCTGCTTGAATGGCATTTGCACTTCGTTTAGATGAACAGCAGGGGGCAGTATGACTTTGAGCTCCACATCCATCCAGACAGGTGTGTGATGTGAAGAGCCCTTACAGTGTTATGGTGCTCCTTACATTGTGCAGGAATCACGTCCATTATTTAAAACATGTTTAGTAAAAAAATAACTCAATAAATATGATCATAAAAAATAAAATGAGTAAATGCAGCAATAAATATATGTGCAAGTTTTAAAAAATGTGACAAAATTTAATTAATAAATGACACTAAATTAATTATTATAAAACATTATATTAAAAAATATTTTTGATTTCATAATGCCATTTTTCATGTAATATGTTTTCTATTTTTCATTAAACAGACCTTGAGAGTGTGTCATGACGAACATACTTTTAAAAGCCTTGAAATAACAGCAGCTACAAATAAATTAATGTCTTTATTGAGATTTATTTCCATAACAGGTTTGTCCATGAAACTAGTAAATTAAACCAACTTCACATAATCAAATGGATGATGATGATGATGATGATGATGATGAAGCCATTAGACTCCCAGAAGTAGCTATAATGTTGCTGGTGCTATCAAGGGTGCATGTGGTTCACCTTTAATTAGATTTTAAAATAAAACTAAAGAGACAGATCAGTGGTCCTTAAAGTACTTTTAATTCATTTTTAAAGCTGTACTATATTCCAGTTTCCAGGTTAAATATACTAAAACTACAAAAGCTGTAGGCTTCCCTTATGTGGTTCCACACCAGTAACAAGGAAAATTACAGTTTGCTGCCTTTATTTCGGGTCACAGTTTAAAAATAAGAGATTAAACCGAGTGGGATCAAGTGTCTAATTTAGTTCATTTCCTGATTAATGTCTCTGACTCCTTTACACATGATTTTATACGGAGCTGCTGCACGCGCACAGCTGATTTCTCCACTGTACATCGTTTGAATTTATTTGTATGTTTTTTCTGAAGTCTCTGAGGAAATGATAATAAACTCCATCCCTCTCTGAAAACGGAAAAAATGAAGTTAAAGTTTTCGCTGCTCATCGCACTGCAGCCGGTGGTTTCTAATTATTTTCAGCTCGTGGCTCATATCAACAGTCCACGCTGACACCGTGACCCACGTGACTCTCTGACTGAAAGCCGCGTGCAGCGTCATCAATGGGTTCGATTTGGAATGGAACCATGGAGCGTTGATGGAAGATGACGTCACTAATGGGCCGCTTATATAAGACGCTGCACACAGCACGAGCATTCAAATTACAGCTGATAGCTCACAGCTGATGCACGCGCTAAAGATCGTCGGACTAAAACCCGATGGATTCTCTGAATTGTTTTCTACCATCAGCACTTAAAATCTGGCTGACAAAGCCAGACACTGATGAACAGGAAGAAGTTACATCCGGAGCAACGGAAGAGGAAGAAATTGTGAGCGACTACTATGATAATATCTATGATGAAATACAGAAACTGAGACTACATTGGAAACAGAGAAAAAACAGTGTGAAAGGGCAAATCCTTGGCAAGCAGCTCTTCTACGAGGAGGAGTTCAGATGTCCAGAGATTATCCGGCAGCTGAGTGAGGATCTGGACTTCGCCGAGGCAACAGTGAAAGCGTACGTCACGTACTTTTCTTTTTCGACTTATCTGGACAAGGATCTCCGATGGTTCCTCAGAGTCTTTTGGCCAGAAGATGAACCTGAGATTCAGGATCTACTTATAACTCACTTTTGTTTTCGGTACCTCACGTGTTGTAAACTTCCGCTCGACTTGCAGCCTGCGGTGTACTACCTGTGCTGGGCCATAATCATGCTGAATGCTGATCTTAACGGCGGTCACAGAGGGAGGAAAATTACTTGTGAAGAATTTATAGCAAACCTGGGTAGTGCGACTGACTATCGGTTTGCTCTTTCAATAATGAAGAACATCTATAAATGGATCAAAAAGGAGCCACTAAAAGCGTACACAGTAAAGACTAGATGTCAGGCTGCGGACAAAAAGGAAATATCGAGACCAGAGGATTCTGACTGTAACTCATCATTTGGGTCTGACAACAACCCTACCACCACCGTCCACAAAAAAGGAGATCTCGTCTGCAAAAGAGTTATGGATGAGAATGGGAGAAAAACCAGAAAGGGCCAGAGAGCATGGAAGCCGTTTACTGCGGTTCTAAAAGGCATGGTTCTGTATTTACAGAAAGACACATCTGACTTGTGTGAGGCAGACGACAAGAATGCCATCAGACTGCATCATGCCGTGGCACAGCCTGTAGATTACAGAAAGAGGCCTCATGTGCTCTGCCTCAGGACCGCAGACTCCAGACTCTTCTACTTCCAGGCCGAGAGTGAAGTAGAGCAGGCATCATGGGTTGCGATCATTAACCGCATCGCCGCCCGTTACTCTGCTCCTCCACTCACTTCAGCTTCACGCGACATGAAGGCACATCGCCCTCAGGTCCTACCTTCATTCCCCAGCACTCTGACTCTAGAGCAGCAGCTCGAGTCCCACAAGGACCAGTTAAAGAAGCTTTCGGTGCAGGAAGTGCAGGAGGTGAAGCGCTACACAACATATGTGAGAGCGTTACAGGACCTTGTTGCAGAAGAAAGCTTCAGCGTCTCAACCTAAAGTATAATTGTCCACTGCTGTCTTCCACAAAGAGGATAACAACAATGTGCATAAACATATTAAATATAATTGGTTACAAAAATCAATAAAGATCATTCAAATGATACAGCGATGGCTCTGATACTGTTCTATGTGTGTCTAAGAAAATATAGTTACTATAGTAACAGTTTACACAGGGATTTGAATGGTGTCTGATCTGCATAATCTAGGGCTAATAATAAAAAGATAAACAGCATAACACAAGTGTAACAGTTACTTTTATACAACAGTTCTATAAACAATAAATTAATATAGAGTAAGTGACATTTTGTGGCCAAATTTTCCTTTTCTTTTGTGCTCTGATAGAGGAAATAGATCCTGAAGAAACCAGAAGAACCTGAAGAAGCTTGCTAGCTAGCTCACATTGATATGTACATCCCTGTTATTGGTGCTTCTGGTAAAACTGGCATCCCTTCATCCTTTTCATCTTCCTCTAACAAACAAGCTTTTGTATTTTAAGCCAAAAGTTATATTCTTGAAAAATATCTTTTACCATATCCTCTGATGATGTTGCTAACACTACTGTGGTAATGGCATAGACATATATAGACCCCACATTATCCGCTTTGTCCCGTTGCTGTGATACGTCAACACGTCCGCCATAAAAAGCACAATAACGTTTACATTTCTCAAACGATTTCAATGGTTTATGATCTACGTGGAGTCCAAAAAAGGTTCTGTTTCAAGTTACTTACAATCTCGATAGTTAGACTTGGAAAATTATTCATTGTCATAAGGAACTGTGAAAACTCATGCTTGTCAAGCATAGATTTGGCTTATTTTTCTTGGTTAACAAATGCTGAGACGTCCCTAATGTAATATAATTTAATGTACATGAAATGCGCATAAAGTTTTTTCATTGTGAAAATGGCTTTTTCTGTGTTCATCCCACTGATCTGTGTGTATATATATATATATATATATATATATATATATATATATATATATATAGATAGATAGATAGATAGATAGATAGATAGATCTACATAGATCATCATCATTATTATTATTATTATTGATCTATTGATCATTATTATTATTATTATTATTAGTGATCTATCTATCTATCTATATATATATATATATATATATATATATATATATATATATATATATATATATATATATATATATATATATATATATATAGATCAGTATTTATATCAGTGCTTCCACCCCATCTTTTAGCTTTTCTTATGCTTGTTCATTTTTAAATACCGAAAAAAATCGATATAGTGCATCTTTAAGTATTAATAATGGATCATCATTGTACCAAAATGGAACAAAATCGGCAAATACAAGTCAAATAGTGAGACACTGGCAGTCAGTCTGCTTTCTATATTTTATTAGCAATAAAGGGAAAGATATACTGCAAAACAGACAATTACAATGATAATTATAAGATAATCATTTATGGATCCAGTAGAACATTTACAGTTACAGTGGTAAAAAACATTAATGAGATGATGATAATAATAATAATAATAATAATAATAATAATAATAACGAGCCACAATTTGATGACAAGCTATTAAATCATTATAGCCTATCAATACACCTACTGTTTGGAGATGAGTCGGGAAACTGAAGACAGGGTTATCTCTATCTCTAATCTTGCGGAAACACCTTCCCTTCTTATAGCTCCTTCCCACTGCCTCATTGTTTCTCTTTGGGAAACCTTCAGAGTGTGAGAAAAGTTAGCTAGCCAACTGTAACTATAACTACATAATACATAAATATAACTACAGTAAGATCCACAATATGTCAGTTGCTCAGCTTAAACGAGGAGTCATAAAAGTCGGTTTGAAGAAAAACAGCAGTATAGATGAAAATCTAGATTATGGGCAATTTAGTTTATAATATAAACTGTAATAAAAGCTAAGACTTATTACTGTTGCCCGGACCAATATGGCGGCGACGTTGACACACGATCCAGCGGCCAATGCGGCGTCTATATATGTCTATGGGTAATGGTCTCGAACAAGGACGTGAAATTTTATGTGGCGAACACAGACGAGTGGAGTGATACACAGTGAAACGTCCTTGTATGGTTATAGTAACTATGAGCACTCTGGGAACACGGCTCGACCAATCACATTAGTGGAGCAGAACTCACTGTCGTATAATTGTGGATATGGTGAAGTTTCCTGATATGAGATTTCTGTTTATTTAAATGTAAGTTTATTTAAATAAACACTTTATAACAGTCAGTGAGTTATAAGCCATGGGAAAGTCTTCAGGACAAAGGAGGTAGCACTCAATAACACAAGTTTTTTACAGTATGTGATGTTTTCCCAACGTTTGTGAGGCAGTCATGCTATAAGTGTTAAAATCATTGAGTAACACAACAGTAAATGTTAGATTATTAAAGAGTTTCAATATACAACCCAAATTCCAAAAAAGTTGGGACGCTGTGTAAAATGTAAATAAAAACAGAATGCAATGATTTGCAAATCTCATAAACCCATATGTTATTCACAATAGAACATATCAAATGTGTAAACTGAGGAAATGTACCATTTTAAGAAAAAAATAAGGTAATTTTGAATTTGCTGGCAGCAGCACATCTCAAAAAAGTTGGGACGGGGCAACAAAAGGCTGGAAAAGTAAGTGTTACTAAAAAAGAAACAGCTGGAGCTTAATAGGCAACAGGTCAGTAACATGATTGGGTATAAAAACAGTGTCCTTAGAGAGGCAGAGTCTTTCGGAAGTAAAGATGGACAGAGGTTCACCAAACTGTGAAAAACTGTATCTATAATTTGTGGAGCAATTTCAGAATAATGTTCCTCATTGTAAAATTCCAAAGACTATGAATATCTCATCATCTACAGTACATCAAAAGATTCCAAGAACCTGGAGAAATCTCTGTGTGCAAGGGTGAAAATCAATATTGCATGCCCGTGATCTTCGGGCCCTAAGGCGGAACTGCATTAAAAACAGGTATGACTCTGTAATGGAAATCATTGCATGGGCTCAGGATCACCTCCAGAACTCATTATCTGTGAACACAGTTTGCCGTGCCAACCACAAATACTGGTTAAAGCTCTATCATGCAAAGAAGAAGCCATATGTGAACATGATCCAGAAACGCCGCCGTCTTCTCTGGGCCAAAGCGCATTTAAAATGGACTGAGGCAAAGTGGAGAACTGTTCTGTGGTCAGACGAATTGAAATTTTAAATTCTTTTTGGAAACCATGGACCTCTAAACCAGTTTTTCCCAAACTTTTTTTTCTGCCACGGCACAGTTTTGATAAGTAAAAAATCCCACGGCACACCAATGTCACAATAAGCACTAAAATATAACAAAATTGCACAAACATGCATTGCAATGCTCCAAATGGCATGTTAAGACAGCATATTATATTAAAAGTAGCACTCACATTTAATGTGAAATTTGAGCTTGTTTTAATGAACACAAAGATGATATCCTGGCTTGAATTGATGACAACGACACACTGAGGTCTTGGTCAACTACTCCGAGTCTTTCTCTGTTTTTGTTCTTTATGTAAGTTAGAAAAGCTGAGCTCACATAGGTAGGTTGTGGAAAATGATAGCAACACTGAGACTGTACTGTCTGCAATGACTGGATACTCTTTGGCCGTAGTCAACCAGAAACTGTCGAAAGGTAGCTCACTGAATGTAACTTTCAAACCACGGTCCTGTCTCATTTCAGTGAGTTGCTCTTGTTGCTGCAATGACAGTCCATTTACGTTATCCACTGCAGATGAGCTAAACCCAGTCAAAGGCTTCGGATGAAGTTGAGGGGAAATAAAAAGAGAATATTTCTTCAAGAGTTTTTAGATGCTTAGAAATGACCTCACATATTGCCGCATTGCTATCTGAATGTCCAGTTTGGGCAAGGGGAAACATTTGAAGAAAGCCTCTTTCCACATTTCCTCTTTTCCTCTTGCCAAAGAGCAAGCTTTGATCTGAATCCATGCAGTTTGTCTGTGCTAGTTAGCAAATTCTCAATTTTTCCTCGCATTTGTATGTTCAGTTCATTGAGGTGTGCAAAAATGTCCACCATGTATGCTAGCCTTGCACACCATTCCTCATCTGCCAACACCAACGCGTACTGTGACTTTTCTGTTGTTAAGAAGATTTTCAGTTCTTCCCTCAGTTCTTCCCTCAGTTCTTCCCTTGGTTCCCTCAGTTCAGTGTGGTAGTGCTGGAGATGCTGTTCCCAGTCCAGACTGACTGAGATCTCCCAGCCAGGAAATCCAGGATCCAGTTGCAGAGGGAGGTGTTCAAGCGCAGCAGGTACAGCTTTCCAATCAGGTGCTGGGGAATTATTGTGTTGAATGCTGAAGTCTATGAACAGCATTCGAACATAGGTGTCCTTTTTGTCCAGGTGGGTGAGGGCCAGATGTAGGGTGGTGGAGATGGCATCGTCTGTTGAGCGGTTGGGACGATATGAGAATTGCAGGGGATCCAGTGAGGGTGGTAGCAGGGTCTTGAGGTGCCTCATCATTTAGGTATGACAGGATTAATGTGGGAAGAAGTGAGGGATGAACTCAGTGTACAGTCGAGTCAAGAGACAACATGTGTGGGTTAATAGTTTTATTAATGCTAATCCTTCAGTGGAATGCAAGAAGCCTGATAGCAAATGGTCAAGATTTTCAACAGTTTATTGCAAGCAGAAGAGAAAAGCCAGATATTATATGCATTCAAGAATCCTGAATTAGAGGAAAGTATTTAATTGGATAAATGGTTTCCTGAAAGGAAGAACAATTCAAGTTAAAATTGGAGCAGACTTATCGAGTGAACATGTTGTAGAGAATGGTACACCTCAGGGAAGTGTTGTAAGTCCCTCGTTATTTTCAGTAATGATTAATGATATATATGGAAATATACCGGTAGGCATGGGAAGATCACTGTTTGTTGATGATGGGGCAATATGGAAAAGAGGAAGAAATATAGAACATATAGTTAAGAAAGTGCAAGAAGGGATACAGCAGGTTGAGGAATGGGGAATATAGTGGGGTTTTAAATTGCGGGAGAAATGCCACTGAACATTCGACGTAAGCAATTGCTTGTAAACTACTGGGCAAATTTAGAAGGACATGAAGATAGTCATCTAACCAAAAGAATACTGCAAGCCAATTGGGAAAGGGAGAGGACACAAAAGTTAAGTTTTGGGTGGATAGGAGATGCGACAGAATCAAGCCATGAACGATCAAGCCATGAACGTTGATTTTAAATTACTACGAGACAAAGCAGTAAATAACAATACAGATCTGGTAGCTGAATTTTATAGATATATGGAATATAAATATAAAGATTATGTTCAGATTTATACAGATGGGTCAAAGGATCCAGAACAGGAAGGACTGGAGCGGCAGTTGTAATTGATAATCCAAAAGGTAAGACAGGTAAATGAACCACAAATGACCTGAGTGTGTATGCAGTTGAATTATACGCTATTATGATGGCACTGGAATGGATAGTAAAATACAAAATAAATAAAGCTTTAATTGGAAGTGATGCAGTGTCAGTTTTGTACAGTCTCATGACAGGTATGTCCAATAGCCGTCAGGATTTGTTATATACGGTATTGACAATGTATGCAAGAATAAGGGAAAAATGCTCTGAGATTAAACTGATTTGGATTACTGCTCATATGGGTATTGTGGGTAATGAGAGAGTGGATAAATTAACCAAACAAGCTGTTAAAAAAGGGAACATTGAAGTAAATATTAAGTTGTCAAAATCTGAAGGAAAGATTATAATATGGAAAGAAGCCATTAGGAAATGGCAACATCAGTGGGACAGGGAGAGTAAAGGGAGACATTTATATGCCATTCAAAATAAAGTTGGTCCTGTGAAGAATAGGGGAGGGAATAGAAAAGAAAGAAATAGTTTTGACCAGAGTAAGGATAGGTCACATTAATTTGAATGGCACATTATACATTATAAGGAAACATCCAACTGGTTTGTGTGATTATTGTTAGGTTTCAGAAAATATAGAGCATGTGCTTATGAATTGCAGACAGTATGAAGAACAGAGGAAAGAGATGATGGACGAATTGGGAAAAGTTGGATTGATAGGGACAGGAATAACAGAAATACTAGAAATTGGTGAAAATGAACAAGGCAGATGAAGTATATGTAGTTTGTTTTTTTTTTTTTAACAAGGACAGGACTGATAAGGAGAATATGATGTGATGGAAGTTAAAGGAGATTAGAACCGGAAAATGGCTCTACTGCAACTCTCATGGATGCAAACTGCCCTTAAACCCAAAAGAAGATGAAGAAGAAGAAGCGAGATAAAGGAGCGGCTGGAACCGCCGGAGAGAGAGAGAGAGAGAGAGAGAGAGAGAGAGAGAGATGCACGTGCACTTTGTGTTCCGGTTTCAGTTTCGTTTATCATTAAACGTTTGTTTATGTTCAGCCGGTTCCCGCCTCCTCCTTGCCCGACTTTAAAGTTTGTTACACTGGGAAGTTTTCAAATTAATACCTCAAGAAATAACTTTTTTTTATAAAAATAATAAAAAAAATAAAAAATGTTTAAAATGTTAAAACCAGTGTCGGGTTTTAACTTGAAGAATAAAGATAAATATGTGAAGTGATGGAATTAGGAGCTGAGTGAGTGAAGGACTTCCCCCGCTGGCTCTCATTCCTCCTCAGCTCCATATGAGTGAACGAGCAGCAGCAGCAGTTCGAGCACCACTGGAACACTACTATAAATTAATAAGGTATGTAATGTTTTTATCTTTACGTGCAGTTATTTTTCTGTAGTTTCATACAATTTAAGTTACAACAGATGCAGTTAAGTTATACAGTTTAAATGTAAGATAGCTAGCTCGCAGCTAACTAGCGCTTAGCCTTAAGCTTAAATCTAAATAACATTTTTGCATGTTTTGGGCAGTTTCTCAGTGGCTATATTAATGATAGCTTGCTGCTAACTGGAGCACAATTGGCTCGTTAAACAAGATGGCGGCTCGTTAAACAAGATGGCGGCTCGTTAAACAAGATGGCGGCTCGTTAAACAAGATGGCGGCTCGTTAAACAAGATGGCGCTGTTTTGCCTCAGGTCACGAGCGAGTGCGCTACTTCTTTCTGAGAGAAGTGTTTGTTCTGTGACTTATTTACACCATAATGCACGTTTTAACCATTAAACAAAGAATGTTTTCTTACAAAATAAAAGAAAGAAGCAAATGTGTTAAGATTTCTCTCAGAAAGCAGTAGCGCACCCGCTCGTGACCTGAGGCAAAACAACGTCATCTTGCCTAACGAGCCCCTCTGCCAGAATTAACCTATTAGCTTCAAGCTACTGAAGTTAGAGGTAACCTCTGATCTCCAGACTGAAGCACACTCAGAAAGGGTAAAATGTGGAAAGGATGGTAGGAAATATTACATCTGACTAACAGTTAAACCAGAGGATCAGTTGTGTTAGTCATTACTAAATGCCCTGCTGGAAGAACAAATAAAAACAAAAAAAAGAGAACCTAATAGAATTTGCAATGGTTATAATTTGAATTGTATTGGTTTTAATGGAAACTGTAATGGTACCTGTGGGTCTCTACTCGTAATTTGTTGCAGTTTGTTGGTGGCACATTATGTCTAGTGGATACCATTAAGAACCTTCATCCTTAGTATGTACTACCATGTAATGGAAACCATTTGGTAATTGTTTTAGTGCTTAACAACTAATTGTTTGTAATGGTATTTGTAGGGGAAACATTAGAATTTCTGTGATGGTTTCTTTTTTTTTCAGCAGGGCAATTGCAGCTTATCTTCAGGGGAAAAAAGTTAGGGTAAGTGTACCCATTAAGCCCACCTAAATCTAAGTCTAGGATTTTTTCACAGATATTGACATGGTTTATAAGAAAAATCATTTGTTAAAATGCAAGATTTATCTCTCATTTGAAAATGTATTAATTAGTTGATGTACATTTTAGAATATGAAATTAAGATATTTTATCAGGTTTGTTGATGGTGGAGTGGCTGGCTGCCTTATGTCCCAGGGAGCCCTCATGTCTGTGTTACCTTCTGGCTCTCCCTTTTAGTTACGCTGTCATAGCCAGTCCTTCCGGAGTACCTGCTTTCACACAAAGTACACTGTACCCCCCCCCCCCCCCTCCCCACCCTTCTGTCGAGCTACACATGATACTCCTGAGATGCCAGTGATCCTGACCCCTTCTGCTCTCTGGACCTGCCTGATCCATCCTGATGCCCTACTTCTGGTTTGAGGTCTCATCAACTGAAGTCACATGCTGCTGCTGAGGATGGCCCCACACGGTGCAGCCTAAAGATCATTGAGATTACTGAGGATGGTACCACTTAAAAACCATAAAGATGGCTTTGGACCTCAATTCATATGAACAGTTATGCTATGATGGATTTAGGACTATAATTACCACAAACAGTTTGGCACTCAAGTCTCCATCAGTGAACAGTGGTGAAGTTCAACAAAACAGTCTTCATATAAAAACTGTAATGAATTTTCATGGTTTCACAACTGCTATTTGACCATGTAGTATTGGTACATTTATAGAAGGGATTTATTTATTTATTTATAATCGCACTCCATCCCTCTCTGAAAACGGAAAAAATGAAGTTAAAGCACTGCAATCGGTGGTTTCTAATTATTTTCAGCTCATGGCTCATATCAACAGTCCACGCTGACACCGTGACCCACGTGACTCTCTGACTCACGAGGACGCCGCGTGCAGCGTCATCAATGGGTTCGATTTGGAATGGAACCATGGAGCGGTGATGTAGGATGACGTCACTAATGGGCCGCTTATATAAGACGCTGCACACAGCACGAGCGTTCAAAGAACAGCTGATTGCTCACTTATGCACTCGCTAAAGAGCGTCGGACTAAAACGCGATGGATTTTCTGAATTATTTTCTGACGTCAGCGCTTAAAAACTGGCTGACAAAGCCAGACACTGATGAACAGGAAGAAGTTACATCCGGAGCAACGGAAGAGGAAGAAGTTGTGAGCGACTTCCATGATAATATCTGTGATCAAATACAGCAACTGAGACTATATTGAGGATCTGGACTTCGCCGAGGCAACGGTGAAAGCGTACGTCACGTACTTTTCTTTTTCGACTTATCTGGACAAGGACCTCCGATGGTTCCTCAGAGCCTTTTGGCCAGAGGATGAACCTGAGATTCAGGATCTACTTATAACTCACTTTTCTTTTCGGTACCTCACGTGTTGTAAACTTCCGCTCGACTTGCAGCCTGCGGTGTACTACCTGTGCTGGGCCATAATCATGCTGAATGCTGATCTTAACGGCGGTCACAGAGGGAGGAAAATTACTCTTAAAGAATTTATAGCGAACCTGGGTAGTGCGACTGACTTTCGGTTTGCTCTTTCAATAATGAAGAACATCTATGAATGGATCAAAAAGGAGCCACTAAAAGCGTACACAGTAAAGACTAGATGTCAGATCTAGATCTGCATAATCTAGGGCTAATAATAAAAAGATAAACAGCATAACACAAGTGTAACAATTACTTTTATACAACAGTTCTATAAACAATAAATTAATATAGATTAAGTGACATTTTGTGCCCAATTTTCCTTTTATTTTGTGCTCTGATAGAGGAAATAGTTCCTGAAGAAACCAGAAGAACCTGAAGAAGCTTGCTAGCTAGCTCACATTGATATGTACATCCCCGTTCTTGGTGCTTCTGGTAAAACTGGCATCCCTTCATCCTTTTCATCTTCCTCTAACAAACAAGCTTTTGTATTTTAAGCCAAAAGTTATATTCTTGAAAAATATCTTTTACCATATCCTCTGATGATGTTGCTAACACTACTGTGGTAATGGCATAGACATATATAGACCCCACATTATCCGCTTTGTCCCGTTGCTGTGATGCGTCAACACGTCCGCCATAAAAAGCACAATAACGTTTACAATTCTCAAACGATTTCAATGGTTTATGATCTACGTGGAGTCCAAAAAAGGTTCTGTTTCAAGTTACTTACAATCTTGATAGTTAGACTTGGAAAATTATTCATTGTCATAAGGAACTGTGAAAACTCATGCTTGTCAAGCATAGATTTGGCTTATTTTTCTTGGTTAACAAATGCTGAGACGTCCCTAATGTAATATAATTTAATGTACATGAAATGCGCATAAAGTTTTTTCATTGTGAAAATGGCTTTTTCTTTCTTCAGCCCACTGATCTGTAAGTAGTTGTAACATAGACTTTATGTCAAAATTTGATTTATGACCCCCCTCACATTATGTAATTTATGGACTCGTGAATGCCCCATGAACATGTGTAATTTATGACAATACATTTATGACTTTTTTCCTGTCTTCTGTCTGTGTGGAGTTGCATTCCCAGGTGTGTGTGTTTAACGTTTCACGAAGTGATGTGTGCTAATGGGATGTGTGTGTGTGTGTGTGTGTGTGTGTGTGTGTGTGTGTGTGTGTGTGTGTGTTGAAAGCTATTGATTAAATAAGATGGTTAAATAGAAGTGTAATTACGAACTCTCGTGAATGCCCCATGAACATGTGTAATTTATGTCAATACGTTTTGTGACTTTTTCCTGTCTTCTGTGTGTGTGTGTGTGTGTGTGTGTGTGTGTGTGTGTGTGTGTGTGTATGTATGTATGTTAATGAGTTTTTACAACCGCACTATGCGTGTGTGTGTTCTGAGAAACACTGTTAAAAACACGTGTCAGGTATGACGTCGGATCAATGCATGGATCGTCTGTGTAGTGAAAACTTAGTTCTCAAGTTTTTGTTGATCTGGCTGTAAGACTGTTTCAATAGAAGATGGCCGTCTATCTCAACAGTAAGTATGTTTATTATCATGTATTTATTATTGTTGTTGTTAAGAAAATTATTTGTGTTTATTTTTATTTCTGATGTAAAAATAAAAATGCTTAAAACAGGTTCTCTAACGAACCAACGTATCGGGGTGCCCAAACTGATTTCTAAATTAACCCAAGTGAAACATATAAAGTTTCATTCCTTTAAGTGACCCAGAATAACCCGAGAGGCCTTCTTTGACCAGATGCAACTCTGGAATTCAGGAGACTCTTTGGGAACCCACACAGGACCTACTCCCGCAATAAAAGAAACCTTTGATGACTGAACGTCTGGGAAACTTCAGGATTAGTTCGTCAACAAGGATCCACCATTTCCCGACCCCAGGGCCCGTAAATCTTCGATTTAATCTCAGTTTACGACCTCAGAGATTAACATCGGAGCCAACCGGTCTAGCAAAGAACCTCCTCCCTAGAAGGTCACCCTGAGGTGACCAAAGGACCGTTGTGACTTTAGAAGAACGCCAGCCCCCTCTTCTGGACATGCACACACTCACGCACACACACAGTGAACATGTCTATTGAATGTAACCTGTAATCATATCCCTAGATAGTTATGATGTATTCGTATATGCATGTGTTGTATGTCTAGATAACCTAGTTGTAGCAATTTTATATAGTTTGAGCGAAAAGCTAATTTTTAAGTTGTCTGTAACTATGTCTAATGATCCTACACTGTCCAAGATATCATAATCTCCTTGAAGTTTGGTACCAAAATCATTGTCTCATAATATGCCAATTAATGATGCATACTACAGGACGATAGGATGTATCATTCTATACTTTTCCATGTTTTATCAAATACCATATTGATCCAAACTTAACACAAACCCCGCCCTGACATGCGACCCGTTCTGGGACAGACCAAGGAAGTTTTCCCCCAGAACTTTCTCATCTCTCTTTGGATTCGCCAGCAGCTCAGAGAGGCGTGTACATTGGCATTGTCCATAAAAGACCGCGACACGCGTCCCCCGCTGGCTCGCTCCTTCGCTTTTTCTCACCCTCTTCCTACTTCTCACCTTGCCGCCTTCCGTTTCCGGCATTCCTCCGGACTCTCCTTTGTCTCGTGAAACCACGTGGCAATCACCATATTCTTCATCCTCGGGCGAGACTCAACTCCGTTCACCCCTACTCTACCGACGCCGAAGAACCAGCAAATTCCTCGCTCAATCTGCAAATCAAGGACCCTCGTGAACTGCATAAAATTAACGCAAGTATAATTCCAATTGACCTTTAGAGGTGTCCTTTAAGTCAGAGCCACTTTTGTTGAAAAAGTTGAATACGAATTTCTTTGCTGATTCTCGAGGTTAAACTGTGTTCTGCCACTGTTACTTCCATTACTTTTCCTTCTGTTTCTTTCACTTACCCTGTATATATATGTATTATTTGTTTGTACCTAGTTGTGTATATCAGTAGTTTTTACGTAGTTATTAAAATCCATGGTTATCACGCTGGATCGTCTGTTTTTACTTATGACAAGGTTCACTTTTAACGTTGCTCCTCGCTACGCGCTGGATTTCTGTTAACGTAGAATAAACTATGCTTCGTGGCCAGAAGGATAATTTATTCCTTTAGAGTAATACGAAGACTGCCCTGGTAAGTTTGGTGGACACATAGATCAAGCTGCTTCGCATTTAATTCTAAAGCTAGGTTACAGTAATTAATATAACATTCCCTTTCATGGTCGATTTATATCCATACTCAATCAGAACACGCTTCGATTAGAGCTATAGATATATTTCACCCATTTGAGCTAGATTCGCTACATATTATGGTGGAGATTGTGCGGGCACGTTTTAAAAACCTTGGTTCATGAGTGAATGCGCTTCGAATCCGGCGCGATTTTGTTCGTCCCATTCTTAAATCCGTATTGCGCGCGCTCAGCGAGTGAGCGTCCCGAGCTCACTCCGCTGATAACTGAAAGGCTCTAAGCTGATTTTCAGTTCAGCACGTTAACAGCGCTATATATTTGTCTGACAAATTTAGCCGCGGTTAAGTGCTTAAAGTTAAAACTGCAGTTCATAACATTAAACTTGTGTCTGAAGACGATGAAATGGCAACACAGCACATTTTTAATTGCGTAATCGCCTGGTAAGAACGAAGAAACCTTCTTCCAGCGCAGTAAAGATTGATTTGAGCGATGTTCCTCTTATCTTTCTAGAAGGCCTTATTATATTGCTAGACTCGATGCATTGCGTTGAACCAATGTTAATTCGACAGGCAATAAGTCTCTTCTGGCAGAGCTAAACCGGCGTAGCTAACCGTAAGACGCACTGCATGTAGAAATCAGCCTCAAACGGTGATTGATATATAAATGAAGAGCCCGACACTCTGATCAAGTGTAAATTCAAACAACGGCGAAGAAACCCCGTTGTGATTTTATGTGCATGGCAGCGAAGAAATCCTGCCCACATTTCTTGTGCGTGAACAGCACAAAGGATCCCTGAGATCTCAAAATTTCTCTATTCTCGTGATAACACATGAAATCGCCATTAAAGCCGTCCCCTAGGAAACGCGCGCTGATTTCATTTCACGTCTGAGTTAGGGTAGGTTGCAGTACCTCTGACTGAACACCAGAGGGCCGCCAGCTTGAGGGCTAACCGCGGTAAAACCAACACCCCCCTTTTTACTCACTATTGGGTGGCTCACTGCCGCCACCTTGTGGACCTTCTCTGTTAGGTCTATGCTATTCTCATTTCTGCATTCACTGTTCCTTGTCTCAGCCTCTCGGTCCTTTCTAGCTATCCTACTCTAACAGGATTAGTGTTCTCAATTTTTTTTTCCTTTTCTCTTTCTTTTCGGCTTGTTTGTTTTATTACTCTTTTGTTTTATTGGCTGGTTTACAATTTATTTCTCTCACCACTTGATTTTTCTTTATTGGCGCTATTAGTTTCATTTTAATTACTATTATTAATTTTTTTTTCTTTCTTCTTTCTTTTTTTTCCCTTCTTTTTCGCATTATTATTTTTAATTTTTGTTTATTGTTTATTTTTATTCACTCATTTTTCAATTTTTTTATTTTTTATTTTTTTTCGCTTCTCCCCTCTCTTCTTTCACTTTGTCATTTTACTTATATTTTGACTCCCTTTCTCGTCTCTCCCAATTGATAACACTCTTCCACTTAAAGAATTCCTTACTGTGCATGCTCCCTTAGTGTGAACTAAAACCAAGCCAAAGTAAGATTTGAATTCTAACTGTTGTGGTAGCCATTGGCATCTGCCTATTCATAGGACTTCCACAGATAGAGAAGGCTTTCTCCTTACCCCCTTCTCTTTGTTTTCATTAATTAGTTCAATTTTATTTGTTCTACTTAGCTGTTGTTTGGTTATGACTTGTCTCTTCAAGCTCACCTAAAGGCATAAGCCTACGGGAACCAGCAAGGAAAAGCTAAAACCCTAGATTGTATGACCCAGGCAGCCAGTGTCATTAGATGACCCACTAGGCTACCGCCCGTCCAAATCTTCTAATTCAGATCTGGCGCATACCCAGACCATTTGGCCCTTCCTGGCCACCTACGGCCAAAGACAATAAGTGTCCGGCCTACATACCACTAACTGGCTGTACCAGTTAGCCAAATTGAGACTCACCGCGTACCTAATTAAGTACGATTGCGACTAGCTAATTTGCGTAGACTTGCATTGGCGTCTGTGTTGTTCTTCTCTCGTCAACAGTTGCCATGTCCCGAGCAAGCAGCCCCACTGCCCATTGGTACAACCTTGAGACCTGGCTGACTACCATGACGACTATGTTCCTGCCCGGAGCAGCTACCGACCGGCAGCGCTTAAGCAAAGAGCAGCTGGACGAGGAAGTAGACAGGCTGATGGCGCATGATCCCACCCAGAACTACAGCTACAAGGACTGGGCCAAGATCGTCGGAAGCCTCGCTCACAACCTCCTCATCCAGGCATGGCGCAGCGAAAAGAGCAACAGTGACCTGGAGCAAACTGTAACGACGCTCCAGTTTCAAGTCGAAGAGGCCCGGGCCAGCCAGGCCCTCGTTCAAACCAGCCTGGCTCAGTCATCACCCGAGACCACGGACCAGCACAGCACGGATTCCGAGCTACAAGAGGAAGTGGAGAAACTCCAAAAAGCCCTGCAAGACCTTCAAGCAGAAACAGAGCGAAAGGAGAAGCTGGAGAAAAAAAACAGGGATGAACTGAAAAACAAAATCCAACAAGGTGACACTCTCCTGACCAAAGCAGGGAGAGAACTGGAAGAAAGGAACGCTAAGCTCAAGGCATGCGAGAACCACCTGCTGAGGGCCCGAACTGAAATCGAGACCTTAGTACACGAAAAAGACTCTCTCAAAGATGAACTTGACACTGTTCGCCGAGAATTGAAATATTCCTACTCGTTCCAGAATGACCAGATAAGGGAAACACTCACCACGGAGTTTCCCACGACCAGTGAGCCGAGGCCTCCCGGCCACGAGCTCCTAGCTCGAAAGGGGAGTGAAAGCCCACTGCTCAAGAAGTCACCAAGCGACCATCAAGAACCCCCGTCAGCCACAAGGGGGTGGAAGCCTTTCCAGAGCATTCTTGCCCCCAGTCAAGGCATAGCTCACAAAGAACTGGACAAGCTGGCCAGGAACGTTCCTACGTTCACTCCAAACCTGGCGGGAGACCATGACATTCATGCCTATCTACAAGACATAGACTTTCTTTTACAGACTTTAAACAATGTGACCATGTGGGACAGATTATACTTGATCAGGATTACGTCCAGTCGTGATGTGCGGAGCTTCTTAGATCGACAACCAGAGACTGTCAGATCGGATTACCAAGAACTACGACGGGCGCTGATTAAGGAGTACTCTGACCCTGAATCAGATCAAGGGATTATTGCAGCTATGGACTTAAAACAGAGCCGGCTCGAAACCCCACAGGCCTATTACCACAGACTCCGACGGGCCTACTTCGGGGCACGGAACGAGCCAGGAATGGAGGAAGATGTCAACTTCAGGACTCTGTTCATCCGAAATCTGCATCCTACAGTGAACCATCACCTAGGAGTCCTAGCCTGCCCGCGCAGCATGTCCACTCAACAGCTGCGGGACCTGGCCCACAAGGCCTACACTAAGCAGAAGGCCGCCTCCGAAAAACCTGTGAAAAACCCAACTATTTACCCTGTCTCCGATCACTGCTCAGAACTGGCCCTAGAGGGTGCACAAACACACTACAGTAACCGACCCTTTTCCAGCAGAGAGCACTACAACCGAGGTGGTGCGCGTCCCAAACTCCAGACTGGGCGCCCTGAAAAATTCCGGGACCAGCCACGTCCAGCTAACCACCCAAAGGGCGGAGTCACATGGGAACCCCGCCGATGGCTTAGAAACAGCCGACCCTCAGCGGCCCGGGAACCTAACCCAGACAAGCCTAAGTCCGAACCTTCACTAAAACAGGACGACACGGCTACGTCTGAGTCTGCAGAGATCCTGAGAATGCTGAAGGAGATCATCCGGAATAAAGCTCGCAAATATAATGACAGAGACAAGCCAGACCCCTTATGACTAAGAGCCAGGCCTGAAACCAACCTCTCTAGAGGGCCTCCGACTGAGCCAACAACACAGACTCCTGCTGATCAGCCACGAGAAACAGAAGAAACTGAGACATCACCAAGTGACAACGTAATCCACTCACCTCCGCTGACAGCTGCGCACCCAGAGCAAACTGACCCACTGCTTCACACTGCCAAAAAAGACTCCAAGGTACCAGAAAGTGCTGTTTTAGTTGTCTGCCTCTCCAACGCATCACCTGTCACCAGCCCCAACTGCCTATCAGTCACTACACAAGCCCCAGTGCCAAAGCTCCTGGGAAATCTGATTGAAAAGGGAGTGGCCCGGAAACTCTACCTAGCTATTACGCTGGAACATGCAGTTGAACTGGAAGCCCTGGTGGATACGGGAGCAGACCTCACTCTGATGTCATCCAAACTCTTCGACAGACTCAGAGTTGAAACTAAAAGACAAAATCGGACTGTAACATCACAAAGGTGCGAGCTGAATGTACAATCATACAGCCAAAATGAGGTACAGCTTGAGCAGATAGCACCTATTCACCTAACCATCGGTCCTATGAGCCTGGTGCACCCCGTGTACATCTCACCAATGGACACTTATCCCTTTCTCGTGGGAAAAGATCTCCTAGACCGCTTTGAGCCCTTATTGGACTTCAGGGAGTCAAAAATCTGGGCTCAAGTTCGAGAACCTCTGCCTCTCCAGTCACACAGGTCACCTGAGCCAGACTGCCATGCCACAGAGGCCACGGGAAATCCTCAGGTAACAGAGGTCACGGGAAATCCTCAGGTAACAGAGGTCACGGGAAATCCCACGGTCACAGAGGTCACGGAGGTCACGGGAAATCCCACGGGCAACCGCGGGAACACGAGGTTAGCACCAGAACAAAGTTCAAGTCCACTACTCTGCACTCTTGGACTCAACAAAGACTCCGAGTCCTTTTGCCCCAAGGTCACGAGCGACCTGCAACTAAATGATGTGAAAACTACAGACATTGTATTGGCATTATGGGCAGACAACTCAGCCATCAGCCTCACGCTGTTTAACACCCTCCTTAAAGGCATACCCGACCTTCCATTTGTCAACAAACGCACCCGTTTTCCCTGGAACCCCTGTCTGTCAACAATGACAACCGCAAAGGGGATCTGTGCATTGAACGTGAAATGGAATAATCGGCGCATCACCCATTACTTTCTGGTCTTACCAGACCCACCACATGATGTTTACCTCGGAGCAGACATCCTGATTCGTCTTAGGGCTCATGTGGACTTTATAAATGAGGTGCTGTGGGCACCAATGATCTCACAGCCCCCTGTTGTTCCTGTCAACCACGAGAACCTCATGTCAGGGCAGACCATTCCAGAAGTCTGCACCCTGGTCAGTGAACAGGATACCGTAGTCCCAGCTTACACCAAAGGGGTCACTGTTCGGCTCAACCTACGATGGGGTCAAACACTAAATCACACGCTGGGCTTCTTCCAGCCTTCACCTGAATGCTTGGAACTGGGACTTACTTTGGAAGCCACACCCCTCACTGAAGTGTCATCCCGTGCAGTTTACATCCTGTTCAACAACTGCACAGCAATGGACATTACAATTCCCAAGGCCTACCGCCTGGGGTGGCTAGTGAGCACAGACTTTCATGACTTTGAACTGAGTTTACCAATCATTGGACCAATTCCAGCTCCTATGGTCCCAGAAGGGAGCTCGGATGACACAGTATTGACAGCCCCCTTTAAGCTTGTCTCCATTACTTCAGTCATGCCAATAACCACAGGAGTAGCATGCAGAACGGAGCTAACAAAGGACCAATACCTTGCAGTCTACACAGTCTCCAACCAGCCGACCTATGAGACTGATGAGAATACTGCCCCTCTGGCTGCTCACAAGACAAGAGACACTAGCACAGAGGAGCCCTATCCTGAATTCGAGACACAAGTCCAGCAAATCCTGAGGGATGCAGACGCCATACAAAACGATACAGACCGTCAAAAACTCAGACAGGTCTTGTACAAGTTTAAAGCGTCATTCGCAAAAGACTCTCTGGACTGTGGCCTCACGGGCCTCCACACGGTGCGCATCCCGACGCACCCAAATGCTCCTCCCACTTTCGTCAAGCAGTACAAGATTCCGATCGCCTCACACGAACCCGTGCAGGAGATTATCGACTCCATGCTTGAGAAAGGTGTCATCCGCCCATGCAACAGCACCTATTCTGCTCCCATCTGGCCCGTCCTTAAGCCAAACGGGAAGTGGCGACCCACCATTGACTACAGGAAGCTGAACCAGCAGGTGCCACTGTCACGATGGCCCATGACCCAGCTGGAGCAGGAAATACCTAGAATACAGGGAGCCACCATTTTCTCTACGCTTGACGTGGCCTCAGGATTCTGGACTATACCTGTACATCCAGACGACCAACACAAGCTGGCCTTTACCTTCGGCAACCGACAGTACACGTTCACAAGGTGCCCATTCGGCTACGCCAACTCACCAGCGGAGTTCAACATCTTCTTGAACAAAGCATGCCCAGACGCCAGAATGAGAGGCAACCTCATCTACGTAGACGATGTTCTCATGAAAAGCACAACGGTAACTGATCACCTGAGAGAAATAGACTATGTACTGGACCAACTAACCACTGCCGGTGCCAAGATCGCCCTCCACAAAGGACAGTGGTGCCGAACCAAAGTCAACTATGTGGGCCTACTCATCGGATCACGGGGCATTGAACCTCAGACCAGCCGCATCCAGGCCATCCAGAACATCAAGCCTCCCACTAATGTCACAGAGCTGCGGAGTTTTCTGGGCGTGTGCAACTACTCACGACAGTTCATCGAGAACTACGCAGACATTGCACGACCATTAACTACGCTTCTCAAAAAGGACTGCCCATTCGCCTGGACAGAGGCTCAAGCGAACGCTATGAAAGAACTTAAAGGTCATTTGTGCACAGCTCCATGCCTGGCTTACCCTGATCCACAAAAAGAGTTCTATTTGGAAGCTGGATTCTCCAACCACTGTCTCAGTGCGGGTCTTTACCAAAAGCACGACCAGGACAAAAGAGTGGTTGCATATGCCAGCAAGACTCTCCTTCCACCGGAAACTAAATACTCGGACTGTGAAAAGGCGCTGCTTTGCACTGTATGGGCCATACAACGCTTCTCCAACTACATCGGAGCACAAAAGGTCATCATAGAAACTTGCCACCAGCCTGTAATGTTTCTCAACAGCCAACGCATCCGAGATGGCGTGGTCACCAATTCACGCATAGCCATGTGGTTGATGGCCCTCCAAGGGCGCAACGTTGAGGCACGATACGCCCAGAATCACAAGTCTGCGCTGGGCAACGGCTTGGCTGCATGTCAAAACTGCTCTGATGACACACCTGCTGCAACACTGGACGCAGAGGGACCCCAGCAACAACAACCGACCTGTCACAGATACTTTGAGGAGAAGGTGTGCCAAGGGATGCCTACTGCCTACGTCGACGGGTGCTCCTACAACCACGAAGGCACCTTAAAAGCCGGCGCAGGCGTGCTATGGCTAAACAACCACCCCTGCCCACCACAACATTTCCAGCTGGGCCCTCAGTCATCACAACATGCTGAGGTAGCAGCCATCCTGATAACCCTCCAGATCGCTGCAGCCCATAACATCAGAGAACTCCTCATCTGCACAGACTCTAACTACGCAAGACTCAGTTTCACATGCCATCTTTCGGGCTGGAAACAAAACGGGTTCAAGACGGCAAACAACAAGCCGGTCAAACACCAACACCTGTTCCAAGCATGTGAGGACATCACGAAAACACATGACATGATCATCTATTGGAAAAAGGTGAAAGGACACTCAAAACAGCCAGGCCTGGATAAAGACCTGAATGACCAAACTGATGCCCTTGCCAAAATGGGCGCACTACATGGAGACCTATGGTCACCTCCAGCTCAGCCACCCATCTTGAATGTGGCAGCAATAACCCGCAGCAAGCGAACCCTTCCTGCAACACCACAAGCCTCGCAGCCACTTTCGCTGGCACCACAAATCTCTAACAATGACATAGCTGATCTTCAAGCCTCAGACACCTCCATCCAAGCTATGCTACACCACCTCTCTGACCCCTCCAACCACCCGATCACACCGTCTGACCTCACGGCTGCCCCCTCTCTCAGACGGCTGCATGAGATCAAAGACATGCTGCGCGTGACGGACAACATTCTGTGGTATGTCCCTGATGACCTCACAGCGCCAAGGCTCGTGGTGCCACAGGGCCAAAGGGGGGTCATGTTAATGTATGCCCACGACGCACCATGTGCTGGACATCACGGCACCAGAGCCACTTACGACACACTGAAGCAAGTGGCATACTGGCCCGGTATGCAGCAAGACGTGGCAGAGTACGTCAGAGGGTGCCTGGTTTGCTGCCAATTCGAACCAGCAAACCCAAACCACAGAGCCCCACTGCAACGCAGAGGAGTCACGTTCCCATGGTCAGACCTCCAAATAGACTGGGTGGGACCTCTGCCCAGGTCAACAAGGGGCAACAAGTACTTCCTCACAGTAGTATGCCAATTCACCAAGTGGGTAGAGTGTCTTCCAGCACCCAATGACACTGCCCAGACCACGGCATACCTACTGATGAACCATATCTTCTCCAGATTCGGACTGCCACTAAGGGTCAACTCCGACAGGGGCACGCACTTTACAGCTGAGATCATGCAGCAGACTTGGAAGCTCTTGGGTGTACAGGCTCAACTACACATCAGCCACCACCCCAGATCCTCAGGCCAAGTGGAGCGAACCAATCGGACTGTGGTCAGCATGCTGAGGAAATACGTGTCTGCCAACCAAAAGGACTGGGATGCAAAACTTCCCCTGGTACTCATGGCCATCAGAGCCACCCCGCAGGAATCAACTTGCGTGTCTCCCTTTGAATTGATGACTGGGAGGCAAATGACCCTACCGCTGCACCTGCTGTACCAACCGGGAGACTCCAACCTCGTCACAGCCTACACCACACACCAATACCTGGATGAGCTACACCGGCACCTAAGGACGACATTTGCTTTCGCCCAACAACAGCTGCAAAGGAGCGCTGAAGGCCAGAAAGCATATTATGACCGGAAAGCATCACACCAGGAACTGAATGTGGGTGATAAGGTCTGGTACTACAACTTCACACAGCCACTCCAGACAGCCTCCAAACGACTGTCGAAAAAGCTGCTCCCCCACTGGACAGGACCGCACGAGATCGTGGACAAACTCTCCGCAGTCGCGTACAGAATCCAACTAAAGCAGGGACAGAAAGACCCGATTTTCAAATGGGTCCATCGAAACCAAATAAAGAGACACGTGGCTGCTGGCAGGGAAAAGAAAGGGGGGGGGACTAATATAAACTAACCCAGTCACAGTCTGCAGAGCAAGGAAAGCATCCTGACCAACCAGGGACATCAACCGCTTACCTACTGCCTCTCTCTTTCTCTCTCTCCCTCTTTTCCTACACTAGGATGCTGCTGTGGCTCACCATCCTGTACCTCCAGACAACCGGAGGACAACCGCAACCAGAAATCGCCACGCCGGGTCCAGCATCAGGCATTGTACTGCGAGAACAACCTGGACTCCTCATCACCAACTGCAGGACCCACACCCAGAAAGTGTACGTCCGACTCAACCCTCGCAACGTCTACCAAGCACACTACCCACGCACCGTGGCACAATACAGCTGGGCAGGCGCCCGATGGACCGAGAACGCCCTCAATCACGCAGAGGCTGACGTCAAGTACATGCTCACCCAACTGGAGAAAATGACTGTCACCCAAGCAGAACTAAGCGGACACAACCGCCGTACTAGGCGGTTCTTGGGAGCTTTACTCGGAGCCGCCGCTGCTGTTGGAACCCTGTTCAACATCGGCATGTCTAGTGTCAATGCAGTGAGCCTAGCCACCGTAAGACGACACATGGCCGAAATTCAAACCGAGATTCCACAGCTTAGAGAGCAGCTCGCGACCCAAAGTCAAACCCTACAGACCATTGGCAAAACATTAAAAGGCACTGTGGTTGTTCTCAATACTCACAGCGTCCTACTGAACCAAACTATAAACTCAATGAAGCAGTTATTTTCAATCTTCCAAAATGATTTTGCTCAAACGCAACTGGTCACGTCCCTCATGACAGACATGCTACGAGAGGTGAGCTCCTCCATTGACAGCTTAGCAATGGGCAGGATTCCAACGTACCTGGTACCCCTGAGCCTCGTGCAATCGGTGCTGGCCTCCGCTACTACTGGCCTAACCGACCCTCTGCAAACACATCTCGCTTACTCTCTGGGTAGTGCCATACCCTTACACGTCGATCCCGAACAAGGCGAAGTGGCCTTCCTCCTGAATCTACCCATCATCGAATCGAACAACATTTACAGACTCAAAGACGTTGTCAATGTCGGGTTTTGGCAAAGCAACACCCACATTAAGATACACACGCCAGATGTGGTGGCCTACCATGACAGCAATACCCAGCTGTATCTGACCCCAAACCTACGCATGTGTACTTTGACAAAAGATATTCACTATCTCTGTCCCAGCAAGCCTTTCCTCAGGGATAACACCGAAGGGATCTGTGGATTACAGCCGATGAGAGGCGACACCCGCTGCCCCGCCGAGGCCAAGCCGCGCACCCAAGTCATCGAAACGCAAGCCGAGATTGTGGGCAATCGGTGGCTGGTCAATACTCCCTCACGTATGGCCACCCTGACCTACGATCAGCATGACACCGCCACCCGTGTCAGCCTGCCCAACCAGAGCCTGTGGATTCAAGTACCGAAAGGTGCCATCCTCCACCTCGATAACCTGGCATTGTACCATCTCCCGAGCGAAGAGTACTGGTCAGAGCTGGAAATCCCGGCCTTCTTCAAGAACCACAACCTCACACTGGATCCAGAACTGGAACTGAGGATTGAGCAAGAGGGGGCCCAGTTAATCGACCTCACTCCCCTCGAGGCGACCCTCCAAGCGCTATCCCGTTCGCCCAGCCTGACCAGTTCAACAGTGGTTCAAGCCTGGACAACCGCCGACACGGCACTCTGCCTCTCTACAGCCATAGGCTACGCCCTGACGCTAGGCCTGGCCTTCGCCCTGTCAAAACGGATCAACGCAACACGAGAATCCATGAGCAGATGCGTGGCCGCCCTTCCTCGAGGTTTCAAACGGAGACCACGGGGAGAGGAAATTCAAACCGAGGCTACACCCAACCTCATCGAGATGGATCCCCAGCCAGGAGATCAACAAGCGGAGGACAATTAGGAACCCCCGTCAATCAACCAGTTTGATACACTCGCCACCCGATCACCATGACGACTGTCGCCCAACGATGTCCTCACAGGGACATCATTGTCCGAAAGAGGGGGAGCTGTAACGTATCGGGGTGCCCAAACTGATTTCTACATTAACCCAAGTGAAACATATAAAGTTTCATTCCTTTAAGTGACCCAGAATAACCCGAGAGGCCTTCTTTGACCAGATGCAACTCTGGAATTCAGGAGACTCTTTGGGAACCCACACAGGACCTACTCCCGCAATAAAAGAAACCTTTGATGACTGAACGTCTGGGAAACTTCAGGATTAGTTCGTCAACAAGGATCCACCATTTCCCGACCCCAGGGCCCGTAAATCTTCGATTTAATCTCAGTTTACGACCTCAGAGATTAACATCGGAGCCAACCGGTCTAGCAAAGAACCTCCTCCCTAAAAGGTCACCCTGAGGTGACCAAAGGACCGTTGTAACTTTAGAAGAACGCCAGCCCCCTCTTCTGGACATGCACACACTCACGCACACACACAGTGAACATGTCTCTTGAATGTAACCTGTAATCATATCCCTAGATAGTTATGATTTATTCGTATATGCATGTGTTGTATGTCTAGATAACCTAGTTGTAGCAATTTTATATAGTTTGAGCGAAAAGCTAATTTTTAAGTTGTCTGTAACTATGTCTAATGATCCTACACTGTCCAAGATATCATAATCTCCTTGAAGTTTGGTACCAAAATCATTGTCTCACAATATGCCAATTAATGATGCATACTACAGGACGATAGGATGTATCATTCTATACTTTTCCATGTTTTATCAAATACCATATTGATCCAAACTTAACACAAACCCCGCCCTGACATGCGACCCGTTCTGGGACAGACCAAAGAAGTTTTCCCCCAGAACTTTCTCATCTCTCTTTGGATTCGCCAGCAGCTCAGAGAGGCGTGTACATTGGCATTGTCCATAAAAGACCGTGACACGCGTCCCCCGCTGGCTCGCTCCTTCGCTTTTTCTCACCCTCTTCCTACTTCTCACCTTGCCACCTTCCGTTTCCGGCATTCCTCCGGACTCTCCTTTGTCTCGTGAAACCACGTGGCAATCACCATATTCTTCATCCTCGGGCGAGACTCAACTCCGTTCACCCCTACTCTACCGACGCCGAAGAACCAGCAAATTCCTCGCTCAATCTGCAAATCAAAGACCTCGTGAACTGCACAAAATTAACGCAAGTATAATTCCAATTGACCTTTAGAGGTGTCCTTTAAGCCAAAGCCACTTTTGTTGAAAAAGTTGAATTCAAATTCCTTTGCTGATTCTCGAGGTTAAACTGTGTTCTGCCATTGTTACTTCCATCACTTTTCCTTCTGTTCCTTTCACTTACCCTGTATATATATGTATTATTTGTTGTACCTAGTTGTGTATATCTGTAGTTTTTACGTAGTTATTAAAATCCATGGTTATCACGCTGGATCGTCTGTTTTTACTTATGACAAGGTTCACTTTTAACGTTGCTCCTCGCTACGCGCTGGATTTCTGTTAACGTAGAATAAACTATGCTTCGTGGCCAGAAGGATAATTTATTCCTTTAGAGTAATACGAAGACTGCCCTGGTAAGTTTGGTGGACAAACAGATCAAGCTGCTTCGTATTTAATTCTAAAGCTAGGTTACAGTAATTAATATAACATTCCCTTTCATGGTCGATTTATATCCATACTTAATCAGAGCACGCTTCGATTAGAGCTATAGATATATTTCACCCATTTGAGCTAGATTCGCTACAATATTGATGCGCACGTTCTAATGCGTTATTGTTTCTATAGTAACAACTCATTCTCATTCACATGGGCAGGTTCGTAAACCACAGATTAAAATAAATTAAGAAAAACTGTTGATTTTATGCTTACCTATCATTCCTGGAATGAGTCTCCAATGTCAGTGCTTTGTAACACTTGTAAATCTCCAGGACACTTCGAGATGTGCTGTTACAGACTTCACCCCGTTGTTGATTATTTTCCCATAACGGCACATACTGAAGTGGTTTATTGCTCTTACATCACAGCAATTTGCCCACGATTACCATTTACAGCCGTGGCCAAAAGTTTTGAGAATGACACAAATAATAATTTTTACAAAGTCTGCTGCCTCAGTTTTTATGATGGCAATATGCATATACTCCAGAATGTTATGAAGAGTGATCAGATGAATTGCAATTAATTTCAAAGTCCCTCTTTGCCATGAAAATGAACTTAATCCCAAAAAAACATGTCCACTGCATTTCAGCCCTTCCACAAAAGGACCAGCTGACATCATGTCAGTGATTCTCTCGTTAACACAGGTGAGAGTGTTAATGAGGACAAGGCTGGAGATCACTCTGTCATGCTGATTGAGTTAGAATAACAGACTGGAAGCTTTAAAAGGAGGGTGGTGCTTGAAATTATTGTTCTTTCTCTGTTAACTATGGTTACCTGCAAGGAAACACGTGCAGCCATCATTGCTTTGCACAAAAAGGGATTCACAGGCAAGGATATTGCTGCTAGTAAGACTGCACCTAAATCAATCATTTATCGGATCATCAAGACCTTCAAGGAGAGAGGTTCAACTGTTGTGAAGAAGGCTTCAGGGCGCCCAAGAAAGTCCAGCAAGCGCCAGGACCGTCTCCTAAAGTTGATTCAGCTGCGGGATCGGGGCACCACCAGTGCAGAGCTTGCTCAGGAATGGCAGCAGGCAGGTGTGAGTGCGTCTGCACGCACAGTAAGGCGAAGACTTTTGGAGGATGGCCTGGTGTCAAGAAAGGCAGCAAAGAAGCCACTTCTCTCCATGAAAAACATCAGGGACAGACTGCTATTCTGCAAAAAGTACAGGGATTGGACTGCTGAGGACTGGGGTAATGTCATTTTCTCTGATGAATCCCCTTTCCGATTGTTTGGGGCATCTGGAAAAAAGCTTGTTCAGAGAAGAAAAGGTGAGCGCTACCATCAGTCCTGTGTCATGCCAACAGTAAAGCATCCTGAGACCACTCATGTGTGGGGTTGTTTCTCAGCCAAAGGAGTGGGCTCACTCACAATTTTGCCGAAGAACACAGCCATGAATAAAGAATGGTACAAAAACATCCTCAGAGAGCAACTTCTCCCAACCATCCAAGAACAGTTTGGTGACGAACAATGCCTTTTCCAGCATGATGGGGCACCTTGCCACAAGGCAAAAGTGATAACGAAGTGGCTTGGGGAACAAAACATTGACATTTTGGGTCCATGGCCAGGAAACTCCCCAGACCTTAATCCCATTGAGAATTTGTGGTCAATACTCAAGAGGCGGGTGGACAAACAAAAACACACAAACTCTGACAAACTTCAAGCATTGATTATACAAGAATGGGCTGCCATCAGTCAGGATTTGGCCCAGAAGTTGATTGACAGCATGCCAGGGCGAATTGCAGAGGTCTTGAAAAAGAAGAGTCAACACTGCAAATATTGACTCTTTGCATAAACTTCATGTAATTGTCAATAAAAGCCATTGACACTTATGAAATGCTTGTGATTATACTTCACTGTTTAAAAACACTGAAGCAGTAGACATAATATTAATATTTGTGTCATTCGCAAAACTTTTTGCCAAGGCTGTATATTCATTAAAGAACCACACATCATACTTTTTTTTTATACCGACTACATTGCAACATACCTTTTAACAACTCCATTACCTGAACCAAGCACAAAATAATTCACCAAACCTTTTACAATCTCTTCTTAATCACACACGAAAATGTATACTACTCCTTTATTTCCATTCTGTTTATGCAAACAAAATACCTAGCCATATTAGATTCTTTCAGAAACATCTCTCTGATATAATACATACCACATTATAGCTGATATTGTGACCTCATTGTGGAAGACACCGGAAATGTGTATGTGTGTTGGTTTTGATGAAGAAATGATATCCACACTGCCCCATATTTATTCAACCACAAACAATTTGTTTTCTAGTACACTGTTTTTAGTACATATGATACAAACCTCACTGAGAAGCTACAGCAAATGTATCAGTCTTTAATATGACAACAGGAAAACAGTTCTTCCTTTTGGCTCAGTACCGTCCATCAGTGTCTGTCAGATTATACTGACGTCATCTGCATTAAAGCGTGTACATGTCTGCGTGTTAACTTATATTGTTAATGTAACTGAATGCTTAAAAGTCTTGATTTTTATATGTTGAATGACATTAAAGAAACTCGGACACCTCTGACTGTAGCTGTTTAGCTGGGTATGCTTGGAGTGGTGGGTTATTTGGTTTGTCCCTCAGGAGAACCATTGGAGGTTCTAGGTAAATGAGTAAATTTGTAAAGTTGAAAGCAGTCCAAGTAAAACCTCTTCACATAATAACCCTTAACTTTCCAGTGGACTCTCAGGGGACCCTTTTTCTCAGTGAAGCCAGTGGCGTGGGTTTATTTTTCACTGTTATACTTCACTGAGGCACATCATTGAAACATTTTTTTCATTTGTGCTCGATTTTCACAAGAACTTCACATTATCACCAGAAACATGGAAGAGATGATGGCTCGGATGACGTGAGATATTTAGCTTCCAAATCTCTGCATTTCAGCTGAAGTCATTACTGTCGTGATTTACTGCTTCGTTTATTGAGCCATTAATACCACAGAAAAGCTGAATCCCAAATCAATCCCTACCTACATTTCTCACATTACACCATCTTCCTACTACCATGGAGCCATATGGGATTCAGTCACGAAAGACAGGGTGCCGTGGTGGGATTTTCTGCTTGAATGGCATTGGCATTTGCACTTCGTTTAGATGAACAGCAGGAGGCAGTATGACTTTGAGCTCCACATCCATCCAGACAGGTGTGTGATGTGAAGAGCCCTTACAGTGTTATGGTGCTCCTTACATTGTGCAGGAATCACGTCCATTATTTAAAACATGTTTAGTAAAAAAATAACTCAATAAATATGATCATAAAAAATAAAATGAGTAAATGCAGCAATAAATATATGTGCAAGTTTTAAAAAATGTGACAAAATTTAATTAATAAATGACACTAAATTAATTATTGTAAAACATTATATTAAAAAATATTTTTGATTTCATAATGCCCTTTTTCATGTAATATGTTTTCTATTTTTCATTAAACAGACCTTGAGAGTGTGTCATGACGAACATACTTTTAAAAGCCTTGAAATAACAGCAGCTACAAATAAATTAATGTCTTTATTGAGATTTATTTCCATAACAGGTTTGTCCATGAAACTAGTAAATTAAACCAACTTCACACAATCAAATGGATGATGATGATGATGATGATGATGATGATGATGAAGAAGCCATTAGACTCCCAGAAGTAGCTATAATGTTGCTGTGCTGGTGCTATCAAGGGTGCATGTGGTTCACCTTTAATTAGATTTTAAAATAAAACTAAAGAGACAGATCAGTGGTCCTTAAAGTACTTTTAATTCATTTTTAAAGCTGTACTATATTCCAGTTTCCAGGTTAAATATACTAAAGCTACAAAAGCTGTAGGCTTCCCTTATGTGGTTCCACACCAGTAACAAGGAAAATTACAGTTTGCTGCCTTTATTTCGGGTCACAGTTTAAAAATAAGAGATTAAACCGAGTGGGATCAAGTGTCTAATTTAGTTCATTTCCTGATTAATGTCTCTGACTCCTTTACACATGATTTTATACGGAGCTGCTGCACGCGCACAGCTGATTTCTCCACTGTACATCGTTTGAATTTATTTGAATGTTTTTTTCTGAAGTCTCTGAGGAAATGATAATAAACTCCATCCCTCTCTGAAAACGGAAAAAATGAAGTTAAAGTTTTCGCTGCTCATCGCACTGCAGCCGGTGGTTTCTAATTATTTTCAGCTCGTGGCTCATATCAACAGTCCACGCTGACACCGTGACCCACGTGACTCTCTGACTGAAAGCCGCGTGCAGCGTCATCAATGGAATGGAACCATGCAGCGTTGATGGAAGATGACGTCACTAATGGGCCGCTTATATAAGACGCTGCACACAGCACGAGCATTCAAATTACAGCTGATAGCTCACAGCTGATGCACGCGCTAAAGATCGTCCGACTAAAACACGATGGATTCTCTTAATTGTTTTCTACCATCAGCGCTTAAAATCTGGCTGACAAAGCCAGACACTGATGAACAGGAAGAAGTTACATCCGGAGCAACGGAAGAGGAAGAAATTGTGAGCGACTACTATGATAATATCTATGATCAAATACAGAAACTGAGACTACATTGGAAACAGAGAAAAAACAGTGTGAAAGGGCAAATCCTTGGCAAGCAGCTCTTCTACGAGGAGGAGTTCAGATGTCCAGAGATTATCCGGCAGCTGAGTGAGGATCTGGACTTCGCCGAGGCAACGGTGAAAGCGTACGTCACGTACTTTTCTTTTTCGACTTATCTGGACAAGGATCTCCGATGGTTCCTCAGAGTCTTTTGGCCAGAAGATGAACCTGAGATTCAGGATCTACTTATAACTCACTTTTGTTTTCGGTACCTCATGTGTTGTAAACTTCCGCTCGACATGCAGCCTGCGGTGTACTACCTGTGCTGGGCCATAATCATGCTGAATGCTGATCTTAACGGCGGTCACAGAGGGAGGAAAATTACTTGTGAAGAATTTATAGCAAACCTGGGTAGTGCGACTGACTATCGGTTTGCTCTTTCAATAATGAAGAACATCTATAAATGGATCAAAAAGGAGCCACTAAAAGCGTACACAGTAAAGACTAGATGTCAGGCTGCGGACAAAAAGGAAATATCGAGACCAGAGGATTCTGACTGTAACTCATCATTTGGGTCTGACAACAACCCTACCACCACCGTCCACAAAAAAGGAACTCTCATCTGCAAAAGAGTTATGGATGAGAATGGGAGAAAAACCAGAAAGGGCCAGAGAGCATGGAAGCCGTTTACTGCGGTTCTAAAAGGCATGGTCCTGTATTTACAGAAAGACACATCTGACTTGTGTGAGGCAGACGACAAGAATGCCATTAGACTGCATCATGCCGTGGCACAGCCTGTAGATTACAGAAAGAGGGCTCATGTGCTGTGCCTCAGGACCGCAGACTCCAGACTCTTCTACTTCCAGGCCGAGAGTGAAGTAGAGCAGGCATCATGGGTTGCGATCATTAACCGCATCGCCGCCCGTTACTCTGCTCCTCCACTCACTTCAGCTTCACGCGACATGAAGGCACATCGCCCTCAGGTCCTACCTTCATTCCCCAGCACTCTGACTCTAGAGCAGCAGCTCGAGTCCCACAAGGGCCAGTTAAAGAAGCTTTCGGTGCAGGAAGTGCAGGAGGTGAAGCGCTACACAACATATGTGAGAGCGTTACAGGACCTTGTTGCAGAAGAAAGCTTCAGCGTCTCAACCTAAAGGATAATTGTCCACTGCTGTCTTCCACAAAGAGGATAACAACAATGTGCATAAACATATTAAATATAATTGGTTACAAAAATCAATAAAGATCATTCAAATGATACAGTGATGGCTCTGATACTGTTGTATGTGTGTCTAAGAAAATATAGTTACTATAGTGACAGTTTACACAGGGATTTGTATGACATCTGAATCTAGGGCTAATAATAAAAAGATAAACAGCATAACACAAGTGTAACAATTACTTTTATACAACAGTTCTATAAACAATAAATTAATATAGAGTAAGTGACATTTTGTGGCCAAATTTTCCTTTTCTTTTGTGCTCTGATAGAGGAAATAGATCCTGAAGAAACCAGAAGAACCTGAAGTAGCTTGCTAGCTAGCTCACATTGATATGTACATCCCCGTTATAGGTGCTTCTGGTAAAACTGGCATCCCTTCATCCTTTTCATCTTCCTCTAACAAACAAGCTTTTGTATTTTAAGCCAAAAGTTATATTCTTGAAAAATATATTTTACCATATCCTCTGATGATGTTGCTAACACTACTGTGGTAGCGGTTTCGTACAAGGATGTGGAATTTTATGTGGCGAACACAGACGAGTGGAGTGATACACAGTGAATCATCTTATGTTTCACACACTTTTCACACGTGGAATATTCATGTTTTGTTTTTATGATGGTGTTAATACAATGTTGGTAATATGATCATGGCTTAAATTTTCCACAAATTATTGCATATTGTTTACATGACGTCACTTGGATTTTACTTGAATTCACGTATGCAATTTCAGCTGCAACTGCTTATTCATAATTGATCACATATTAGTCACTTAATCATGTTACATGATTTTTTTCCACGAATTTACAGTATGTGATGTTTTCCCAACAAACCCTTTGTATGCGTCAAAATAACATCAGCAGTGGGAATCTAAATCCATATCCGGATTTCTGTAAAGCTGTTGTTATGCCGCTGTATGAATAAAATTAAACTTAATTGAACTGTTAAATTAGTTTATTCAGTTGATCAGCTAAAGAAATCATCACAAAACAGAGCTCACTGAGGTCATCCATCTGGTTCCATCTGCCTGAAAGCTAACATAACTTCACTAGCAGTTTGATAGCTAAGGATTAGCCAATCTACAATCACAGCAGAATGAAATAAAAGTGTCATTATGGAATAAACGTATCATTATGCGATGAGTATGTCATACTGGAATAACAGTTTCATTATGAAATGGAAAAAATATTGTAAAATAAATGTGGCATTATGAAATGAAATGAAATTTGTCGTTATGAAATAACAGTCTAATTGTGAAATGAAATAGGGCCTTATGAAATACGCGTGGCAATAAGAAATGTGTCATTAAGAAATACGTGTGTCGTCATGGATTGAAAAAGGGTTTTAGGAAATACATGTGGCAATAAGAATTAAGTGCCATGGATTAAATGTGTCATTATGAAATAAAAGTCTAATTATGAAATGAAAAAGGGCATCATGAGATACAGTGGGTATAGAAAAGAATCACCCCCCTTTAAAATAATCACATTTTGTTGCTTTTCAGCCTGAAATGAAGACGGACACAGTTTTTGTTTTATCCAGCTGTATTTACTCAGTGCAACTTATAACATCCAAGTGAAAGATATAACAACGTCAAAAATTTAAAAAAAAACAAAACAACAACAAAAAAACAACAACCCAGAATCACTGAGTTGGAAAAAGGATCACCCCCCTCCTAAAAATGACTTGTAAACTCAATCAGGTGTAGCTAATCACCTTCTCAATGGCACACAAAGCCATTTGACTTTCAACTGTGATCAGCTGTGGTCATTTTGATTAGCTCAGCATGAAAAGAGCTTTCCTGGAGCATTTTTCAGTCCTTGGTAGTGCAACTGAAGCAAACAATCAACTATGGTTGGCAAGGCACTGTCAAAAGATCTCCAGGATAAAATTGTGGATAGACACAAGTCAGGAGATGGATACAAAAAAAAAAAAATCAAAGGCTTTATCAATGCCTAGAAGCACAGTGAAGTCTATTATTAAGAAGTGGAAGGTATTTGGTACAACACAGACCCCCCCCCGCCCCCCCGGATCAGGACGTCGCTCCAAACTGGATGAAAAAGCCAGGAGGAAACTGGTCAGAGGGGCTACCGAGAGGCCTACAGCAACTCTGAAGCAGTTGCAGGAATTTATGACAAAGAGTGGTCATTGTGCGCATGTGACAACAATATCACAAATTCTCTACTAATGTGGCTTGTATGGGAGGGTTGCAAGAAAAAAGCCACTCCTCAAGAAAGACCACATGCAGTCACGATTGAGCTTTGCCAAAACACACCTTGAAGATTCAGGTCAGATGAGACTAAAATTGAATTATTTGGCCTCAACACCAAGCGATATGTCTGGCGGAAATCCAATACAGCTCACCATCCGAATAACACCATTCCTACAGTAAAGCATGGAGGTGGTAATATCCTATTATGGGGGTGTTTCTCTGCACCAGGGACTGAAGCACTTGTCAGGATATAAGGAAAAATGGATGGGGCAAAATACCGTCAAATTATTGAGGAAAATCTGCTGCCCTCTGCCAGAAAGTTGTCAATGGGAAGAAGGTTTACCTTCCAACATGACAATGACCCAAAGCACACAGCAAAACTGTCCACACAGTGGTTGAAGGAGAAAAAGGTGAATGGGCAAATTAAGGTGAATGTAATTAAAGCAAAAGGTGGTTCAACAAAATGGGGGGTGATTTGTTTATTGAATTATTTCACAATACATTCATTCATTTATATTGTATATTGTTGCTGAATTTAATCATTTTATTATTTCTATCATAGGCATAATTATTTTTATTTAATCTTTTGACTAAAACAGTATTCTATATTGAGGAGCTTGAGTGTTTTGTTTTACCGTCGCTCCCATGACACTTTTGTGACTTTTGTGCATTAGAGAGACCAGTAGATATTTAAAGATTTGTTCCTTTAAATGCCAATCAATTCAGTCATCAGTTACCCTTCAACTAAAAGAACCTGCCAACAGATCTAACCAATGTTACCTCTGACAAAAAAAAAATAAATTAACCCTGGTATTATAAAACACTGCTTAGCACAGAAATGTAAACATTACTAGCAGAAAACCTAAAATCGGTGTTTATCGGATCCGTTTCTTAATGACATTTTTGCCTGGTCATAGGTAAAGACGTTGAGATGTGTCACTTCCTTTTGTTCAGAAGCTGAAGCTATAGATTACACTCTACATTTTTACCAAGTCATGGCTAAAAACTTTTGGTTGTGTCAGTTTCAGTTGTTGATTAACTAAAGCTGTTTGTTAGCCACCAAAGTTTTTGATAAGACTGACTTTTCTTGTCAGTTAAGATGGCTACATGGCAGCAGTGAGAGGGCTGGCTCAGATTCACCTGCAGTGAAGAGCGCACTCAGGTAATGAGAGCGGACATGATGCCAACTTGAATTAGTATGTACCCCCCCCCCAACCGAACACACGCACACACAGGCTAGCTGTCATCGTACTCCAGTATCTTGTTTTAGAAGCCTCCTATGGAGATCTATTAGATATCAGGTGTAAACTTTTTTCTTTTTCATGTAATAATCGATTACTATACCTAATGATAGAAGTGAGTGAGCGGTAGCTCAGCAGTTGAGTTCTTGTTATTTATTTATTTATTTATTTTATTTTAACAATGACAGGAAGCCATTAATCAAGATACTTAACCTGCGATCCTTACACAGTTCTATTCTCAGATTAAAGTCTGCTCACTTCGTCACTTTAAATGAAAACATGTTTTAAAATAAATGAACTAATAAATGTAAAGTCTAACCAGAGCTTGATCCTGAGCTCGTATTACCCTCTGTGTTGGGTTTCGCAGCTTTTCCCCGTGTCCAAAGGTTTTCAGGGTCTCCCAAAACATGCTAGTAGGTGGACTGGTTATGTTAAATCGCCCCATGATGTGAAGCAGTGTGTGAATGTGTGTGTGTGCATGGTGCACCCATCCAGGGGGTATTCCCTCCTTAAGCCCTGTGTTCATGGGATAGGCTATGACCATGTGGTACTGGTACATTTATAGAAGGGATTTATTTATTTATAATCGCACTATCTGGTGTTACCCAGATGAGGATGGCTTCCCTTTTGAGTCTGGTTCCTCTCAAGGTTTCTTCCTCATATCGTCTCAGGGAGTTTTTCCTTGCCACCGACGCCACTGGCTTGCTCATTGGGGATAAACTCATAAATTTAAAATCTATGTCCTGAATTTATATACTTCTGTAAAGCTGCTTTGGGACAATGTCCATTGGTAAAAGCGCTATACAAATAAACTGAACTTGAACTTGAACTTGAACTACGGATCCACCACAACCCTGACAAGACGAGGGAATGGATGTAACTGATCTGTCTGACCTCACTTAAAGGTCGGCATTAAAGGTGTGGAAAATCTCTATCTCTCTATCTGTATATCTCTCTCTGTCACTCTGTCTCTTCTTTCTTGTCACAGTACAGTAACTTGGTATTGAGGCAACCATTCAATTGTCTTTCCAATCTCTGTGTGTTCGCACAGTGTGTTTGTCTTCACTCAGGAGAGATTGGATGAGACAGAGTCCTTACCAAAGAAACACACAGAAAAGGAAGAAGAGAGAGAGAGAGAGAGAGAGAGAGAGAGAGAGAGAGAGAGAGAGAAAAGAGTGCATTCTGTTCATTGAATGAATGGAGGGAATCTCAGGAACAGACTCGGATTACAGTGACACCTATCCTCTGAGAATTTCTCTCTATCCCTGTGTTTATGATAAGACAATTGGGTTAGTTTTAACTGAAATGAGTGACATTACAAGTATTACGCTCTCCGAGACAGAAAGCAGGGGGAGTGTGTACGCACTTCGTTATTTAACAACACACAGCAGTGAAAGCGAATGCAGCAGAGATGCTAACTAGGCCATGTTGGAGTCGCATAGCTGTGCTCTTGCGTTGTATTGTGTTGATCTCTGTTGGCGTACAGAAGCGCTGACTTACTTTTTTTGCCTCCTACTTACTTACCCTAGATGTCTTCGCTGACACTGATGGGACATCTACACTAGATTTCGGTCAGAGTGAAAGGTTTAGAACGACATTTCAAATTTCTATCTTAATGAGAAAAAAAAATCCATCTTGAACAACTGCCATGTTAATCTTTATAAGAGCCATTCCACCGAATGGGTGACATTTGCCTGTTGTAACTTTTAAAAATTAAACTTCATTTTTTTATCTTTTTTTCAACACTGAATCTAATAACACACATATTCCACTGTTCAAAATGTATACTGGTCAATCTCGGGTAACTTTATTTCATTTTTTACAAGGTTTCAAAGTGGGAGACGGATGCATTTTTCTCAGTCCTGTTACCAAAAATCATGTGTCTTTTAAAAAGCGAGTTTAAAAGCAATGTCACTAATTTCTTTGTTTTCCCTAACAAAAGTGTTTATTTTAAAGAAATGGTTGGTTGCGTGTTTAAATAATTGATATTTATCACAAAAAAATCACTATATATGCACACAATGTGTTTTTTTTTTTTTAAATGCAAAGCCATTTTTTCATTTCAAAGGAGACCTAAACCTCAGGTTTAATTTTTTTTTTCATGGTGTAATTAATTAAACTGTTGGTTAAATGATGGACACGATTCAGAAAAGCAGTGGATTAACTTTATTTTTTTTAGAGAAAAACAATGTAATAACAGGAATGAACACAGAGTAACAGGAATGTGTATCCGGACAATGTGTCTTGTGGAATGTTGAAGTTTTTCAAGGAGGGCAATGTGCTCGGGTAACAGGACTGAGTGAAAACCCGGGGACACGAATAAAATGTGTATTTTATCTGAAATGTTATGGATTTCTCATGAAAAAAAACAAAAACATTTTAAATCATAGATTGGACATAAAGTCACAGAACAATGGGGGGAAAAATAAGATTTCTGAAGGACTTTAATCATTAAATTTCAATATAATGTACAGAGATAGAGAGTGGGGACATGCAAAAAAATGCTATTTTTTAGTGTTCTAGGTAGTTTTTATTAATGTTTTTAATTATATATTTTAAATTTGCAGTTAGGTTCATGTGCAGGACACTTTGCTTAATAATAAAAATGTATTTTAGAGTTAACTGTCATGCATTTTTATACATATAATGTTCTGGGGACAGAAATGGCACCCATTCGGTGGAATGGCTCATAAATTAATTAACCCAAAATGCTGTTTGACTACCTACTGATAGTAGTGCAGTGGGATTTAGCGATGCAGCGGCGCTTTAGTCCTTTAGTCTGTTAGCATCAACCAACACATTAGCATCCGGATCACTAAGCGCACCACAGATATTGTTTTGGGGCTGAGTTTTCCTGTAATAATCCAGGGGTGATATGAACATGTCGTGTTATGCGTTCTAAGATCGCCGAGTTGAGTTCATGACCGAAGAATTCTTTTACGACGTGCGATTTTTGTCTGCGGCAACAAAACGTCACTGGCTTAAGGGGACATGTGGACCCCCTATGGCTGCAAAAAATAACTAGCGTAACACTGATTTCCCCCCTTAATTTAAACTGAGTACAAGAGCAAATGTGTTGGAATTCACTTCATGGGTGCTTAAATGGCATCTAAAGTCCACGTATAACAATCACAAGGTGGTGTCCGCCTTGTGTGTGCTGTGTTTTATTTGTTTATACGGAACATTCTATAGGGAAGAGTTAATTAAGCGCGAATAGCCGGTGCATGGGCATGCGTGCATGCGCGCGCGTGCGTGTGGATGGAGGAGAGAGAGATATATTTGTGTGTGTGTGTGTGTGTGTGTGTGTGTGTGTATGAGAGAGAGAGAGAGAGAGAGAGAGGTGGACTTGTATCTGCGCGCGCTTCGGAGGCTCGCACTTAAAGTTTAGTCGGCTAGGCGCGCGAGCCTGCACTCACACGCGCGCACGATGCACAGGTTTACTGGACTCCTATACGTCGTCTTTTTTGTGTGGTCGTCATTTTGTATCAAAGGTGGGTCGTTTTTATATTCTCGAAGCACTCTGTCCTCGCTCACGGTGCTCTCTCATGTCGTGACTTTCACCCTTTGTCGTTTCTGAGAGTTTAAATAGCAGCTCGTGTGTCCAAACCTGCGTTCTACCCTACTAAGTAGTATGCGTAGAGCCCATTTTCCTTACTGTATTAACACACTATCTAGTACGCTCGCGTGCCGTAGCCATGGTGACCGGTGAAGTGAAGCAATTAGCTATCGCGACTTTTTTTTCTTCTTCTTCTTTCAGAGTGTTGATTTAAACGATGTTACTTCATTGAACCTGCGAATGTGAGGTATTATGACTAAATAACATCCCTAACATACTAACCTTCAACATTTGTAATGTTTATTTACTAAAGTACAGCGTTATGAGCGAGTGTTTAAACTCTTATTGTTCAAATGTACAAGATTACCATGTAACCTCTTCCAGAGACCAGTATCTAACGGTAAAATGTGTACGAACATATTACATATATATCTCACTTGTTCATTTTTAATTTCATGAATGTGTACTAATTTTATTTTTCGATTTATTACTAATGAAGTCATCAGAAGAGGTACAAACACTAACCCTCTAACCCTTAATATTTCTTAGTAAGGGATGAAACATAATGGGGTGTGCTGCTATAGGAAAATAATCAACGACCAGAGGACGGGTGTGATTACCCCGAAGCCCTCTGATACCACAGGAATTTACCAAAGACTGCAAATTTTAATTTATTGATGAAAGACACATACTTTATATATATATATATATATATATATATATATGTATGTATAGTTACTTTTAATGTTGTGGAATGTTCTAGAAAGAAGTTCGTTCCGGTTACTGCTTATGCAGCTATGAACAGTCGTTCCCTCTCGTTTTTCTCTCTCTTGTAGTAAATAAGACAAAAAAAACAAAACAAAAAGTAGCTTGTGATGTTACCGAGAAACTACGAGGTGCAAAGTCCTGAAGACTTTCCCATGGCGGAAAACTTACTGACCGCTACAAAGCGCTGACACTGGAGACTCCTTCCATACAGTAAATATTAAATAAACATTTCCTTACAGCATATCAACGACTATATACATCTTTCTTTGTTAGATAATATAAAGTCCTTGAAATTGATAGTGCTGGAAAATTGCAGTGGACTAAGAGGAATATGTTATTCCTTAATGCTGTATCTTCTATTTATTCCCTACATAATAAACATCGGTGTGTGTGTGTTTATGTGTGTGTGTGTGTTTTTAGGAGTTCTTCACCGTGCCATTTCCATTCCAGCACCAGTCGCTTTAAGCTGCATGTGCACTGGCGTGTGCTTAAAATATTCGCCGTGTCATTGTTGGTTCTGCTACCTTGAAAGAGTGTGCTGAAAGCGTGTTAATCCTGTGTGTAAGTGTGTGTCCTGTTCTCATGGCCTGTGATTGTCGCTACTGAAGGTGTGTGTCCGTTTCGAGTGGGGCTCTATTTATCATTCCGCACATCTACCTGTAAATGGAATCGCTATTCCTGAATACTAACACAGCCAGTACAAGGTCACCCTGTCTGAGAGCGCGCAGCCAAAACCCCCGGCACTGAATCAATCCGGTGTTAAATGAACACCCCGCCGCGTGGAGCTACCTCCCGCTACGCTGAATTAACACCTACAGCGTGGAGTTACCTCCTGCAGTGTTGAAACTCCTACAGTCTGCACCCACAAGACAGACTCGAAACGAACACCGCTATAATGTTGAATTAACACTTGCAGTCTTGGATTAAGGGAAGGAAAAATAATCAACAGCCGTGACGGGCACATCCCAACGTGTTTTATTCCTCTCATACCACAGCAATTTGTAGACGCAAATGAGGTTTTTTTTTCTGCTTTTTAAGAAAAAACAAAACAAAAAGTCAATCAATTTGTAGTTACGTTTAGTGTTGTGGAGCCTCCATGAATCCAGTGAGCGAGAGCCAACACCGGAGACTCCTTCCAAAAATAAATGTCTCCTCACATTACGCTTATGAGCTGTTACTATAGAAACGATAACGTATTACTGTGTGTACAAGTCCTCCGGGGAAGTATGTATTTGCAGTATTCAAGTCACTTTGTTCAGAGCGAGGTGGCGGTGTACCTTCTCTTAATTAACTACAAAAAAAAAAATACCTCTACCTCTAGAAAATGAAAAACAAAGAATGTGCATCAGGTGTGTTTTGCTTTTTTTTATGTTTTTAATCAGTTTGTGAAGCCACTGTGAACTTTATCGTAGCATATTATATCTTACTTGTGCAGAAAGTCGTATTTTGATTACGACTCTTTGGTGGCGTTCGTGTGCGTTCAACTCGATCTTTCAGACCTGATCGAACGCACCGTTAGGACCACAGTTAGAGCCGCTGTTCTAAACAAATTAATCAACACCCTCTGACCAATCGGAATCGAGAATTCACCAGCGATGTGGTATACGTCTTTATAATAACGTATATGGTAAGTAAATAAAACCTCATTTTAAAAAGAAATAAATAGATCTCATTTCGTTGTGTATTTTTAAAAAAAATAAATAAATAAATTATTTTCTATATTTGCTTCCTGAACTGAAATCCACATTTTCGCACAACCTTAAAGGAGCAGTTTGAAACCTTTAGCTCCCTCTGCTGCCCATGAGGAGAAATGCAATAGCAAAAAACTATTCTAGTATAAACTGTACTGAGTATTACAAAATGTAAAAATAAAATTTTAAAAATATATATATATTTAAATTATTTTACTGTCCTTAAGAGAAATGGATTTTTTTTTTCTGAATAATAATACGCTTTAAAAAAGGTGGAACATGCTGACTCAGGCAATTTCCTAACGCCACTGCAATGATATGATATGACTATTTTCAGAGCTCATTATGAAAGGGCAGCAGCACTATACGATGTAATGGCTTCCACCTGACTCAACATTAGTTATCAATCCAGGTCTGATGCATTAGAACAAGGAATACTCACATTTCCCAACCTGTACATGTAAAACTAATCCAATCTGAATAGGGCTTAAGCCTAGATTTAACCTGGCATCTTTGCGAGGATCTCTGTGAAGCAGAACACTACATTCAACCCAATTTCACACGTAAATCAGTCCTTGTTTAATGGTTAAAGCCTTCGTGAGCCTTCGTGAGTCTTTGTAGCGACACTACGTCTTGGTGAGGAAGAAAAACACACAAGCAGTGATGTATGAGTCCCAGTCCGATTCGGAAGAATCTAGGGTTCCCCCTGCCGAGTCTCGGTTCCCCCCCAAGGTTTCGTCTTCCTCTGCGTCATCCGAGGGAGTTTTTCCTCGTCACTGTCACTTCTCACTAGGGGTTAAGGCACTGATGTATGCTAAGCAGCTTTGAGACAATCTGTAATATCTGTAGGTATGCAGATTCACAAAAAACCCAAAGCTGAAGAAGCCTTAGAAAGCAAGACACCATATTACTAAGCCGTACTTTCTAGAATTTCCTTAGTGCCTTCCTGCTGAGCCTTAACGCTTCCAAGGACAGTTTAAAGACATCAAGTGAGTCAATCTGCGGTACATTCTGGGGGGGGCGATGACAAAAGTTTTTAGGAAGCTAACTCCAAGCGAAAGTCACTCCACGTCCTACTTTGACGTTCAGTGCACCAGTGACGAGCAGATTAGATATTTAACAGACAGATAAAGAAAAAACATGAACTCCTTATTGACTTTTGCAAAACAAAAAACAAATGTGTTTATCTGATGTGTAACTACGTTAAAAATGCACCTCGATGTCGGAACTGTAACACTTGATAATTGTCACGATTCCTGTCGCCTGCTGCACTACACACTTCACAGGGCGAAGGCTATGCTGCATCATAGGAGGAAGGCGCTATCTGCCCTCTTCCACATACATGAGCTACATGTTACTGCGATTGTGCTCAAATGGCTGCACAGTTCGATTTGGTAACGCGCTCAGAGTACTGATCCGGGATAACCTTTTTGCCCACGTGTTTTGCGCACGAGAGACGAAAACCGATGCTAGCTCGGCACTTTGGGATGAAATGATTCCAGGACACCGGACAGTCGAGCGTTTTAATTGCAGTTTCATGCGAATTCATGCTGTTGCGTGGTTTTTAACGTTCTGCAAAGGTCACGAGCGTGTATTATGGAGACGTGTATTCTGAGGCTGATTTTCTTGATTATGCCAAAGAAATAGCCTGAAATTGCACTATGTGTTTATTTTCAGCACTCGGGTTGTGTTCGTCTCACACAAGAACGTTGAAATGAGGACGGCACAGTGCCAACTCTGACATTTATCCTGCAGTAAACTCATTAGACCGTATTTAAAGCTTGATGCGGACCAGAACTGGACGTTTTCAATCCAAAAGTTAAAATGCCACACAAACCCGAATGACCCGAGTGTACCCTAACAAGTAACCCTATTTATCCTGAAATAGTCTGCTATCTAGCACGAACAGAGGCTCCTCATTCAGTCTCGCTATTTTTCTAGTTTGACTTTTAGAATGGCCAAAAAACAAGGCAGCTGTTTTACACGTTCCAGCCCATGAAAGCCCTGAAAATAGATCCAATTCTCCTGAGGGTGTGCAGACACACACACACACACACACACACACACACACACACACACACACACACACACACACACATTTGCAATCCTTGGTGTTTCTTTTTTTTTTTTTTTTTTTTTTAACCTTTTTATTGTGAGCTATAAACTGCAGAACAGCAGCAGTCACCATTTATTTTCAATTTGAAAAGCTCTTGGGACAACAGAAGCAAAGAGTCTGTATTATCTCTGGGTGTCAGATCCGAGTCAGACCTCAAAGCTTTGTTGTCGTTCTTTTTTTTTTCTTCTCCGCGTCATTCTGTATTTGAATCATCCTAGCTAGTGTTCGTAGGTCAGAGGAAAGATACGGTACAGTATTGGGCCAAAGGGTTTGCAAATTTTAATGAAAAAACTGTCAGTTTCTCCTTGAAGTAGTTCCACTACTATTTTAAACACGTTTGTACCTCATTATGTCCCCTTGGTTGAATCTTTATTGGGATATCAAGAGCTGTTATTAGCTCAAGTGCAGTTCGTTAGGTGACTCCTAATTACTAGGAGGCCCAAGTAATCGAGTTAACTTGGCTTTAAATTTCAGGACTGAAATTATACGACAATCTATATATTAGAGGTAGAATTGAAACTGGAATTAATATATGAAATGCGTTTATGTAATAACTTTACAATACTGTATATACTGTGTATATATACACTATATATAAACTGTATATAAACTATTGGAACGGCAAGGCCAACTCATTTGTTTGTGCAATACCCCAAAGACATTTGGGTAAGGGATCAAAACACGGGTTTCTGTCATCAGCTGTTGTTGTTTTCTTTGTCTGTTGCTCAGTAAACCAGTGGTTTCTTTCTTTTTCAAGACATTCCAAATTGTTGTACTGGCTATGCCCAATCAGTCCCAATCAGTCCAATATTCCGGAGGAATATTATTGAAGGGACCAACTGATGCTCTTGAAATTCTTTATGCTGTCATTAAAATGCTCGGAGCAAGCAGTGAAATAGCAATGCCAAAGCCAAGAGAGCAAAATTGTCTGTGACTCTCTCTCCCCTGTTGACAGCAACACCAGCCAATCGTAGGCGTCTATCAGCTCGTGTTTGCTGATGAGGACGGATTGCGCTTTGTGTTACGCCGTCCTGTGACGCAGCAGTTCGACAAGATGTGGTTGGTCGGCTTCACATATCTCGGAGGAACTGAGCTGGTAGCTGTCGTGTGATGGATGAGAACTCACTGGCAGGTGGGAACTGGCTGAGAGTAACGGTTCTCGCTGCTTAGCTCATCTGTTCATTAATAAATCTCGTTTACAGCAGGACAAGAATGATGTTGAATCGTGTTTCAAAATGGCCGTTCATTTTAAACACTTCAGAGAGCGATATTTTAGTTCTCACTTGGCAGGAAGTAGGGCATAGTCATGATCCTTCCAGCCTAATCTCCTTTCACGGCCAAGTTATGTGGCAAGTCTGGAAGCTGCTTGGAAAAATCAACTCTTTGACCTGCGTCATCTTATGTAAAATTGTTTTAGTGAAAAAAAAAAAAGTTTCTCTGTGTTCTTCAGTTCAGCTTTTCAATCCAGTGAACTCAATGCAATCAAGAGGTTGCGTTTCCTTTCTTTTTGCTGCTTTTAAGCCGGGATTGAGGCTTGATGTGCTAGCCATTCAGTGAGCGATAAGCTGGACTCGACCACAATCGTACACAAAGAGCACTGACCCATTTATCGCACAGGGATTTTTCTCTCTCTCTCTCTCTCTCTCTCATAATGCTAAATACCTATTGTGTCTCAAAGCCGGATGATTTAACGTCCACATAAAAGGATATCTCGTCTCCAATCAGACTCCCATAGAAAATGATTTGTGCTTCATCCTCACCAGAGAGGGAAAGCAGAAAAAAAAAAAAACCCTTGTCGTTTATTTCTCATCATAAGTTGCGTGCCAAGATTTGGGTTGATTTATGGCTTTGCGACATTCACCGCTGAAAGTGAAATAAAACCCCATAAAAGGAAGCCGGGAGGGTGAGGGTGTGCCGAGTGTTTCTCTCTTCACGCACATCCTTTCCTTCAGAAGATGATATCAAGGCGCAGGAGAGATGAAGAGCTGCATCCAGTCGCAGTGTCCCAGTGTGTGTTTCTTATCTCTCATTCCTTTCCAACACTTCCTTTTTTTTTCCTTCACAAGGCCTCTCTCACACCTTTTAAAGCCTCACACTCTTCTCTCTCTCTCTCTCTCTCTCTCTCTCTCTCTCTCTCCGACATCAGTGTATCCTCATCTCCTCCCTCCCTCCATCGCTTTCGATCCTTTCATCCTGTTCTCCATCTCTGAACACTTAGAAAATAGCTAGCGAAAAAAAGAAAACCGAGAAACTGTCTCTGGAATACATGCCTTAGACATAAATAGGTAGCTAGATAATAGCTCCATTAACAAGGTAATACAAAATACAGCTAGCTGGATTTAAGAACAAAAAACATGTAGTCATTGATATGGTGAAGTTTCCTGTAAGGAGAGTTTATTGTTTATTTAACAGTTATGGAAGGAGTCTCCAGTTTCAGTCTTCAGGACCGAGAATTTTCTGCTTTCTTGACAAGGAACATGACAAGCTGCTCTTCAAGAGAGAGACTGGTGAGTTGATACTGGTGATATTCAATAGCATTAAATGTAACCATAAACAGATAAAAAGTACAACATATAATACTTACGTCTAAATGTAAAAAATATTTAATTATTGGTGTATTTCTGTGCTGTAAAACTTCCCAGTAACGCTGAAAACTGATTATTTTCCTAGAACAGCATGACACCGAGTGCTTTATTTTTATCAGCTCAGGCCGGCACTCTGGGAAAAATGAGACGAGAGCTGGCAAGGAAAGAAGCTTGAGGCGTGAATAAGTGGTGAAATCTGAACAATGGCGCAGCGTTTGTTCGCCCGAGTCAGAAAGAGGTTTAATCTGGCTGCTGTACGGGGAAAGTGAGGTACACTTTTTCATCCTGAAAGAAGGAGGATACAAAAGTAAAAAGAAGACATGGATATACACTATGTGGTGTAAGAGGTGTAGCGGTAATAGAGTACAGCTCAGTAAGTAAGGCCCTCTTGCTTTATCGGTCCGTTTTTCTTTTCTCTTTGGAGTTTATAATGAACCACGTAATGGACGTGTCCTATTTTCATACTTATTATCTTGTCTGGAGTATAGAAAACACCGTAGGCAAAAATTCGTGGAAGAACAAGCACGGGAGGCGATTTAAATTCACAAACAATTCTTCTTCTTCATCATCGTCATCATCATAATCATCGTCAGTTCCAACCCCGCCTTCTTTCTCAGCCCCAGCTCCGGTTATTCGCTGTCCAAACATGCTCCTTTAATCACCTTATTACAGCCTCTCTTGAGAAATAAAAGCTTTCACTCAATGTTTTATTCACCACACACATCACCGAATGGCTTTCATCTTGGCAAAAAAACTGAAATGCATCTCCGTTCCCTTGCGAGATATTTACCCACTTATTAAACATTTTATTGATGTAATGTTTTAGTCAGCATATTTAGTCTTATCTAACTCGCACACATTGGCATTTCTCAAAATGGAGCTTGCAATAAGACGTTGGACATATTACCGAAAGCAATAATTTAATGATCGGCATACACAACATACCAATGTGGGAAAATATACCCAGCTAGATGCTTTTGTTGTTTCCATTTGCATGATATTCAGGTTGAATGGTGCAAAAAAAAAAAAAAATCTGTTGTGTAATAACTGTGAAACCTAATATCACAGGTTTCAGTATACAGGCTTCACATTTTAGCAGCGGCTGAGCAAGTAAGAAATTGTTTATTTATTAAAATGGACTTTTCACAGTTAATCAAAACAGTGTAGAAAGTCTATTTTCTCAAATTTTGTGACATAACTGGTACAGTATAGCATAAAATTAATGGCATGACTACACACCCATTTATCATCTAACCAAATGTTAATTATCGTAATTATTCTCCATGATTTTCAAAACAAATGCTACTGTTCAGTTCATATCTATGGAGATTCTGTATGAGGTTCTATATAGATGGTATTGCTTTTCATTAGTGACGTGAGGCAAACGTGTCACACTGAAAAACAAAACCTGCATTCACTGCATTGCACTTACATCGCTTTATTTCTTCAGTAAAGAAAAATAAATAAATAAATAAAAATCGGTAACGGTATTACTTTTTATGTATCTTCCTCTAGGTGGTGGAGGCATTATGTTTTTGGGTTGTCCATATGAAATATGCTTTGGGTTTTTGTCGTGCTGAAAGGTGAAATTCCTTTTCATCTTCAGCTTACTAGCAGACACCTGAAGGTTGTGTACTAAAATCAACTGGTATTTGTAGCTTTTCTTGATTCCGTCCACCTTAATAAAAGCCCCAGTTCTGGCTGAAGAAAAGCAGCCCTAAAGCATGATGCTGCCACCACCATGCTTCACTGTGGGTATGGTGTTCTTTTGGTGATGTGCTTGTTTTTTGCACCAAACGTACCTTTTGGAATTATGGAATTATTATACCTTTTGGTATTGTTCTCATCAGACCATTTTGCCACATGGTTTGGGGCGATTTAGTTGAGCTTGGATGTTTTTTTGGTTCTTTTTGTTAGAAAGGGCTTCCATCTAGCCACCCTACCCCAAAGCCCAGACATGTGAAGCATACAAGAGGTTGTTTCTCACATGCACAGAGTAATCAGTACATGTTAGATATTCCTTAAGCTCCTTTAATGTTGCCGTAGGTCTCTTGGCAGCCTCCCTGGTAAGTTTTTGTCTTGTCCTTTTGTAAATTTTGGAGGGACGTCCTGTTCTCGGTGATGTTACTGTGGCGCTCCATTTTCTCCACTTGTTGATGATGGCTTTTACGGTGGTACATGGTACATCCAGTGCTTTGGAAATTCTTTTATACCCCTCTCCTGATCGATATCTTTCGACAAGTGAGATACCATGCATGCTTTGTAAGCTCTTTGCGGACCATGGCTTTAGCAGTCAGATGAAACCAAGAAGATGTGCAGAAAATCCTATAAAAGTCTCCAATTTAATTGATGACGGATGTATGAAAATTGCTTTTCAACATGAGATTGAATGTGATTGATTCATTCTGAACACAGCCACATCACCAATTATAAAAGGGTATGCACACCTGTGCAACCAGGTTATTGTATGTTTTTTATTTTTCCTATTTTTCCCTAAAATGCTTCTGATTGCTTTTCTACGTTCAAATTTTATACGTTGTAATTTCACATTGAGGATGGAAAAAGTTCTGACATGGTTTGTCTTGGTTTACTTTTTTTTTTTTTTTTTTTTTTTTTACAACACAAAAACCTGTTATTTTAACAGGGGTGTGTAGACTTTTTATATCCACTGTATACTAAATTATCATCATAACCAGCAGATGAAATGATTAGATTTTGGAATTGATCCAAACAGGGTCAAGGTCACATCAAGGTCAAATGTCTGAAATAGTTTTTCTTTAATAACTTCCATTTGGTTTAGTTTGAAGCTTATTTTAATGGAATTTGAGGCATAAAAATTAGTAACAAGACGCACTAGGCTCGTCGGTGGAGGGGGCATCCCCGTCGACGCTGTTTAAGCTCCATGACGTGATGTGCTCTGGCTCAGTGCATCTACAGGAATCAAATTTACATTTACGGCATTTGGCAGACGCCCTTATCCAGAGCAACTTACATTTATTTAATTTATACATCTGAGCAGTTGAGGGTTAAGGGCCTTGCTCAAGGGCCCAACAGTGGCAGCTTGGCGGTGCTGGGATTTGAACTCACAACCTTCCGATCAGCACCCCAACGTCTTAACCCCTGAGCTACCACCGCCATTATGGAATCCATAAACATACTCCCATGCTCCTGTCAGAGTACAAACATCACGACACACACAAACCTACTGATTCCACCTATATACAGCTCTTCTGAGCCAGCATGCAAATATAGGAATGCACTGCCAATTTACATATTATAGTTTCATTTCAAGTCTGAATGGTACTTGGAAAATACACCCACAACTTAAACCTGTGAAAAATGATGCACATTCACACCAAAGGTCACAAAAAAAAAATCTGCCCTAAAGATATCACTGAACCTTCCTTAATCTATCCATACTTTCATAACTCTTTCATCGGTCTAGATTGGAAGCGAGCGCCTGCATCCCTGAGCGAATTAGTGTCAATTACTGTGCTGTCCGTCACATTCTCCAGCACTCCAGACCAGCCATGAGTTCATCAGATAACCCACGACCTTCTGTTTCTGTAACTGTGGGCAGTTAAATATTTGCAGTCATTCTTTCTCCTGTTTAAAAGTAGCCTTTTCCTAATCGGAACGGTCCGGTTCTAAGTATATTTTTCCTCACCCCTGTGACCTTCATCTCACTTACGAATTTCTGTAAAGCTGTTTTGTGACGGTGAATCCTAAAATTTAGAGTCTTTTAAAGGCACCGTAAGCTTTATGAAATGTGTTTCTCTGATTAAAACACACAAATCGTATTCATATAAAGTTATAAAGATTAGGGTTAGGGGCGGAGTTTGCGTTCTCATTTCCTGATGACTGTTGAACGGAATCGGTCCAAAATCAACCATTCAACTCACCTGTTCAGAAATGATCCATTTTTTCATGAAATCAGGGTTACTGACAGGCAGGTGTTTATCTAAATCATTATCTGAAGCGCTGATACTGGAGACTCCTTCCATAAATAAACATCTCCTTACAGAAAAGTTCACCTTCTCAGCAATCACACATTGTTTTTGAATCCGTGTACGTGGAGCGTCTGCAGAACACGTCCCCTTTGTAAGCTGTTACTATGGACACGATAAAGTATGAATTTAATTCCAATTGATTTGGAAGTACAGTCAAAGCTGCTGTTATAGAAAATTAATCAGTAGAAATTATTATCTAAAAAAAAAATAAATCTTCAAAACAAGTTTTGTTTGACTTTCCACTGCTTTCTTTGTCTCGCTTTCTTGTTTTCTCCCTTTTTTTTTAAATTTTTTTATTCTGAGCTTATAAAATACCATTTTTCTCATCAGTGAAAGGTCCTTAAAGATGAGGTCTCTCTTTTCTTTTCCTTTCCTGTCTCTTAAATAACTGAACATTTAAATAATCCCCTTCCTAATTAATTAGTGCAATAAAGTGTTATTAAATATAATGCATCTCTTCTTCTCTGTCTCACTTTAAAAAAAAAAAAAAGTTGAACATTGAAAATATCATTTTCTTAGTAAGTATAATTACAAGAGGGGATTATAAGGATACAGTTGCTCATCTTTCTTCTATCTATTTTAAACTTCTGGAATAGCCTTCCAAAAGCCTGGTTTAATGAAGGGTGGGGGGGGGGGTTCCATCTTGAACTTTTAAAATATATTTTTCAAATTAATAGTTCAATAAACCCATTTAACAGTGTGAATCCAATGATTAGGTCACACATTACCAAGTGTAAACCAGTTCTGGTCATCTCTATTTGCTGCCTTATATCTGATTATCCTGTGGTGTGATGTGAAAAAAATCCAAACTTATCCAAACCCCCTAAACTACGCAGTCCATACGATTTAAAATCATAAATGCTGAATATGTTCCGAATGTTCAACTCTGCAATCCTTTAGTGTGCACAATCTTGACGTCGTGCTTGAAATACCGATATCCAATGACGTCCTCGCTGAACTGTCATCCGTCAGGTTTGTTTTGTTTACTCGAAATTCTGTTCTGAAAGTCAGGATCATTGCTCAGATGTGGTGTTTTATTCTGGGCAAATCTTGTAGTGGTGGGGGGGGGGGGGGGGGGTGGTGGTGGTTTCGTGATTATTAACAACAAAGAAATGACATCTGGTTGTCTCAAATTTTCAATCTTGTAGTATCATCAAGGGCAAAATATGAGCATTTTAAGGGGATGGAAACAAATAGTGATGGCCACTTTGTGTCTCCCCTCAAATTTAGAACATATTTTTCCTAATTAGAACGGTTCACTAATGGGACTTTAAAAAATATAATATCTCCTTAAAGATAAAGTGCTTCTCTCTCTGTCTGTGTGTAGACTCTATACAGGGAGAGCACCAGAGGAGGTTGTATAAGGAGCTGTTAGAAAACTACAACCGGCTGGAGAGACCCGTGGCCAATGACTCTGCACCTCTGGTCGTGGAACTTGGACTCACACTGCTCCAGATTATAGATGTGGTGAGTAAAGGTTTGTAGAAACATTCATAGGATTGTAATAATCAAGAGATAATTGAAATTGCAAAAAAACAAAACAAAACTTGAAATAAAAATGATCTGTGAGTGATCTTCAGGATTAACAGTAGGATTTATTTTCTTACATAACTGTTATTCTCTGGCTACATAAGCTTCTCCAAGTCTGTGTGACAGAATGAAACCTACAACCTACAACCTGTATCAAAATGCAGTACAGGTTATCACTCCCTATTGCATCTGAGCATGAAAATTCAATCACGCACTGTGAGTGAGCATCTTTCACACTCTCAATCTCCACCCAGAATCCACAAGGGTAGCTGTGTCTTATTCCATCTCTCACTCCAACACTCAGAGACTCGCTGTCTATTCTCTCACTTTGACAATTTTTTATTGGTTAGTGTAGTTGGATTACTTTTTGACACATTTAAAAAAAATGGCTGTAATATGATTTTTAAAATAAGAGTCCTCTTGTCAAAAACGTATTTCTTCTAAAATCCCATTTCCAAACCTTATTTATGCAGTGGACTATACGAACATGAGCATCGTTAAAAATCTTTGTGGTCGTCCATACTAGGTATGGGCGAAGACTGATCAACGTTTGATCGATCAGGCAGCAAATATAATTACATCGATTGAAATCCAGGAAAAAAACAAAGTGTAGCTCCCTCTGGAAATACAGCCATAATCTTTTCTCATTAGTTACAGTGACAGTGAGGGCAGGAACTTGCAGTCTACCGAAACTGGAGTACTAGAGCCCATTATTTTTTGGCAGAAACTGCACCACTAGCTCGCTAAATATGCCTCTGAAAATGTGAAACACAAGCGAAATGGATCAAATAATTAATAGTAAATTATGCAGTGCAAAGTTGTCCCACAACTCTACTGCTATTACAACATGCATTGCATTCATACACAAAACAACAAGCGACAGCAAAGATGCTAACCAGACTCAAATAACATTTTATGAGGGTTGGGTGTATACACGATGCGAGCAAAGTTGAAACAGCAAGACAACTAATAGTCACAGTGTTATACAGAGACTTGCTTCATTAAGTTTTGTCCAGGACACAAGCACTGTACTTTGTTTGCGAACTCTACACCAGTCTCTGGAAATATGAATACTTGCTCACTGTCAAGTACTCAATGCAATATGCCACAGTAATCTTGAGTAATTGGCAGAATTGTAACCCTAATATACATGCATGTTGATCAATTTCCTATCAAAGAGATTCCCACTGGAAAACCACAGTATTACCTCTCAGAGGGGGGAAAATAATGGCATCTTTACTGGCCATTGTATTTCTACATAGGCATATTCTCATGCCTGTTCTCACAAAGAAGTATGGAGTCATAACTCCATCCAGGGTTGGTCTCAAGAGCTCTGAAGCAAGTCGAACTTAGGGCCCTTGCTCAGAGGCACCAGTACACCTCAAGCTAGGGCTGTCAAACTTGTCCAGACCTGGTCAGAAAAGGTCACAACAAACTTGGGGGTTAAGTACCATGTTCTAGTGCCTCTCCAGCTAAAAATGGGCCATTTCTGTGAATCTTGTCCAGTCCAGCTACCAGTGGACCCATTACTGTTAACCTTACTGTGAATGTTACAGTAATCTTAAGGGTTAAGTACCCCACCAGTTACCAATAAGCCCATTTATGTAACGCTGTCCAGTCCTGGTCAGAAGACATCATAGGAAACTTGGGGGATAAGTACCATGCTCAAAGCCAGTGGTACCCCTCCAGCTAACAGTGGACCCATTTCTGTCAACTTTGTACAGTCCTGGTCAGAATAAGTCACAAGAAACTTAGGGGTTAAGTACCTTGTTCAAGGGCAATGGTACCCTCCCAACTACCAATAGACTCGTTTCTGTCAATGTTGTTCAGGCCCGGACAGAAAAAGTCACAGTAAACCTAGGTGTTAAGTATCATGCTCAAGGGCAATTTTACCCCATCCAGCTACCAATAGACCCATTTCTGTCAACCTTGTCCAGTTCTGGTCACAAACCACTACAACAAATATAGCTGTTAAGTACCTTGCTAAAGTGCAGTGGTACCCCACTGGCTACCAATAAACCCATTTCTGTGAACCATGTCCAGTCCTGCTTAGAAAACATCACAACAAATATAGGGGTTAAGTACCTTGCGCAAGGGCTCTGGTACCCCTCTGGCTACCAACTGGCCCATTTCTTGCAACCTTGTCCAGTCCTGGGATGACACCAAAAAAGTGTAAAGTGAAAAGTGTAGGTATATTTGCCATAGCTCCAAAAGAATTTTTCTTTGAATAGAACTCGAACACCGGCCACAGCAGTGAGAGTGCAGAATCCTAACTGGTATCCATTGAAGCGACCACCATTGAAGCTGTTAGACCACCAAGGATAAAGTATTATAAGCAAAACTATACTGCATGTGTAGCTTTCCTTTTTTGGTAGTGTTTACTATATGAACACTGGATAGAACAAATGCATGGTGCAGTTAGAGATCTGACTCATCATTCAGTTCATCTTCAGTGCTATAAATGCAAAACTACAGTCCAGATTTGCAAGGTTTTCTTAGTAAAGGGGAAAAAGGACCTCATCTTTCTGTTTGACAGTTAAGGTTATTCTGAATCAACATCAATCCAAAAAATCGGTCAGTTGATTCTGCATAAAATTAGTTCCAGAGAACAAAATTAGACCCATAAAACAGTCTTGTTTAATGGCACTCAAGATGGTGAGGGACTCTCCATTAATATGTAAGAGGTTTCTTGTCCAATTGAATTTGGAGCTAAGGAGCAGTTTTGCCCTTGGGTTTCTAAAAAAGTTTCTAAACATTATTAAATTCACTGATATGATAATAACATCTGCAACACTCCCAGGAACTTTCTTCCTTGTTTTGTGAGCAATCCATTTACATTTTGGTCAGTGTGACACCCCAGTTTTATTTCACTTTAACGATCCCAGCTTTCCATTGAAAACAACTGAGCCAATTTTTGTGACTTAAAATAGCAAATGAAAAAAGTTTTCACTTTTTTTTTTTTTTTTTTTTTTAACACAGAATTCTTGGAAAAGAGGAAAAACAACAGGCCTATTGATGAACACAACATTTAAAAAAACAAAACAAAAAAAAACACACCAAAAACACCATCTGGGATCCGCATGGAACCATAAGGCAGACATTTTAAAACGATGAAAGCCACAGGAGTTGATCATTTATATAAGTTTTAATGACACTTTTAACACAAATGGAACAAACTCACAAAAAAGTTCATTTGAGTTAAACATTAGCTACAATTAAGGGGTCGTGACACATATACTTGAAGACATTGCGTCATTTAATAAAGAGAAAAATGAAGCAGAACTCAATTAACTACTAGTTCCTACGAGTCAAAATGGAGTTAGTGTTGTTGTACGACGTTGAAGTTCGTTGCAGGAAACAAGTTTATGTTGTAAAAATAAGTTCTGGTCCTCAGTCTGTCCTTTTGTGAGAGATCACCTCATGTGATGGGATTATACTGTTTATTCCATCACGGCCCCAACCGCAGCAGCTTAAGCGCGGCTCCGACAGCCCCAGATGGCGCGCTGCCCGTCGGTTATGGCTGGCAGGCTGTGAAATTGAACGCATGACTGGCACTCGAATAGGAGTGTGCCAGGTTGTCAGCTGCCGCATTATGCCACAGCGAATGAGGGAAGCCATAAACAAGATCAGGGGAAACACAGAGATGCAGCGAAGGAAAAGCCAAGCAGCTGCAGGATTTGTGATACTAGTGCTGTTCTTCCAGGCGTCTTACAGCAAGTGTTGGCATTGTGTTTAAACAAGCTGGAAAACTTAAACTCTGACTCATGGACATTTGGACAGATTATGACTCAGTGATTAATATGTTATCAGCATGACACGATATTAGACGTCAGATTTCAAGGACGAGGTGAAAGAATCTGCTGCAGATTTTAAGGACAAGGCCATGTTTACGCAAGGTATATGAGTGCATAAATATGTTTGTGTATGTGGCTCAGGTGCTTTAATGGGGAAGGACAGGATCATACACACACACACACACACACACACACACAAACCTGTCTCTTAATGACCACCCAAAAACTAGCAAGTCCATTTTTGCCCCCTCTCTATCTTTGCTCTCTGCTCTATAACAGTTTCTTATTAGATTTTTCAATTTCTTTCCTTCTTCACTTGGGGTTTATTCCTTACCTCTCTATCTCTCTCTCCAAATAGATTGCATTGAAAGAAATTAGAGAAATTAGAGACAGAGATATGGAGAGTTTGTGTGTGTGTGTGTGTATGAATCAGATTAGCGGCTATGTCTCACATTTAATGTTCTCATCCATAGTTGACTTCCCACCATTATTAAATTCATTCAGGAGTAGCAGCCTTCGTTTTTAATCAAATAACGAGTTGATCTGACTCCCTGCAAAAAAAAAAAGGTGTATGTTAATGGATGAGTTCCATCTGCATGCATCTAACCCTGTTTTCCACATCACTGATTCAGTTTGTTGACTTGAGGAGTGTAAATACACACAGCTCCTTATCTGACTGAAATATCATTATCTGTGAGGAAAAGGGGAATTGTGCATTATTCACAGGCACCTAGTCCTATACAAGAATTGCATTTCAATGGTCTGATAGACAGAAGCAGTCTCTGAGCCATGAATTGATCTAAGACCAAGCTAAAAAACTGATCTCTGGCCATGCCAGCAACTGAACTCAGAGCAAGCCTTAACTGAGACTTGAACTAATCTCTGCCTGAAAAATGAACCGATCTCAAACTCAGCGATGAAATCATCTCAGATTGAGCCGTGAACTCATCTCAGGCCAAGCCATGAACTAATTTCAGCCGGAAACATGAACTGATCTCAGGACGAGCCATGAACTGATCTCAGATTGAGTCCTGTTTTCAGACTGAACAAAGAACTGATCTCAAACACCGCTATAAACTGATCTCAGGATGATCCATGAACTGAGCCATGTACTGAGCCATGAACTGATCTCGGACCAGACCGCAAACTGATTTCAGGATGCGTCATGAACTAATCTCAGGATAACCATGATCTCAGGGATCTCACGATCTCAGGGATCTCAAACTGAGCCATGAACTGGTCTAAGACCGAACTATGACATGTTCTCAGACCAAGGCATGAACTTTTCTCTGGATGAGCCATGAACTGATCTCAGACCAGGTCATGAACCAATCTGTTCACAGGCTGAGCCATGATCTGATCTCGGACCGAGAAATAAACTTCTCAGGATGTGTCATGAACTAATCTCAGGATAGCCATTATCTCATGATCTCGGGGATCTCAAACTGAGCCATGAACCACTCTCGGATACAGACATAAACTGATTTCAGGGTAAAGCAGTGAACCGATTTCATATGAACACCTTAATCCAGCTATGCTCACTGTCTTCCATACCCTATGCCTCTGTTTATGAACTATTTGATTTCTTCACCTGCAGCTGCCTAGATCAGAAGTGGGGTCAGATTAACATCACAAGAATGTTGGCATGCTTTTATAGTTCAAAGAACGAGAGCATGAAGTGTGCAGGTGGACCATTCACCAATCAGCTACCATTCCAGGAATAATCTGAGACCAGGTCCCAGACTAGTTTACCCCCTGGCTCACTAACATCCACAAGATCTCAATGAACAGCCCTGAACATGGACAGTTGTATAGTTGTCCTTCAACTGGAAGTTGTCCTTCAAGGTTGACTGTAATAGTGTAAGCAGATGGTAAAAGCTGTATTTATTTTATGCTGAAGCACTAATGTTCTGTTATGCTTCTGGTTGTTGGCACAAATAAGCAGCTGGCAGCGTTAAGTGACTCAGCCTCGTCTATCTCACAGCATGAGATCAATAATCACAAGAATATGCGTTCATACAAGCTGCAGTTGGATTTATAGGGATTTTATACTTGATGAATATTAAGTCAAGGATTTTATTCGTTTAGCGTTTCTAGAAGCAGGTTGCCGGATTGAACAGATTCCCACCAAAGGGTTTCATTAGGTTTGAGAGATTACCTAATTCAGTTGACGTATACCAGGCAGCAGAGATTCAGTTGAACGGCAAACCACATTGAATAGGAAAAGTCTAGTGAACCTGGAAGAGAACTGGGGCACGTTAATGCACCACGAAAATGTAAAGTATATGTGAAACAAGAATACAGTTTTATGTTTTCCTTTAAAAACACTGTTGGCAAAACATATCTTTTGGTATTATGGCCAAAATGTTCAACTTTGGTCTCATCACACCATAACACATTATACCACATGGTTTTGGGAGATTGAATGTATTTTTATTTTTAAATTTTTTTAATTTTCTGGTTAAAAAAGGCTTCCGTCTTGCCACCCTACCCCACAGCCCAGAGATATGAAGAATTCTGGAGATTGTTGTCACATGTAAGGAGCAACCAGTACTTGCCAGAAATTGCTGCAACTCCTTTAATGTTGCTGTAGGCCTCTTGGCAGCCTCCCTGACCAGTTTTCTCCTGATCTTCTCATCAGTTTTAGAGGGACGTCCTGTTCTTAGTAGCGTCGCTGTCGTGCCATATTTTCTCCACTTGTTGATTGCCTTTACAGTGTTCCATGGTATATCCAATGCCTTGGAAATATTTTGTAACCCTCTCCTGATTGACATTTCTCAACAGTGAGATCCCGTACCTGCTTTGTAAGCGCTTTGGCTTTTCCAATTGGATGTTACCAAGACAATGCCAGGAAAATCCTATAGGAACAGCTGTACTTTATTTGGGGTTAATCAGTCACTTTAATTGATGGCAGGTGTATACTAATTAGCATTTAACATGAGTTTGAAAGTGATTAGTTGATTCTAAACACTGATACATTCCCAATTATAAAAGGGTGTGCAAGCTGGGTACTGGACCTTCAAATCATTTCTGGGTGTTTGTCACTTGATATTTATATCTTGCAATTTCACAATAAAGGTGAAACAGGTTGTGACCTGACTTTAACTTTTACTTCACAAAAACCTGCCATTTTAACTTTTTATATCCACTGTAGCTAGCAAAATAATTTACCTTCTTGGCAAAAATTAAAACATTTGTGTATTAAAGTTATTCAAAAGGGTGGAAGGAGGGGTTAGTTAGTTAGTTAGTTAGCTAGCCTGCAAAATTGTTTATCTTCTTGGCAAAGAATGTTTGTGTATTAAATATACTCTCCTTCTTCAAGCATTTTATCATGAGTTCTTTCTGTAAATAACTTAGAGTGATGGAGAACACAATAAAGGACCAGTGGGTCTTCTTTATATCAAAGGACAAAGAGACGAAACAAAAGGAAAGAACTAATAGAACATTACAGTGTGATGGTGATGATGATGGGTCGTGATGTTATAAGGCAGTGTGAAAGAGCAGCCCATTAGCTGTAGCGCAGCGTGGGAGAGACTGAATGGGAGTGTATGAGGTATGAGTGTGGATGTGATTGGTATGGGTTGTGGGGTGATGAGCTAGTGACCCCTGTTAGATGCAGCACAGCATGCAAGAGGGTAATTTTGTGTGTATGTGTTTGTATAGTCATGAGGATGGGGACCTGTATTGTTTGGTAGGTGTGTATGTGTTTTACAGGGACAGTATGTACGGTGTTATTAAGTAAAAAATTGTAATTTCATTGAATGTTACAGTGTCCAGCTACTTGGTTTAGATCATGTTTATAGATGACAGTGTTGTAAGACCGTCTGGGCGACGTCACTGAAGAACAGGGTGTGGTTTGAGGAAAATATTTACAGGAACGATTTTAGGTGTCCTTGTTAGCTATATGTTAGACTCGTAGCTGTAGTGCAAAACTAAAGAAGCAAACCCCAGGCACTAACCATGTCTTGGCTAATCGACTACATTTCAGTTAACGGGGCTCTTAAACAAGGCCGTTCACACTCAAATGCTCGGCTCTATGATTGTGCTCTTCCTCACAAGTCTATTTTGATTCTGATTGTGCTCTTCCTCACAAGTCTATTTTAATATAATAATAATCAACAAACAATATCAAGCAACACAGGCACCACAGGCGCTCTTTGCTTTTTTTTAGCCAAATAGCCACTGTTTCTGTGACAACACGATTAACACCCAAACCACTAGAGATTAGTGCTTTAGTGATAAAATATGCCTAGCAGAGCATCAGGAACCCCAAGGACGGCTTCAGGTGTTATATTGTCGTTGAAGTGCAGGAATGGCTTCAGAAATCGAACACCAAACGCGTCCAGTGCCGTTGCTGCTAAGCGATAACACATTTTAACACATAGACACAGAGAGTTCAGATTCCCCTTCAGAAAGCTGACTCATTCTTGTCTAAGGGGATGTCTTGAAAGCTGTAAAAACATCTTTTTTTTTTTCTTTACTGGAACCAGGCAGAAACAGCAAGCAGCATGCTTTTCATACGAAAGAGTCACTAAAAAGCTAGCCACACATGAAATGAAAGCATATAACAGTTTGCTATTTAATTAGATGAGTAGTCTGCTACTTGTAAGAATACATAAAGTCTATATACTGAATCAACATGTTCACCAATTTGTGTACGAGCACAACATTTTCTTGAATGATCGGAGTACACTGATATGAATAATCACTCACAAACGCGCCTCTTTTGACAAGTATACGTTAAGCGATGTTAGGAACACACTGATGTTTTGGCCACTGAAACGTTTCGGCCTACTATGAAGTCTAGGACGAATTTACAGAAATACATAGATATAAATGAAAACAGACAAAGCAGATTTTCCTCTGAATACTTTATTAATGAGAATGAATAACCGGCTATTGGAAAAACCCAAGAACAATCATACAATCGGCAAGCAACTAATTCAGTGTGCCACATATTTTATATATTGTTCCCTAGAGCGATGAAATCATGCAAATGGAAACTGTCCGCAGAGAACTAAGAATGAACACAACATTAGGAATACATAACTGAGTTTGGAAACGGACTCGCTTACGATCAAACACGGCTAATTTTACAGGGTTTGTACAGATGCTTCATAATGAAATTCCAGGACTCTTCAAGCAGTTTTCAAGGACTGTACAGGAGATATTGTCATGTCGTCAGACAACGGGACGAGTATGAAATAGTGACTGAAACGTGGCCCAATTAAGAGACTACATGTTAACCAGCAGTCACTTCCGAGCCATTTCCGAGCCGCTGCTCTGCTGAAATCCTGATTTTATAATCGCGACGCCGTCTGACAAAATCACCGTACACTTAAAGACAGCGGCTGTGCTGTGATTTCGATATCATGTAAAATGATGACTCGCGGACAAAGTTAGAAGCGAATGAATGTGCTGCTCCTCTTGGTCACTCACTGAACAGAGCAGATGTAGAGAGTGGTGTGTGTGTGTGTGTGGGGGGGGGGGTGTTGGGAAGCAGGACCTCGTGCTCGCGGGGCAGTACTGGCCACTCTCTTATACGGAAAGTAGTTCAGGTTTGCCCAAAAAGGCGTTAGATTTGTCACTAGGTGCTTTTTTGAAGAAGAAAAAAGTCGCTAGAGGGATCTGAAAAGTGGACCGGAGCTGTTTCTGTCAAAATGAGTGAATAGTGGGAAGAAGGGGAGGGGGAGGGGGAGGGGGGGAGGGGGAGGGGGAGGGGAGGGGCTGCAGCGGGGAGTCATATTTTAATATTTTAATTTTAATTGAAAGGATTGTATTCGTGTTCTGTCGAAAATAAACGGATTAAAGTTATTTAGCGATTTTATATTATTTTTATATAACAGGAAACCTTCAAAGAATTTAGGTTAAATGAAGTGTCACTAACCTTTGTGTATTCTGCAAAAGCAGTGGGATGTGTCATTTTAGCGAGAATAGTATTAACTGCCGCACATACAATATTACTTACAGTACCACCGTATTGACGATACTAACGTTTAAAAAACACAGTGGCATCAGCGGTATTTTGAAGCTTTAGTATCGCGATACTACCGTAGTACCAGTATACCATGCAACCCTAGTCCATACCAAGACTAGCTTTTTCTATCGGTTACCCAAACGTTTCCCGTCCACAATGAAACGAGAAAATGAAGTGTTACGTCACTTCCACCATGTTGTTCTGACAACATGAACATAAAACACGCTTTCTTCCACGTTCCTACGTCGCTTGTTTATTATACCAAAGCCAAACATGAAATTAACGTAGCCAATACAGAAACCTGTTCTGCCATCTTGGAAGAGTAGAGATAACATGACGATAGAACGTCAGAGTATTTCCATTGAGTAATAAATATATACTCAAAATATATGACGTCGTGGATGTGCAGCTCTACAGAATACACTGCGAAAGCTCAAACCTTTTGTCTTTTCAATTTTAAAAGTCTTAACCTTTTACAGAAATCATCGTGAGTGCTGCTGGGGTTTTTTTTTCCCCCCCTTCTGGGCCGTGTGAAAGGCGTCAGTAATGTAAATGTTGATATGAAGTCACGGTCTGATTATATGGAGAAGTGCTCTTTAGTGTATTCGCCATTACAGCACTGTTTCGCTTCTTAGAGGTTCAATTGCTTTAAATTACAGACGGTTATAAACACTCACTCAAGGGCTTATCTCAAAAGCTCCAACTGCCTCCAAGTACCTGTGTGTGTGTGTGTGTGTGTGTGTGTGTGTGTGTGTGAGAGAGAGAGAGGGAGAGAAAATATATAGAGAGCACACAGTAGTTAATGGTGAAGTGAAATTGCTTCCTTCTTCTTCTTCTTCTTCTTTTTTTTTTGTTGCTTTTTTTGGGGCTTTTTTAGGATGAGAAGAACCAAGTGCTCATCACCAACGCTTGGCTACAGATGGTAAGTTCTACTCTGTGCCGTGCCATTCAGAATTATTGGCACCCTTTATAAAAAAAAAAAAAAAGATTATATAAAATAAACACAACACAATAATTAAAATATTCCATTTACATAATAGGAACAACCGCTTACCTTTGTTCTGTAAAATCATTCATTTTAAATAGCAGTATTTTCAAGTGAAGTCAGTTCAGCTTTATTGTCATTATATATTCTGTATACAAGAGTGTGAAGTATTACAAACTGTAAACATACGATGTGTCCCTATATGCTAGATAAAATCTTCTCTCAAACGTATGTGCCAAATAATTTGCATAAATAAATGCAGTTATTATGGGATAGTGAGCTGCATAGAATGTTCGTCGTGAGAAAGGTCTCAACTTTATGCAGATTGTGGCAGTATTGTCGCGACGACAAAAAAAAAAAACATCATCGATCCACTGCACATGAGCAATTGTGTCTGTTCGTCTACGTTCCGTGTATAGTGCCGTCGACAATATGAACAACATGGGTGTAAAATGAATAACTGCAGTGTACTGCACTGTGGACAGACACGCCCCTCAATCGGCGAGGCGCTGGTGACTGGAGATATTCGCACCGTGTTCAGTGGACGCGTAGCGTTGTGGACACCAATACGTTAGTGTAGCTACAAAAAAATACAAAAATAGCGTGGGAGATATTCTTGTTTTTTTTAATTTACTAGCGCATCACTTCTGGGGAAAAAATGATTGATGTTTTTTTGATGTCATCCAGTTTTAGTCATCCAATTAAATGCTCTCTAGGATGTACATGTCCCGCCCTCGCACTTCAACACGCCATCATGCTGACTTTAACTGGAAATATGCTACAATATGGAGCTAAGAAGCCATTTCATGGAGACTTTAACGTTTAAATTATAACAGGGAACAAGTTAGTGAAAAGTCATACTTGAATGAAGCGCAGAGAAAATCCCTCAAATGAATGTTTCCATTAGACGACGTGGAGAGATAACGGCGCAAAAAATGGCAACATCCTTACCCCAGTTAAAGCACCACAGTTTTACCGAACGGACAACGACAAAATGCGCGCTTTCACATTATGAGGCGTCATAATACCCGTCCCCTTTATCTGATGGACAGGTGAGATCCTCCTACTGCCCAGGAAGAGTATGAAAGCTAATCTCTAGTGTCACGCAGATTTGCGGGGAGCTTTGTGTGCCAATACAAACTCTTTTTGGTCAGGGACGAAGAAAGAAACAAAGCCCTGTGATGATAAAAGATGTTGAGTTAACACATCTCACCACCTCGTAGCTGATAAATCATCGTTTTCTTCCTCATTAATACTGCAGCACAATAATCAAGCTCGGAAAATAATTTCATCACACCGTGTTTAATTAAGCAGCAAATTCAAAATGTGAAACGATTTACAGCGAATCACGGGAAAGTGTGGAAATACGACGGGGAAAGTTTTCTTTCGGTTCAAAGAGGATACTTTAGGCCCCACCTCCTGAGGTTTGAATTTGCAATTGCTGGAAGATTTAGGGTGAGATAGACATGTAGCAACCAAACATGTCTTAACCAACTGAACAGAAAAGTAGATTTTTTTTTTTTTTTTTTTTCCCCCCGAAGAATTTCTCGGATCACAGGAGAAACGGTGGACGGTCAAACCACAAGAGAAGATTTCTCCCATGAAGCGTGATATTTTACGTAAGCAAATCATTCACACTAAAACGCTTAATAGGACAGATGTGGCCGAGCTCCAGATGGTGCATCGTTGCGGTTTCGACAAACACCTCCAGGTTTATCGCAGGTTATTATTACCTTACAAATAAGTGCGGTAAAGTCGAGTGTGTGTGTGTGTGTGAATTTGGGACATATGCAGCACATAGAGCATCCACGCTGTAATATCCAGGAGAACCCTCTGAAGAACACGAGAGAGAACCGAGATGTGTTTGGCTGAGAGGAGAGGAAGAGGACAGGATTCTTCATCAGCAGTTGTGCACTCACATACAGAACTTTTGCCACAAAGTTGGAGGCACATAATTATATGGAATGTCTTTGTACGCTGTAGCTTTCCTGCACAGAGCCCTGACCTCAACCCCACTGAACACCTTTTGGATGATCTGGAACTGGAGCCTCCTCACCCAACATCAGCGCCTGACCTCACTAATGCTCGTGTAGCTGAATGAACACAAATCCCCACAGCCACGCCCCAGAATCTCGTGGAAAGCCTTTGCAAAAGAGTGGGGCTTATTATAATAGTAAAGGGGAAATAAATCCTGAATGGGATGTTCAGCAAGCACATGGGTGTGATGGTCAGGACTCAGGTGTCCACATACTTTTGGCCATATAGTGTGTGTGTGTGTGTGTGTGTGTGTGTGTGTGTGTGTGTATATATATAAGTATAACATGACCTTTCTGATTATATCTTTAGTCATCTTTAGTCATTCATGATCAGTAAATTAAACATCACACAGGGGTCATGACCCAGACGGCTCATATCGGCAAACAAACAAAGGACAGAATTAAAGTGCACATTTTAGATACGAGTCCCTGTGTGTGTGTGTGTGTGTGTGTGTGTGTGTGTGTGTGTGTGTGTGTGTGTGTGTGACCCTCTCTGAGAGTCCCCTTGGCGAGTTTGTGTTTGTACCCCAGCTGGACGACAGCTGTGTGTGCTCATTTTGTGTGTGTATGTGTGTGTGTGTGTGTGTAGGACTGGACAGATGTGTATCTAAGCTGGAACCCTGAACATTACCCAGGCGTTAATAATCTACGCTTCCCATCCAATCTGATCTGGACGCCCGACATCCTCCTCTATAACAGGTAACACTGACTTTATTCCGACTTTATTCCTTTATGGTGAATTTTACGAGAATTTCCGATAAGCACCGGAAACAGGCACTCGACCTCATTATGTTTCGTGAGAATTATGTAGTTTAACACCTTACTCCATAACACGGCGGAGTAATAGATTAAAGAAGATGAGATTTGTAGGTTAGAGAGTATAACTTTACGATCCACTGAGCCCAATCCCACACTCACTAACAGACCTCCTCAAGCATGATTTACTCATAGAATCACAACTCCCATGTGCCTCAGTGTGGTGTGTGTGTGTGTGTGTGTGTGTGTGTGTGTGTGTGTGTGTGTGTGTGTGTGTGTGTGTTTACCCTCAGGTAAAAGAATATTCCATGTCAGCAGGAGTCTTGAGGTGTCAGTGATAGCTGCTAGACTGATGATGATTGTTTTTGTGTGTGTGTGTGTGTGTGTGTGTGTGTGTGTGTGTGTGTGTGTGTGTGTGTATGTGTGTGTGTAGGAGAATATTTTGCCCCAGGTCCTTTTGCCTTGGAAAATATCCCAGCTACATTTTGACGTTCCTATTTCATTGGCAGAAATGTATAAAATTTCAGCCCTTGGTGCTGAAGTTATTAAAAAAAAAAAAAAAAAAGAAAAAAAAAAGAACAGAATAAAAATGGGGGGAAAAAAGAGAAAAAAAAGAACATCCTCCTGCTTCTAGCCTCAGTTGCTTTAAAACTTTACGTCAATTTTTTTTTTTTTGGATTTAAAATATTTACTTAAAAGTATGACAATATGAACAATATAAGAGTCGTAGCGGAACAATATTTCCCAATATGCATCAGTGTTCTCAATGTATTTTTAATAATTTGAGTCTTTTCTTGGTATTTTCTTCAGATGTCTGAGGTAAATGTTGATCTTCCTAACAGTTTTGTCTTATTTCTATCGTCACTTGTGTCTATGTGAGGTTATTATTTAAGTGTTTCCACAAAGATGTTACATGAAAGTGAAGGAAACATGGCTAGGTTATACATTATACAAATTTTGCTCCATCTATCTTGCCCTCAATCCTGACAGTTTCCCAGTCCCTGCTGATGATAAACATCCCCACACCATGATGCTACCACCACCATGCTTCACTATGGGAATGGTGTTCTCCAGGTGACGAGCAGTGTTTGGTTTCTGCATTTGTGTCAAGAACAATTTTGTTCTCATCAGATCAGAGACTTTTTTTTTTTTTTTTTTGACATGAGTCTCCAACATGCCTTTTGGTAAGCTCCAAATGGGATTTCACATGGCTCATCACTCTTCCATAAAGCCAAGCTGTGTGGCTATGGTTGTGCTGTGGACAGCTTGTGAGCTGTGGCTCTCTTTTCCTTCAGAGTTCCCACTTGATTGCTTTCCTCTGACTAACGGCCTCCTTCCGGCAGAGTAGCAGTTGTGCCATATTCTTTCCATTTTTTAATAATGGATATAACAACGCTCCACAGGATTTCCAAATCAAACCCTGATGGGTACTTTCCCAGAACTTTGTCCTGGACTCGTTTGGATAGCTTTGTGGTCTTCTTGCTGTTTGTTTAGGTATGTTCTCTCACTCTTGGGCCTTCCAGAAACAAATGTATTAATATTGAGATCATGTGACACTGTAATTGCACACAGGTTGATGCCATTCGACTTATTATGTGACTTGTTTTGGCAACTAGTCGCACCAGAACAAATTTAGGGGTTTCATGAATTGAATACTTCGTTGAATACTTTTATGCAGTCAGTGGTTACTGAAAGTGAATGAATGAATGAATGAATGAATGAATGAGTGTATAAATAAATTAAATGGAATAAAATGGAATTTTTACACACTTACACCTACACCAGCACTCATCCCTTCAGATAGCAGACACAGTTAGAGAAAAAAAAAAGTACTACTGAGCAAGAGATTAGGGGAAGAGATTAAAAAATGTGGCGTTTGAGAAATTAAATGTATAAAAAGCCAACAGGAAAGCCATCACTGCTGATCTCTACACAGATCTGCAAATTTAATGCACTGTATTATACCGAGAGCCTTTGATGATATACATCCTAAGTCTGGACCAAATATAAAACATTTGCACTGTGAACAGTTGGATATCAAATATAATCAAAAGTAAAGTAGCGGAGCACCGAGGAGCGATGCGGGGTCCAAGCACTGTATGATGTGGAATATTGATAATAATAAATTTCTCTTTTATTTAAATCTCTTATTTGGTGGAAAATTACAAAAAAAAAAAAAGACCCAAAAGGGTTTGAACCAAGGCCTGTTTCATTTTGGAGTCTACAGCTCTGTCAACTCTCCCACGCAGTTCCTGTTTCAAAGATTTGGAATTAAACCCAAAATTTTTTACAATTACTCAACTTATTCAACCATGTCTCAAAAGTGACAGCACAAAATGACACAAAATGATGTAGAAATTAAATAATATGCCAGTCATTCTGAGTAAAATGTCCTGAATAAAAGCAGTACCAAAGCCAAAACCAAACCAAAACCATCTGGTCATGATTTGCCAGGAAACATTTTGATAATTCTACTTCATTTATGTAGTAGAAGGCATCTAGGGGGCTAAATGTGAAAAAAAAAAGAAAAGAAAGAAAACTACCTTTGGTGCTTGGCCCCATAACTATTACTGTTTAATTTCATGACTTCATTTGTTTTTTCTGTATTTTGTCTCCAGTTATATCAAGGGATCATCTAACAAATAAAAAGTTTATTACTGGAATGACCATAATGGCAACAGGGATTCCTGGACAAGGACGTCACATATTAAAACATTTCTAAAGCTGTAAATGTGGTGATGTCTTGCTTGCTGGAGCAGTTGCCTTGAACCTTATCTATATCTAAAACTCGAATCTCCAGATATTAAATTATATCAGTGCTTTATTAGAAAGCAGACAGTCCTTTTTAAGGTCCATATATGACGGTTCACTTCTGCGAGGCAGTTATAACAGGATTCTAGCCATTATTACATTTACTGAAGAATTTACTGACTGAAAATAGGAAGGGAAAAAGAAAGCTGGGGGTGGGAAAAGGAAGGGATTTAGTGGAGCGGAAAGAGAATTTCACACAACATTAAGCTGCTTACACTAAAGATCAGTGGCTCCTAATGTGGAGTGAGGATGAACATAAGTAAATCTGTTGAAGATTTATTATTTTGAATACTTACAAAGCATTTCAAGCTGATTCTTATCATGCATTAAAATAAATATTAATAAGCTGTTAAGGGGTTCATATAAAAAACAAAAATAACATGTTCTATAACAGTAATCATATCCAATCCATGTACTGTCATTAATTATCTTAAGAAAGTTAGACCTCATGATCGAATCTGCATCTAATTTATGAAACTGTCAGCTTCAGCTGCGTGGAAACAAGCTCCCGCCCACTAATTTACATGACGTGCATAAAACACGCCCCAATTTACGCTCAAGTTTAAACAACCTCCAGTTCACTTGCAAATCCTATATAATTAATAGAATGTATGCATATTATAATAGGATATAATTATCATATTAATGATTACAAAACCTCCAGAGATGAGCTAAGCAAGTACTTTAAAGTCGATATGTTGTTTATATTCAAGTACGTTTTCTTCAAGGCAAACCCAAAACCGTAATATGTGTATTTACAAGTATGATTTGGTCTCTATTTAATCCAAAACAATGTAAAGAGTTTAAAGTAGCCATTTGTATATTTTGATGTACATAGTGCACATAAAGAATGTACTTTCGGGTTGTAAAGTTTAAGCGTGTTGTGGCCTGGGAATGAAACTCATCGTTCTGTGTGTTGTACAATACTGTTGGAGTGTTTTATAGTTTGGACCGGAGACAGGTGTTGCTTGATGCATTATTAATGAAATGCGTCTTTACCCCATGTATGACCTTCTCCTAGCATCTGTCTCTCTTTCTCACTCAGCAGCACATACACTAGATATATTCTATTTTGAGATTTATGCATCAAAAACAAAGATGAGCAGTGTCTTGACACCAGCCCAGGACATCATCCTTCCCTGCCAGCAGAGGCTGCAGTCCTCAGAGTCCTGACGCAAACTCTGCCATTCATTTCCAGTTCACCTCCTGACTCTCAGTACATAAACACACCTAAAGCATTTACACATTGCGAAGTCTTGCCAAACATTTCAGCAGTGTACGTAGGTTCTGAGAACTACTCGTGCTTTGTTTACTGGTTTGGGATTTCGCTTTGCATGCTTGGAGTCTCTCTCTGAGGATAGTTTGGTACAGATACGTAGGAAGATGAGAGTCGGAGCTAATGAGACGAGAGAGAGAGAGAGAGAGAGAGAGAGAGAGAAAGTAAATAAGATGTAAAAAGAACACTAAAAAAAAAATCACTGCAAGTCTTTTGCAATTAGTCCAATTTGAAGTCATTACATACGTAGTAATGACTGTACTTTACTGGAAAGTAAAGAACATCTAAAAAGATGAAATGACGGCGTTTTTCTTCTGATAACATACTTTGACACGTCAGCTTTTAGAAACCGTTCCTATATACAAGGGTGAGTTATGAAATGTACTATTGGTTCATTGTTCTCAAGAGCCCCTTGTTCTCAAAATGCTACCTTAATACTGATAAATGTTAGTGACACCTATCAGTTAATACAAAAAAAAAAAAAATTAATTTAAAAATATTAAGGCTTTTCCTTCACCTTTACTCATGATTGTATTTCATCAAAACGACTTAGAAATATTTTAATTTACTTTCTAACTTGTGATTTTCTCTCAGAGTGAATGTCATAATTTGATCAAGTTGGATAGCTAAATGAAATAATAAACGTAGTGTTTAGCGTAATGAAATAAAAATCAGCCTAATCAAATACTGGCTGTAATCAGATACTGGCTGTAATTAGATACTGGCTGTAATCAGATACTGGCTGTAATCAGATATTGGCTGCCAAAATCTTTAAATGTAACCAGATTTAAACTATTAGAAATTTATTTCTGGCTGAGATACATTCAAAAGAGAAACATTCAGTTTTCAGAACTATGTGTATATATCAGAAAATTTCACCATGTGAGGGACAGAGCCAGCTAGTTAATCCTGACTTAGGAGGGAAAGAAAAGAAGGAAATCAGGCAATGAGACAGCAAACGAGGCTTACGAAGGAAGGAACAAAGGAGGAAAGAAATAGCGAAAGAAAGAAAAAAAAAACTCTTAAGGTAGAAAGAAATGGAGGCAAACTAGTAAACAAAGAAGCCGATCCAGTATGCGTGTGTGTATGAGATGTACAGAGTGATTTATGTCCCTGGTGCCTTCCTCACTCTCTTAACTGAACACCTTTGCGATTAATTTCACTGTAGTTACTGAATAATTAATGTGATAATGAATAACTGAATAATATGTTGTTCATTCTAAAGACATTAATAAGGAAATAAACGGCATAAAACAGCAGATTAGACTCGGTAACAAAGTAAGAAAAATGACTGAGGAGACAGACCAAAAATATCAACACAAACAAGCTTCAGGAAAGTCGGTGACCGAGACAACGGAAAGTACGAGACTTAAGAAGGAAATAGGCAGTGGAAATGGAAAAAAAAACAAAACAAAAAACATGATGTAAGATTGAGGAAACGGAGCTAAAACTAAATTAATCTTAAGAAGCAAACCAAGAGACAAAGGAGTCGATGTTGCTCTGTCTCACTACCTTCAGTCTTCAGCATATAAACCCCATCTGAAGTCATCCACTTGTGTAAAGTGTCACGACGTGTCATTCTTTATACATTAAATCTAAAGTGCAAACTCATCTGAGCGATCAGACTATGCGCTGTAGTATGAGGCAGTGGTTTTGAAATGTAATTAAATATCATACATTATTAAATGCTGCCCAAACACCATCCATCACGCGTGCGTTATATTTTAATAAGCTTATAATTATGCCGTATTTGCTGCGAGCAATTAAAATGTCATTTGAAGCCACAGAGGAAGAGGCAGTAATAAGGAGAGACTAATGAGGTTTAAGGAGTACCTTTAAGAGCTGAAAGCAGTAATTTACTTCTGATTTGTTGCACCTCAAAAATCTGTATTAGCTGTAACTGTTATGTTGCCGCTGACAGAAACAACCACCAACACCACCACCACCACCACCACTCCTCCACCACCACTCCACATTGCAGGATATGACCGAGATGCTTTTAAAGTGACTTCATCTGTCTTTTTAAACAGCTGGCATCAAGTATTTCCACATTCTCCCCTTGGCTTGGTGTGTCATCCTTGGCAGATGATGAGCCCATAGGAGCGTTTCAGAATATGCTGACTCAATCAGTTCAAGGACGAGAATTATTGTGCGTTGATGTTTTGGCTGAACTACTACTACTAGTTATAAAATATAGCAGATATAAAAGGCATTAAATCACTGATGCTTGAGCCAATGAAAGGGAATCGGTGAATGCTAATCAGATATCCATTTACAGTGGGTATAGAAAAGAATCACCCCCCTTTAAAATAATCACATTTTGTTGCTTTTCAGCCTGAAATGAAGACGGACACATTTTTTGCTTTATCCAGCTGCATTTACTCAGTGCAACTTATAACATCCAAGTGAAAGATATAACACCAACATGTCAGAAATTTTTTTAAAAATTAAAAAAAAAAACAGAATCACTGAGTTGGAAAAAGGATTCCCCCCCCCTCCTAAAAATGACTTGTAAACTCAATAAGGTGTAGCTAATCACCTTCTCAATGGCACACAAAGCCATTTGACTTTCAACTGTGATCAGCTGTGGTCTTTTTGATTAGCTTTGATTAGCTTTTCATGAAAAGAGCTTTCCTGGAGCATTTTGTAGTGCAACTGAAGCAAACCATCAACTATGGGTGGCAAGGCACTGTCAAAAGATCTCCGGGATAAAGTTGTGGACAGACACAAGTCAGGCGATGGATACAAAAAAAAATTCAAAGGCGTTTATCAATGTCTAGAAGCTCAGTGACGTGCAGTATTAAGAAATGGAAGGTATTTGGTACAACGCAGACCCTCCCTGGATCAGGACATCGCTCCAAATTGGATGGAAACTGGTCAGAGAGGCTACCAAGAGGCCTACAGCAACTCTGAAGCAGTTGCAGGAATTTATGACAAAGAGTGGTCATTGTGCGCATGTGACGACAATATCACAAATTCTCCACAAACGTGGCCTGTATGGGAGGGTTGCAAGAAAAAAGCCACCCACGACTGAGCTTTGCCAAAACGCACCTTGAAGATTCTGAGGCCACATGGAAAAAGGTGTTACGCTTCCTTCACTACAACGATTCACTTTAATTTTTTTTTAAAAGAGCGCAAGATTCTGAAGCTTGTGGCCAGAAAAGTGTACCAAAGATATCTTATTGTTAGGTTACGCCACGATTCAGACTCCATTTCCCAGCAAACTCAGTGGCCTACAAACATGGCCGCCATGGACTCCACTTCCCACAACACACACACAGTCACACGCTCACAGTCACCGGACTTCCAGTGACACACACCTGTTTGTTATCACACACCCATCACCATGCTCTATATAAACCTCACTCAGTGTTTGCTTCCCTGCGAAGTATTTGCTCAGTCGCCTTGTGTTCTGTCTGTACCAAGCCGTTGAGTATTGTTCTGTCTATTCTGGTTTTGATCTTCTGCCTGACTGCTCGTTTCTGGATTATTGTCTTTGCCCCTGGGATATTGTTTGCAAATCGCTCGACCCTGGACTGTATATTCACACTGCCTCTCGCCTTACGTTTTGGATCGGTGACTGTTCCTATTAATTTGCTGTTCCTAATAAACTGACTTTTACCTGCACTTGCATCCTGCTCCAAGTCTGTATTGTAACTCTTATATACTGGATACACTCTGTATCCAGCATGCAGAGCTTCTGAGGATGATTATTTAGATCAGAATTCCAACCTGATGAGAAATAAAGACGACTGTGTCCCGTGGTGCCCGAGATACTAATCTAGAACAAGACGCTCTCTACAACGAGCAAATGAAATGCAATGAGTTCCCAGAACAGAGCAAAATCCCTTATTAGCAGTATAAAAGACTCCAGTAAGACAGGAAGTGGGATGTGTTTGTAATTATTATCGGACCAGGATGCATCACGGACAGTCGGCGAGTCTGATAGTGTTCGACCAAAAAGCAGGAAAGATGTGTAAACATTATTGGGATGTAATTTAAAACCTTTAACATCCTGTCTAGGACTGTGTATTACTGTAGCGCCGTGTTCTTCTGAGAGATACGGACTGTTATTATATTTCAGTGAGTATATGAGCCTTGCACTGTAAAGTTTGATACTTAAACTTCAGCCAAACCAGCTTAGCGTGAGCCAGGATTAATGATGTGAAAAATGAAAGAGGAGCAGCAGGCGAGAGTGTGCGTTTGGCAAGTGGTGCGAATTCTGAAGTTGTACCGTATCATTTTGTATCAGGTTTATTGTATCTCGTGGGATTTCCATGCACAACAGTCCAGCGAGCGACAGTTTGTTGGGCTTGTTGGTGAGAGAGTAAATAACCACTCTTTACAACCATGGTGAGCAAATCTAGCCACAGGAGGTCACAGGCCAGTGTACTTTTTGTGCCGGTCCCAAGCCCGGATAAATAGAGAGGGTTGTGTCAGGAAGGGCATCCGGCGTAAAACTTTTGCCGAATTCAATATGCGAATCACGAACATGACTTCCATACCGGATCGGTCGGGGCCCGGGTTAACAACGACCGCCATCGGTGCCGTTGACCTACAGGGCACTGGTGGAAATTGGGGTACTGTTGGTCGAAGAAGGAGAGGACGAAGGTGTGTTAGAGGAGGAAGGCGTGTCCGTAGGCAGAGAGAGAAGAGGAAAGGCAGGAGTTTAGGACTGAAAGTAGGGACTTTGAGAGCTGCCAGGCAGGAGGCCGAGAGGAAGACCAAAGAGGAGGTTTATGGATGTAGTGAAGGAGGATATGAAGGTAGTCGGTTTGAGAGAAGAGGATGCAGGGGATAGGGCTAGATGGAGGCAGATGATTCGCTGAGGCGACCCCTGAAGGGAACAGCCGAAAGGAAAAGAAGAAGAAAGTGAGCAGAAAAGCAAAGCCTCCCAGTGTTTAATTAGGTTTAGATCTGGTGAGTTTGGTCATAGCATACCAATCATTTATATCATTTTAATCCTCATCAAACCACTTGGTGAACCCTTGTGCCATGTAGATGGGAATTTAAGGGAATCCCGCGCGTATATACCTTCATAGAGGCGGAGGACGTCGTGTGAGTATGATGACGGTGCTGAATCTGCGTAGAAAGGAACAGATTTATGTGCTGGTGTTCTACATTGTTGTAAAGACAGCATGTAGCATACACAGTGTGTGACATGAGCAATTTACAGCACACACACACACACACACACACACACACACACACACACACACACACACACACACACACAAACACAGATAAAAGGTCAGACTGTTCATGATTAGAATATATTCCCACCACACTAAAGCTAAATGTCACCGGCTTTCACAAAGGAACAACTTTTCTCTTTCTCTGCGGTGACTCCTCATATCTTGTCGTATTCTCTAGTCGTTAACATGCTAGCAGGTCTGATTATTATAATAAGGTTAAATAATGCAGCTCTGTAGTTACTACAAAGTCTGACGCTACTCAACATTGTAATCAAAGGCATTTTTTCTCACAGAGAGCGTGTTAGCGCTGCACTGTTATGCAAATGTCCCGAAATCAGTCATTATGAACGATTAAGGAGGAGAAAGACGTGACTCATCAGAGTAAACGCGAAAAGATTAAAAGATGCAAATGAGGTTCAGGACAGGAGACACAACATGCCAGGTCTATTTATCTGTTTTATAATTATCGCTGTAGAGTTTTCAGCGATGAAACACTTCCTGTTACAGGAAAATAATCATCCGCTTATAGTCACATTTAATTCCCCAGTGACTTGAATACTAGTATTAGCGTAATGCATGCTGGGTATTGTAGTGCCGCTCGTGGCAAAACGCAGAGGAAATCATGACTTCTGCCAGAAGACAGATCTGTTGTTTACGTTCGCTTTTCTTCTCAGCGCTGACGAGAGGTTCGACGCCACCTTTCACACCAACGTGCTGGTGAACTCATCAGGAGCCTGTCAGTATATACCACCAGGTAAAACTCTCTACTGCTTTCTTGCTCTTTGAGTCCGTTAGCCACCATGTTGTTGTTGTTGTTGTTGGGTGATATATTGTGTATTTGAGATGTATTAACTGTTAAAATTTTTTGCACAAGATTTTTGCAAGACTATATCGCCGGTATTGAGAGATTGGTTTGCATAATTATGAAGTACTACATATGTAAAAAAAAAAAAAAAAAAAAAGTGTTTACAAAATACTTATCCATCCATACGTCACACAGCCATTATTTTAAAACAAAATGGACGCCAACAGCAATGAGCCCTGTAGTTCGTCTCTGTGCGCTACTGTTGTCCCATGCGGGCGTGTACCGTCAATTCAGCGCTTTTATTTCCGATGAGAAAATGTAATAACCAAAATGTACTGTAGCCTACACGGTTTACAAACAGACTCCGGAGACACCAACGATCTCTGCTACTTCCTTCCAAGTTTTCTTTTCTTCGATACACATTTAATGAGAGGTCGGACATGACAGGATAAGATGAAACCACCGCAAGGTAGGAACTGAAGTTGTGAGCAGGGAATCATTCGGTCATCCTGACAAGTCATTTGAGCATTTGATCATTGAGGAAAGGAGTCATTTGAGGAATCATTTGATCTCAACTCACGTGTCGTTTGGAACTCGATACTGTGGTTGAAACCGCGGCTCCGTGACGCACACGTGTGATCAGCTTTCGCGTTTTTGAATGTTATTAGAATCGCAGTTTGGGGTCATTTACAAATTATTTAACTTTAGATAAATAAAACGCTATAAGACTGGTGTAGATTTTCACTCAGAATCACGTTGGAAAATTTTCTCCGCTCTCTGATTTTTCTGGAGCAAAGCCGGGAGGTTTAAGATCGGCTCGTTTACCCTCCCACACCACCAGATCACCCGTGCCAACACTCTGATGTGATCGAGCTCACGACCTCAAACCGGGAATAAATTCAAGTCAAATAGAATCAGTAGTGTTCATGGCTCAAGTGTCTGTTTGAAAAGTCGCTATTATGTTGTGTTTGTGCGCTGTGTGTGTGTGTGTGTATGTGTGTGTGTGTGTGAGACAGGTATTCTGAAGAGCACGTGTTACATTGACGTGCGCTGGTTTCCGTTCGACGTGCAGAAGTGCGACTTGAAGTTCGGCTCCTGGACCCACAACGGCTGGCTGCTGGACCTGCAGATGCAGGAGGTGGACATTTCCACTTACATCCCCAACGGAGAGTGGGACCTCGTGGGTGAGAGACAGAACACACACACACACACACACACACACACAAACACACACTCACTCTCTCTCTCTGCATACGGTCTTACTCATGCTCTCTTAATTTCCCTCATTCATTCTCTCTCCATTTCTCCTTACTGCCTCTCTCTCTCTCTATCACTCCTTATTGTCTTTCTACCTCTCTCTCCCATCTTACTGTCTCTCTATTCCTCCTAACTAATTTATGTCACTCTGTCTTCCATCTTATTGCTGCTCTCTCTCTTTCTTTTCCTCCTTGTTATTCTCTCTCTCTCTCTCTCTCTCTCTCTCTCTTCCTCCTTGCTTATTGTCTCTCCCACTCTCTCTTCCATCTTATTGCCTCTCTCTCTCTCTCTCATGCTTTTCCTCCTTGCTTTTTCTCTCTCTCTCTCCCTCTCTCCTTCTTTCTCCTTTTCTTTCTCTACATCACTCCTACCTCCTTCTCTTTTCATCTATACTTCACTATATCTCATCTTTTTTTTCACCTTTCTCTCCACCTCCTTCTACCGCTCTGTCTTTTCCTCTCTCTGTGAATATCATTCTCTTTTCTCAGCCTCTCTTTACTTTCTTTAGAAGATTATTATTGATAGATATTAGATCGTATCTCTCGCATCTAATATCACGTGAGGACAAGGTAACCATTTGGTGGCTGAAATGCCGCGCAATGAAACCGACACATTTGAAGGACTTTGAGGATACTGAAGATCCAGAACACATCTTTCATCTCACCAATACATCTCTCTCTCTCTCTCTCTCTCTCTCTCTTTACTTATCTCTTATCTTCTGTGACTCACTCCGTTACCGAGGGACTGTCAGATTTTCCTGCTTGTGCCGAATTCATGTCTCACTGTATAAGTCTTATAGTCTATGTAGTCTGTTTTCTTTTTCCTAAAAGAAGAGTATTGATCGTCTTCCTCCACTGATCTTCCTCTGAAAGAGGAGTAAATAATCTCCACTTCTTGTGTAAGTGTTATGTAAACACGGAGGGAGGCGGGATGCAAGTGCAGGGGAAACAGTTAATTTATTAAGGGAGAAAAGGGGAAACACAAAAGAACAGGCAGGGTCCCAAAAAACAAACAATAGTCCAAAATATGGAAAGGTAGATAATCCACAACTGAACCGAAAATAATCCAAAGCCAGGGAGGCATAAATCCACAAAACAAGGTAAGGAATTAATCCTCGAAGAAAAGAAACGTGAAAACTAAACCAAACGAAGCAAACACACGACACGGGGCCATGGTCTACACACAAAGAACTATGGTCTATGAACTGTGAGCTATGGTCAAAGGGCGAGAGAGCGCGAGAAGGTAGCAGCCGTACAGCACATGCCGAAACAAACTCTAATACTCCGCGAAGAAGCGGAAACGGGAAGTGGTTTAAATAAACAGAATAAACAAGGACTAACACAAAACACCTGAAACTCATAATCACACAAGGAAAGGAAAACCAATGAACAAACGGGGGCAGAGACATGACGTGAACCAAAACCCAGAGAACCAGTGAACAAAAGGAGGCGGAGACATGACGTGAACCAAAACAGAAGCATATGGCAAAGGTAAACATAAGGAGTCCATGAATGAATCAGTCCAGTGGTTTTGAGAATGGGGAGTGCGCTGTCCTCCGTAGCAGCGCGGAGCGTGGGAATGCGGAAGCGAGTCGTACGCTTCGCGAGCGACCCCGAGTGCGAGGGGTTCTCTAACAGTAAGACTGACCCAGTCCAGTTCTCATGCTCTCCCTAACCTATAGAAAGTCTATAGAAAGCTGCTTAACTCAAAAATCTAGACTCACAACGTTTCTCTCCTTCCATTAAAGGAAGCTATGTTTGTCTCACAGTTAGGAAAAATATTATTTTCTTAAAAACCTTTTTTTCCCCACTTACCCTCTGTTGCGTGCTGTTCCGAAACCTCCACGTCTTTCAGAACAAGCAGGGAAACCCAAAGGAAGGAAAGGGAAGGGGGGGAAAACGTGCCATGTTGTGCTAATCGAGCATCAGATACAAGCTCTGGGGGGAAATCGTTTAGAGTTGAGTGCAAAAGTTTGCATCTCCCTGGGTTACTGCAGGGAAAAAAAAGAAACATGTGCCTCAATTTTACAGTTTATCAACAAAACAACACTGTGCTCATTTAACAGAGTTTTCCAACTGAGACACTGGAGATGGAGATAAAAAGAAATCAAAAAGAAAGAGTTTAGAGAGACTGCTACCAGCAGTGAAAAGACACAAGAGACACAAAGACATGAGCGAAAATTGGAAGAAGAATTACTGGGGAAAGCAGCAGCCTATGAAACCAGACTGGATGGAACAAAGGTGGTCTAAAAGTTCGCATTTATATTATATAACTTGCAGTAAATGTTCTTAAAGGAAGGGTTGTACGGTTAAATTCATTCATTTTAATAGTGAATTGTAAAAGTGAGACAGAATTCACACAAAGCGTCAAGCTTCCGATGTGTCCAGGTAAAATTTATAATTAATTAAAAGGAAATGGAGGTCCTGGAAACATCTTACATCAGCTACAGTACATCAGTGAGATGCAGGGGGGGAAAATGATTACATATTAAGAGGGTCGAAGTCTGTTTTTCTCATTATTGAGGAATTGTGGGGGGGGAAGTGATTCCATTATTCTGAATTAAAGTCTCATTACTATCAACCTAATAACTCCTGATTTCGACACATAATCACGTTATTTCAATGTAATATTTAATTAACACAATCAGTAAGGCGAAGTGATTGAATATTATATAGTTCCTATTCTGTGTGCTGTTTCCCAGATTGTAATCCAGATGTCACTTTCATGGAACTCATTTGACGCATTTATACCAAATAACTGATCATTCACTTAAATACATTGAAATAAGGTTCTGACTCCTTACATGTAAATTGATGGAATTCCATAATGGTCATAGGGCTCGTTTTGGACAATAACTGACTGTTCATCATAATAATAATAATAATAATAATAATAATAATAAGGTATCTCTGTCAGCACCAGTGGACCCCCTAAAGAGTGTGTTATACTGCAGTTGGCACATAAATGTCAAAAAATGCTCTATATGTTGAATATCTTGAAATAACGATTATTATTAAGTCAAAATAATGAAGTAATACTTTGAAATAATGACACAGCACTTCAACTACAGTTTGCAGTTGAAGAATAAGATAAAGGTTTTTAGTGGCTTCGGGCCAACACTGTACTACAGCACTCAGATATAAAGGTGCTGACGTTCCAGAAATAGCTTCAATATTTTTTAAATATAGTTTTATAACCAGTTTAGTCATAATTCGGTGTCCTCTAGTACCCCACAGCTACAAGTTGGAGAAAGAGAGGTGACGGGCTTCCCCGAGAAACCCGCAGCAAACTATCGCTTCTTTCTCATGGATCAAGTGTTCTCTTGTATATACATGAGCTCACAGATGCCTGTGATTGGCTCTGAGAGAGAGGAGAGGAAGGACGTCCTATTATGACCACAGATTTTAGTGCTGTGAGAGATCCTCGAATATACAGAAGTATTAAATTATGGTTGATTCGACAGGGCATTTTTACAGCTGCCCTGCACCCTCACGCCCTCTCTCTCTCTCTCTCTCTCTCTCTCTCCTCCATACTGTCTAACAGATGGGATTGTAATGCTAACTGCTCATGTCCTGGCACTCACGTGGACAAACACACACCGAAGCCTCTGCTGGATTTCTCACAGCGCCAGATGTCAGGGTCAGACCTTAGACCAAACCCTAGGAATCGGGAAATACCACAAAATATATGTTTCAAAGCTGCCAACCTTTATGCATTCTGTGCGGGAGCTCTGTAAAAGATAGACGTACGAATCTGAATGATTGACAGTTGACGGCACATGTCAAATGTGAAATAAAAACTGTCCAAATGAACCATCATTAAATAAGTACATAGTTTAACACCTTTATTTATTTTGCTTGGGTTCATTCTCTAGTTGGACCATATAGGGGCAGTTAAATGATTCCCCATCGATGCTTACGGTAAATGAATTCTATCTACATATTAAAACATATTTACATTCAATCTCAGATAATGAACACAAAACAACAGTAAACTCAACATACTTAAATAATAAAAACCTAGACCGGAAAAAAAAAAAAAAGTAAAGAGAAAAGTAACACTGGTTGGAGTTAGCATGTGTTACACCAGGTTTGACCACAAGGGGGAGATCGTGTGACTAAAAATGATTAGCTAGTCACACTGCATTCGACTGACCTCGGAAATGGGAAGTCTTTTGTTAATTTTTGATGCTGTTGATTTGACGTCGCTGTCCCGAGTTTTTACTACGAGGAATTCCGAGTTGAGGGGGGCGTTTTCTTTGGTTTCCAAAGTTTTCGTTTGATGGATCGAGGTTGTTGATCTGATCTGTTATTTCTGACTCGTGCTCGCTTAAGCTCATCTTTCGACGTTTTTTTTTTTTTTTGCTCGAAACTATGCCAGATATTCCGAAATTAAAATTCCGCTCACATCGAGGACACGCAGCAGGTCTGAATGTATAATCGAGCACGAAGGCAGGAGGGAACGTTCCTAAATTAGCTCCATTGAATAAACGCGCTACCGAAATTGGCTTTGCATTTTTAATTTTGACTTTCGGAAGTGAAGCAACACTGAAAACTGATGAATCATACATGAGGGTCTAATTAGAGAGCGCCGACACGGCCGTATACGCAGATCAGTATCATGCGTTCCTTTTCTTTTTCTTTCGTTCGCCAAACACGTACTCGGCCCAAGTACAAGAATTAGTCTGAAACATGCAGCGTAATCAGTTCAAAAGTTTCAAACCAGCGCCGAGAAGAAAATGCACCGTGCCTGCGTGTGTCGTGTCTCATAGGAACCTCAGCAGTCAGAAGCACGAGCTGAGAAGTGAATTCGGACGTAAAACAGGGTGTACATTTGATATGTTGTAGAATTCCGGTTGCACCAGAGACACTCAGTGGTCCGTAGATAACGTATTTCACCAGCAGCAGCCAGTACACCATTGATCTGTTTAAGTAAGGAGGCGTTTACGGAAGGAGTCTCCAGTGTCGGTGCTTTGTAACAGTCAGTAAGTTTCCTGAAACGATAGAGTCTCCACGGCACGTTAAAATGTTGCTGTTAATTTTCAGTACTGCGTAAACAAGAACATGGCGGCGTTTCCGATAAAACTACGCCACGATAGAGCGTACACTCCCACGCCACTAGTGTTTCTTTGTAATAAGACGGTGATCATTCGGGAATACTAAGTAGTGAATGTGACGTGTGAAATGTGACGTGTATAACACTAAAGGCCACCGAAGCAGTCCCAGTTGTGATGGCTGCCAAGATTTCTCTTCAGTTAAAATGCCGCTCAGTGAGACGGGGATTGTAACAGTAACTAAACAGTGTCACGCCCCACTCACACTAACCAAATCTCTCAAACCAAATGACTTTTACTACACCGGAACTTGCTGCAGTCGGCAGATTCACGTCTGAAAGCCATTCCACATTCGTGGTGACGCGTTTGATTTTTTTTTTTTTTTTTTGTCACCACTGTTCCAGACTGTGGAGTTAAAATAATTACTGGAAAAGAACAGTAAAGAGTTATGAGGACACTGAGGTTATTAGATACAGCTGAAATGATTATTGGTTTGTTTTTTTTTGTTTTTTACAGTGATTTTTGTCCTGGTTGCAGTTAAACCTCAGCATTATGAGTGTGTGTGTGTGTGTGTGTGTGTTGTGATGTGGCTATAAATCTTCCAGCCCCCTCTTTCGATTTTGGATAAATGTAATGAAGTGTTGTACAACAGCTATAAAAGATATTACTGTGTGTGTGTGTGTGTGTGTGTGTGTGTGTAGGGGTACCGGGGAAGAGGAACGAGCTGTACTATGAGTGTTGTAAGGAGCCGTACCCAGACGTGACCTACACGGTGACCATCAGGAGGCGGACGCTGTATTACGGACTCAACCTGCTCATTCCCTGCGTCCTCATCTCGGGCCTCGCGCTGCTCGTCTTCCTGCTGCCTGCCGACTCTGGAGAGAAGATCTCACTGGGTAACACACACACGCGCACGCACATCAGCCACATGACCTGAACATGAACAGCAGCGAAGCCGGTCCACTGCGTACAAATCGATATCGGAGGTGAAGCACCACGTGAAAGCAGATTGATTTTACAATTGTGCTCAGTCTGTTCATTTCTTGTTTTCATGACTTTTTATTCTCGGTGTGTAGCGGCTCTGAAGAAAGTCCTGGCCTCGTGCTCATGAAAAATCCTTTTCTGGAGTGTTTTTCGAATTTCTAAAGATCGTATATAATATAATGTAATGCGCATTACAGAGGCAGTGCTAAAGGAAAGCCTAAAGTACTTTGTTTTGTATTACTTTATATTACTTTGACAGCAGAATATCCATACAGTGTGTTTTTATATGGCCCGTGTCTCTAAATGTTTCTAAGGGTGCTTTCACACCTATTAGTGCAATTCTGAGGTGCGTGAAGGGGGGAAACGACGACTTCGCCAATGACGATGCGGTTTTTATCATCTGTATGCAGCCTAAACACTCAGAACTGATTTTTTTTTTTTTTTCCCTCTTCAGGAATCACCGTGCTGCTGTCACTCACCGTCTTCATGCTGCTGGTGGCGGAGATCATGCCCGCCACCTCTGACTCCGTCCCCCTCATAGGCACGCTTTATTCCCCGTCATTCGTTATTTATCAAACCTCACAATGCCTGTAATTTCACTAAACGTATCATTACTGAAGAAGAGGTGTAGAAATGTCCCAGATATGATATTTACCTTTCACAACTAATTTTGATTATATCGCTTAAATCGAATTATAATAAATTACATACATTTTTTTAAAAAATATTTGTGATCAGATCACTACAACATATGTTTCACTATTCCACATTAATACACTTGTAATTATCTAGTTATTACATATCTAATACATAATTAGTAATATTTTTTTTAAATGTACCTCAAGGTTAAGTTGCAAAAAAAAAAAACCAACAAACAAGAAATTAGATAAACTTTTTTTTTTTTTTTCCAAATGATTAACAGCTATGTTCTAACTGTGTGTGCAGCTCAGTACTTTGCGAGCACGATGATGATCGTGGGCTTGTCTGTCGTCGTCACTGTCCTCGTCCTGCAGTTTCACCATCACGATCCACACGGAGGCAAAATGCCAAAATGGGTGAGGGCATCATCTTTGAAAATGAAATGGAAAAAGTTTAAAGCAGGTACCATGATACAGCAAAACCTGTACTAATGGACTGTACCATTATCATACTGTGATTTTCTCTTTAAACTCATTTGGAGTTTAAAATCCTCCGAATGATTACTACGTGCTTTTCTAATTGGTCTGTGACTCATTTGATCGCTACTAGCACAATATACAATACTTATAATTTCTCGGGACGCTTAATGAAGAAAAAAAAAAAAGTCATCTAACAGTAGAACAAACAGGCTGCAAACTTTTGAAGTGAAGATGTGACTCTGTCACGGTCGGGTCCATGAAACTTTAATATCCTCTCATCTCACATTAAGGGGGAAAAAGTTTCTGATTTAGCTCACAGCCGCAGGGAGCCGCCTGTCTGAATATTTAAATAGCGCAGGGCTTCCTGAGGGCCACACACAGTGCGTGGTGTGTGTGTGTGTGTGTGTGTGTGTGTGTGTGTGTGTGTGTGTGTGTGTGTGTGTGTGTGTTCGTTCAGTGTTCAAAATAAATAACAAGTAAACACACTAGAATGACCCTCATGCTTTAGGTTTATAATTTTATAACCAGCTCCAAGATAGCAGCGGCCATTTTGTAACATTTCTACACTTCAGCGCTAATAGAATTACAGTTTGACCTTTTGTGTTCATCACACATAACGTAAAAAGAGAATTTCTTTCTTCTGTTACTTCATATATACTGTGTATCACAGGTCTTGGGGTCGGAATACACTCACGTGGTTAAAATCGGGTGTTTTTGTGCTGTTTGGAAGTGAACCGGAGGTCAGTGAGACGCATGAGGTGTGCAGAATGCCAGACTTTCAATTGCGCCAAAGGAAGTCGTATGTGTGGTGACTGTCGACGGTCCTTGTTGGTTAAAATCGTCCAGGAATGAAGCGTCTGACTGATAAAACAGAAATGATCGTGATATGAAACGCTACGTGGAGAGGGTTTTTGATCAGCGGTCTTTTGCTGCCTTCTTCCTCTCTTACCGTGCACAGGTGCGGGTGATCCTGCTCCACTGGTGCGCTTGGTTCCTGCGTATGAAGAAGCCAGGTGATGAGCGCAAGTCCCCCTACAGCTACTCCAGCACCAGCAGCCTGCAGATGGGCAGCATCCCTGGCCAGATGGGCACCAACGGCCACACGAACCTCTACTTCGGCTTCCACTCACCAGACAGCACCTGCTGCCCCAATAGCAGCGACTCGGGCGTGTCGTGTGGTGTTTCCTGCAGCGGAGGGCATCGTGAGGCAGCCCCGGCACTATCAGGCGAGCAGCGAGAGCTGCAGAGGCTCCTGGTCGAGGTGTCGTACATGGCGCAGCGTTTCCGGGCCCAGGACGAGGCTGAGGCGGTGCGAGGCGAGTGGAAGTTTGCGGCGGCCGTGGTGGATCGCCTCTGCCTCGTCGCCTTCTCGCTCTTCTCCATCGTGTGCACCTTCGCCATCCTCATGTCAGCGCCCAACTTCATCGAGGCCGTCTCCAAGGACTTCACATAATCACCCTGTGTTTGTCTTTTACACTGAAATGAGAAAAACTAACCACTGCCCGTTTGTGAGAATAAGAGTTCACAGAGTGTAGGTCAGACATTCCATCTGCGTGAGTGCGAGTACAGTGTTGATCGATTGTTGTTCCATTATTTCTAGTCAAAGGTTTTAAAAGAGAAAAATTAACCATTACTGTTTATAGAAGTGCAATACGAGCCACTGAGATTCACTCCAAGTTGATGACAAAATGCTGAAGGTTTTGTATATTTTCGGTTCAATTCAGTTGAATTGGTCTGAGTGTGAATCAGTGTGAGACAATTTAAATTGGTGTGTGGGAGAGAGAGAGAGAGAGAGAGAGTCAGTCGGAACTGATCAGAGTATGAATCAGTGTGAGTCAGTTTGAATCAGTGCGAGTGTGAATCAGTGAGTCAGTTTGAATCAATGCGAGTGTGAATCAGTGAGTCAGTTTGAATCAGTGCGAGTGTGAATCAGTGAGGCAGTTTGAATCAGTGCGAGTGTGAATCAGTGAGTCAGTTTGAATCAGTGCGAGTGTGAATCAGTGAGTCAGTTTGAATCAGTGCGAGTGTGAATCAGTGAGTCAGTTTGAATCAGTGCGAGTGTGAATCAGTGAGTCAGTTTGAATCAGTGCGAGTGTGAATCAGTGAGGCAGTTTGAATCAGTGCGAGTGTGAATCAGTGAGTCAGTTTGAATCAGTGCGAGTGTGAATCAGTGAGGCAGTTTGAATCAGTGCGAGTGTGAATCAGTGAGTCAGTTTGAATCAGTACGAGTGTGAATCAGTGAGGCAGTTTGAATCAGTGCGAGTGTGAATCTGAGTCAGTTTGAATCAGTGCGAGTGTGAATCAGTGAGTCAGTTTGAATCAGTGCGAGTGTGAATCAGTGAGTCAGTTTGAATCAGTGAGTCAGTTTGAATCAGTGTGAGTGTGAATCAGTGAGTCAGTTTGAATCAGTGTGAGTGAATCAGTGAGTCAGTTTGAATCAGTTTGAGTGAATCAGTGAGTCAGTTTGAATCAGTGTGAGTGAATCAGTGTGTCAGTTTGAATCTGTGAGTGTGAATCAGTGTGTCAATATGAGTTTGTGTACTTCAAAAGTATTTTGTTGTTTTTGACAGATCTGTATAATTATTGATGAAAAAAGAAAAAAAAAGTCATCTGAGTGTATTTTTAAAATCGTGTTGTTTTCAAAGCCAGTCCTCCCTGTCCGAGTCCCTGTTGGACTGTAGTTTATTGTGGACGTTCACTTTAGGCTCTCTGCAGCACTCGTTTAGCAGTAGGTATTTAATGTGTCACCTTAACACTTTCTATTTTTTTTCCCCACCGAACACTGTGCTTTTGCTAAATACCTGCCATATCTCACAGACACCTGCAAAATACTTCCTTTTATTGTTGTTGCTGTTTTGCTTCTACAAACGTGTCACTCAATCACTGTGTAAATATAGACAACTACTAATGAATCACAGAAAGCTTTGTAATGGAAAAGGTAAGAGTGCCATGATTATTAAAGTCCCTGCCAACTTATTTTCATAATTAACTCCTTACAATAGACTACAGCTCGTGTAGCGAACTCACTATTATGCCTTACTCCAACATGACTATTGCTATCAGTGTAGCTCAAGAACTCGCCTCCGTTCAAGCACCATGCCAACATTCCAGAAATGCTCTAGTTTGCCATTCCTTCTTTCCACTGATAATCCTGAATGAACTCTGACCCGCCCACTAAGGGTCGAGTTGAGTTCTTATTAAAAATTGTAGTTAATTATATACATTTCGTTAATCTAACTGTACCATGTTGGCAGACAGTCTTAAATCATTTGGACAGATGTGGGAAGACTCTGCGTGTGATCCCAGGAGCTCTCATGAATATGTAAATGTTTTTATAATCCATATTAAAATCACCTCAGACGGTTTAAACACACCAGAGTCAACTGCTTTGGCTTTTAATTACCAAATCAATGAGAAGAGGGAAATCACGAGTCCCAAGCCATGAACACCTCCACTGACCTTTTTACTCTTTTTTTTTTTGTTGTTGTTGTTGTTTTTTTTTTTGTTAGCGGCTCCAGAATCATTTCGTATCATGTTCATTGCCTCCTTTTACTTTCTACTACTCAGTGTGCATGTCTCAGCACCGTGGATAAGCAGTGATAATGTTACCAGGTTTACCGAAGCACTGCGATGTGAGTAGCCTTTAATTCAGAAACGTGAATAGATTCTTGTATAACTGATCAATCTGATATTTTTTAATGTGAAATTGACTTATATATATATATATATATATATATATATATATATATATATATATATATATATATATATATATATATATATAGTGTGTGTGTGTAAAATAACAGCACTGTGGTTGTGTTGTTCCTCAGTTTGATTTGTGCTTGTGTTTCTTTTTATCCTTGATTTGTGCCGTCCTCTTTCTAACATGTACAGGTTTTGTGCCGACTCCATGAACTAACAGCCATTTTATTACAAAATATAGATTTCGAACAAAACCCCAATAAAGATGTCAAAGAGTTGTGTGAGCCGGCATGACGTGTTTACTGAGAACATGAATTTCCACTTCCACTTGTAACTATACTGAATTCATTACAACTGATATTGAAGGTTTATTAGTTTTTGCTGTTCTAGGCACTGAGTGAAGAGTAAATATGAGGGAAGGAAAGTGTGCAGGTGTCGCTCACTCATTGAGTTGGCACAGCAGCGCTGAGGCCTTGGAGATCCAGTAATCGCTTGGCCTGTTGGACGGCAACATCACCGTCACCACAAAGTTAGTGGAGTGTCCTTTAAGAAAAAAAGAAAAAAAAAAGCGTTCACTTTAAGCAGCGTTTCATTCTGTAAAGCGCTTCTTCTATAGCTAATATATACACTATACATACGTCTAGTGTAGTGTTTATTGTATAATATGGTTGTTGTGCTTCAATAACGTAGTTCTCAGACATGGTTCCTATTTAAATTCTTAATAATTCCATTATAAAATACTTATCATGTAGCGATCATGTACAGTAAATGGGTGCAATTTATTAATTTGAGATCTCACAGTAGCAAACTGAGAGCAAGATTTAGTACCTCATTGCTATATTGTGCAGACTATTTAGTTTATTAGCCCATGAGGTTCTTGAATAGTTGATTATATTCATATATATTCTATACATATTATTCTAAACTAATTTCTTTTAGAAAAATGTCTCTTACTTTTATGCTACATTATATTGCAACTGACAGCAAAAAATAAATAAATGAGCAGATGTATATGATGTGTTGTACAGTGATGTTACCGGTAGTGGACAGGGTTCCGGCTCTGGCGGAGGTTTTATACAGCGGCGCGTGGTACAGTGACGGATCAGGTATGTAGTTCTGCTGAGGCTCAAACTGCACCACGGGCAGCATGGGGTTCATCACCCGCGGCAACGCGTCCTCCATCACCATGTTCACATCGTCCCAGCGACTCGAGTCCATGAACATCCCATGCACCAACACTCCGTCCTCTATGCTGGGGAGCTACACGCCCACACAAAACACTGGGTTCTAACCGACATTAACGAAAAACACATCTTGAAGCATAAAATCCTTCTTTTCTTACAGATAGACATTAAAATAATAGTATTTTTGTGATTACTAATTGACTTACAGTTCAGCACCACGTCAAAAATTAAATAAATGAAATATATCATAATCAGTTTATTTAGGCAACCAGTATATTATTATATTAGTGCATTAAAGGCATCAGGGTTAAAGCCCGCCCCCTGACCGCTAACCCTAAGCTGACCTTCTGGTCCTGGTCGAGTTCTGCGTCTGGTCCGAGGTTCTTCAGGGCTTCGGTGACGACGGCCTGGTCTCGGTACACCGGGATCACATTAAAGCTGAAGTTGAGCTCATCGATGGGCAGGTTGTACTTGCGTGCGTGGTTCTGCAGAGTGCCTGTTGGACAGTAACACGCGTGTAGTTAACCATTTTGAGACTGAGACGGAACACACGTCTGTTTAACTCTTAGAACACCGACCTGTCAGAAAGCCCTGAGGGAAGAAGAACCCCGAGATCCAGAAAGACTTGGGCTGACCTCTGGTTATCCAGCTCTGCACAAAAACAGAGAAAAAAATAAATAATTCCAACAACCTGCAACATACCCATTCGCTGTTTTCCAACACACACACAAAAAAAGACAAGAGAACAGGTGTGTAGTAAATAGCTAGCGTTTCTCCCATAGACAGCTCTCTGATCTTCATGTTGGCTTATCCTTTTTAACAACAAATGCCATGCCAAACACCGTGACACCTTGTAATGTGTGTCAAATGTGTCTGGGCTGCTTTCACACTAGCCATTTTCTTCTTATCTACTTGTGCACATTTTGTCACAACCGAGTGCTTTAAAAGGTAAGAAGTTAAACTTTTCAGAAAAGTGAGTGACATTAAGCTTTTATATTTAGCAACCAATCAGGCTGCAGCTTGGGAGCGAGCAAGAAAAACCATCATGGAGGACATGGAGCATCAGTACAAAATAAAAACAGAGTTAGTAAATATAAGGAGATTTATGAAATGTCATATGGGAGATATTTCAATCTTAGGCAAAATATAGAGAATTTAGTTGAATCTTTGTTAATAAATAGAAAACGGACCTAGATAATTAGCTGGTGTGGTTGTTATTGTTAGAATGTGTGCGTCACCATTGCGTGTTACCACATTTTTCAAGCAAAACACAAAAACTTGCTTTATTTTCGTTAGTTCTGAGTCACCCACTGATGCATCATTGCAGTTGTGTTTTTCAGTAATTGGACAGAAGAAAATAACGTCACGCAAGTAATCAAGAATTCACTACAAGCGCATATGTGAGAGATGTTTATTTGTTTGTATGGTAGTTAATTTCTTGCATCGCAATGTAAACAACCCTGACTGCTTTTTACACTCCTTAGCATAGGATCCTACAGTGAGTTTAAAACGACCTCCATCAGGACAGACGGACATTAAAAATAAGCCCGAGGTTTCCTCTATCGGGCGACAATCGCTTCCGCTTCAGCTCCCATGTAGGACAGGAAAGAAATCAGACTTGTTAACTAGAGCAGACGACTGCAGTGTATTAAACCCTCAGAGCGCCGGACCCGTTTGTCCTTGAGCATAGCTTTCTATCTAAAAAATTTTTTTTCAGGAGTGACAAAAGTGTGTGTGGTGGCGAGAAAAAAAGAGTGAAAAGATCTTAAACACAGTCTTATCTTACTCACACACTCAGATTCTTTGCTTTCTTGACTCATACTAAGATAACTTAAAGGGATTAGAATGTAAAGTTTGTCTCACGTCTATGAAGGTGGTGCGCAGTGCCAGGTCTCGGACCCAGCTGCCCAGAGGCTTCAGAGACGGGTACGCGGCGCTGGCCCAGTGCTCCGGCACCTGGTTGATCAGGAGGCTGTTGTAGATCCGCTCCATCTCCTCGGACATCACCACCAAGCCGGCTATGGCCTTCTGCAGGGTGCACAGGGAGGTCTACATACGCACACATACACAAAGAGCGCAATTTACACAATGAAGTTATAAATATCCAAATCCTTATGTAGGTCAGTGATTCTCTCTCTCAGTCCTAAGGGATTCCTGTTTTGAAATTTCAGGATCTTTCGTACTCTCCGGTTTCGAATCAGGTGTGTTGGAACCGGAAAGCACTGAGAGGGAAATACAGATCTGGGTCATGTTCAGACAGCTTATAGAGTCCATTTAGAGATTCTTATTGATACAGAAAAAATATGCAAAATGTAATCTTTACTGCCTCACATTCTGTTTAATATTATTTTAATATTTAATGGATTCAAGGTACCCCATTTTCATCACAATTATTATCATTATAAATGTTTTTTTTGTTTGTTTTTTTTTTAATGGAAACACATATTATGACCTATTCATCCAGACCAAAATAGTATGATCTGACCAGAGATGGTGAGAACACATATTTTCCTGAAAACACTTTTAAATTCACACTCTTTCGATGACGCTCACCCGTAACACATGCAGCAGGAAGTTGAAACGGTCCACTTCCTGTCCCAGCACAGTGGTCAGAGAGTTCACTCGGCCATTAGAGTCTCGAGCAAACAGGGTTTCTCCCGCGACGTCCATATTGAGCTTCTCTAAACACACACACACACACACACACACACACACACACACACACACACACACACACACACACACACACACACACACAATGTTTTTACATTATTGGTTGTGATTTAATTTTGTAGAGCAGTATAATTGTATTTAAATACTTAAGAGAGGGAGTGGTAGATTAAAGAGGGTGGTGTAGTTGGTGTAGAATAAAGAGGATGGTGTATATTGAAGAGTATATATATATATATATATATATATATATATATATATATATATATATATACACACACATAGATGGTATATTAAAGAGGGTGATGTAGTTGGTGTAGTTTAAATGGTGTAGTTGGTGTAGAATAAAGAGGATGGTGTATATTGAAGAGTATATATATATATTGATGGTATATTAAAAGGGATGGTGTAGTTGATGTAGTTTAAATGGCGTAGTTTGTGTAGTTTGAATGGTGTGGCTGGTGTGGTTTGTTGTGGTTGGTGTAGTTGGTGTGGTTTATGGTGGATGGTGTTCTCGACACTCACCCGGAATCTTGTTCAGGATGGAGTCTGCGAGTTCGTGCACCACCTCGTCATTACTCTTCCCCCCAGCAGCTGCTGAGGAGCGCGGCTGCACCTCCAGGATGGTGTTAATCAGAGTCACGGTCTCCTGCCTCTGCGTGAAAACACCGCACACAACATCAGGTGTTAATCTGCTCAGGTGGTAATGTTTTGTGTTAATCTGTGCAGGTGATGGTGTTAGTGCCTCGCAGTGTGTGATAGTGAATGTGTCACCGTGTGTTTTACCTGGAAAGCCAGGTTGGCGTTCTCATGCATGCCAAAGATCTCGGGATCGTCGACGATCGGCAGATTCTCAATGTAGCTGATGTACTCGCTCAGGCTGTCGGACTCAGGAGCGAAGTAGATTCCTACATACACGAGACGAGGACGTGTGTGTCTTTTATTTTATTACTTCTATGATTTTCTTTATGTACTCATGTATTAAATTATACATTATGTAAAAAGTAATAGCCAATAATCAGAATACATTAATACTTAATGGTTCCTTCAGGGTAGAGTGCAAATTTAATCAAGGAATATGTGATAGAGTTCTATTTTTTTAATGATCCTGCTGGCTTAAAATGTGTGTGTGTGTGTGTGTGTGTGCGTGCGTGCGTGCGTGCGTGCGTGCGTGCGTGCGTGCGTGCGTGCGTGCGTGCGTGTGTGTACCTGATGCTGAGTACTTGTATGCCTCCTTCAGAGTCTCTGGCGAGAAGAACCGTTTGAGAATGGTGCGCAAACAACGCTGATCCCAAGCATCTGTTACTCTCCCTCCATATGTAATCTCTCCTACACACACACACACACACACACACACCATGTTGTTCCATCAGAATCAGTGACGGTCACCTTTCCAGTGATTAATGAGACATTAATGTCACAGAGGGAAAGTTAAGCTCTAAACCTAAACCTGTAGTTACACACTAATCACTTTAACACACTCCGTCTCTGGAGTAAAACACGCAATTAAACGTTGTTTGATTAGAAAATCCGTTCACAGTGTTCCTGAATCGTGTGAAACTTTTATAATCTGCACTATGACAGAGGTTAGCTACTGTCCCCTCCGAAACTATTGGAACGGCAAGGCCAATTCGTTTGTTTTTGCTGTAGACTGAAGACATTTGGCTCTGAGATCAAAGATGAATATGAGAAGAGAGTTTAGAATTTCAGCGTTTATTTCCTGGTATTTATGTGTACATGTGTTAAATGACATAGAATATAGCACATTTTGTATCAGGCCACCCAATTTTTAGGCGAGCAAAACTACTGAAACATGTGACTGACAGGTGTTTCTTGTTACCCAGGTGTGTCCTGTTAGATTGATTCTTTTAACAATAAATAGCTCTGAAAGTCTACTCTTGGTTCTAGCCTTCAGTTTCACCTGTGAAGACTGCATTTGTTGTTTAAAAAAGGATAAGCCAACATGAAGATCAGAGAGCTGTCTATAGGAGAAAAGCAAACCATTTTGAAGCTGAGAAAAGAGGGAAAATCAATCAGAGGCATTGCACAAGCATAGGGTGGAGCCAATACAACAATTTGGAATGTCCTGAAAAAGAACGAAACCACCGGTGTACTGAGCAACAGACACTGAATGGGTCAGCCAAGGAAAACAACAACAGCTGATGACAAAATCATTGTGAGAGCTGTGAAGGAAAACCCAAAAACAACAGTCAGTGACATCACCAACAAGGGTGATAGGGCAGGGGTGAAGGTGTCACAATCCACAATCTTGCATACCACAAGCTGCAAATCACTCATCGGCAGTAAGAAAGTCACACTGGAATTCGCAAAGATATACAGAGATGAGCCACAAAAGTTCTGGAACCAAGATTAACCTCTACCAAAGTGATGGAAAGTCCAAAGTGTGGAGAAAGAAAGGATCTGTTCATGATCCAAAACATACAAGCTCATCTGTGAAACATGGTGGAGGTAGTGTCGTGGCTTGGGCTTGCATGGCTGCTTCTGGAACAGGCTCGCTAATCTTTATTGATGATGGAACTCATGATTGTATCAGCAGAATGAATTCAGAAGTCTACAGGAACATTTTGTCTGGTAATTTACAGAGAAATGCATCCAAAATAATCAGGATGAACTTCATCATGCAGCAGGACAGTGATCCAAAACACACTGCCAACTCAACAAAGGACTTCATCAGGGGGGGAAAGTGGAAGGTTTTAGACTGGACAAGTCAATCACCAGACCTTAACCCAGTTGAGCAGCATTCCACCTCCCGAAGAGGACACTGAAGAGAGAAACCCCCCGAAACAAACAAGTGTTATTTACTTTAATTTATTTAAAGACTTATCTGTTCCTATACTTTTGCTCACCTAAAAATTGGGTGGTCTGATACAGAAGGTTCTATATTTTATGTTGTTGAACACGTCTAGATGTAGACACCAGGAAATAAAAGCTGAAATCCTGAACTCTCGTCTCATATCCGTCTTTTGATCTCAAACCCAAATGTCTTTTGGTTTCTCCTGAGTCGGTTTTTAATTCTTCATTTTAAGCCAACAATCGCTTTATGATTTACTATATGATATACCACGATGTATAACACGTACTACATAATTATCTCGGATTCTTCAAAAATAGGAGGACGTATCTTATCTTTTTTTTTTTTTATAAACTCAAAATTGAAAGGGTGATAAAATAGGCCACATCCTGTACACACATTATGAAATCATGACCTTGACCTCGAAGCCATTAGTGGTATTGTTAAATGTTGTTATAATACCCTAAACTGTGATAGAATAGGGAGATAGGGACATGTGTGCATCGTGATATGACAATTTAAAACTGACAGATGCTGAATACAGATTTCTTTTAGTTACAGCTATCACTTTCGTTCCGAATCACAATCTGAAACATGTATACAAATGCTAAAACTATCAGTCATTGCATACTGTACACACTATATAACATTCTGTATATCCGTTTTTAAAGGAAAGTTGCAATATCCAAAAATATAAAATTTTGTAATACCAAATTCTGATAAGACATTTAGCCATATATATATATATATATATATATATATATATATATATATATATATATATATATATATGATTACTAACTGTTCGCTCTGTCTGTGGATGGGTAACATTGTGACACCGTATCTCTTGTGTAATTAAAATTCAAATGTCGTCTTCAAAGGAAAATGACAGCCATCATAGCTGCAAGCAAATATTTTATGACACCGAGTCAGTCTCTCTCTCTCTCTCTCTCTCTCTCTCTCCTCTTCAGTCTGCATATTTAGTCAGATGTGTATTTGATATCCTTCTTACTCTGAATAAACTCTCCACGCACTTAATATCCGTCACAAATATTATTAGTGAGGAACTCATCAGTGATTCGAGACGGTCAGCGAAAATCGGCTTTTCGTCCCATTAAACACTCATCCATTTTTATTCTGCATTTTATATAGTGGGAGACTGATTTGGGTTTTGCTTCACTGCATAAAACATATACAAACACACACACACACACACACACACACACACACACACACGCAAAGTCCCTTACACACTCTTCCTTCAGGCACAGATGAGGGCTCAGGGAGATGGTGCAGATCAATAATACAATGAATAATTCTCACTTAAACATGATTTCAAACACACACACACACACACACACACACACACACACACACACACACACACACACACCGGTGATGTAGATGAGCGCGTCCCAGGGGATGTGTCCTGTCTGGCAGTAGAGGTTCAGGTTGAGAAGAGCACACTCCCTGTCACTGTCATTGAACTCGTAGCGGATGTTCCAACCGAGAGGCCCAAACTTCTTCCTCTCCTGTATACACACACACACACACACACACACACACTTTAATTCAGCAGGGATTAGACACACACACACACACACCCACACACACACGTTCTACGATAAAATTTATTCACAGATGATATTTTACCAAATATCAGTAAGTTCTGTAGTAATCACTAGTCACAGAAAGTGAATGGAAGGAGTCTCCAGTGTCAGAGGTAAAGCTGTAAGCTTGGTGAGAAGTTGGTGAGGGAACTAATGGAATAATTGTGGACGTTCCACAACATTAAATGCAGCTACAAAGGAGTTAAAAAGTACGACATATTCTTCTTTAATAAATAAACAAAATTATCTGATAGCAATTTGTTGTGGTATGAAAGGAATAAAACACTTAGGGACGTGCTTTTATAGAAAAATAATCAACTTCAGGGTGCGAACAGTGACTCTTGTTTCATATCGAGCCATATCACATCACCACCCCTGACCTGAATGATGGCGTGGAAGAAACACACTCCAAAGATGATCTTCCTCCACTTCCTGCCCAGGATGTGCTCCTCAAAGAACGCGCTGCTGATTTCTGTAAAAGCTCGTCGCACGTTCGCTCGGAGGCCCTTCGGCGGCTCGTTAGTCACCTGGTTACACAGAAAAATGTATGTTCAGTGACCTGCAAAACTGTTGGCACCCACAGTAAACAAGTCAAACTGGTTTTGTTACTAGGTATGTAGGTCCTAGAAATTCATGATGAAATCGTTGCAACGGTAGAAATCATACACCTTTGTCTTTCGCCATATCGCACCGGAAAGAAAGAGTTGGTGAGAAAAAGAGGGAAGGAGACTGGTACATGAACAAAACATTATAGGGTTCTTTCTTTAAAGTTCTGTTATTAACAATGTATACACACACTCACACACACACACACACACACACACACACACACACACACACACACAAAGAAAGGTTTCCATTGTGCAACGATAAAAGACCAATATTCCCTCTGAATTCAGTATAATATTGCCAAATCTCTCTCTCTCTCTCTCTCTCTCTCTCTCTCATACACACACACACACACGCACAAGATGTGTCTGTCAGACATGACAGTTTAATCAACGAGATAGACGTTTTCATTTGCACTTGTAAATGCATTTACACTCAGCTGTTCTGTGGCGAATGTCTACACTGTCACTTTTTCAGCAGTAATGTGTGTGCGTGTGTGTGTGTGTGCGTGTGTGTGTGTGTGTGTGTGTATTAATCAAGTACATTACACCATGTGCGAGTTTCTCAAATTTATTAACTCATTGTTTTGCCTTTTGCATTCCTTCTCTCTCTCTTTCTCTCCTTCTCTCCTCTTTTCTACATAATGTTCAGCATTAACTACAAAACTGAGTATCAGTCTTCTTTACACCACAGCTGACTTCTTGATTCCGTATCACAACATTAAATGTAACTATAAATGGATAACAATTACACCATTTGGTCTGTAACTGTTGACAAATGTGGTATAAGAAGAAAAAGCCTGCACCCAATGAATTCTCAGTACAGTCAGATAGAGTGTGTGTGTGTGTGTGTGTGTGTGTGCGTGTGTGTGTGTGTGTGTGTGTGTGTATGTGTGTGTGTGTTACCTTGACAGAATTTTGGAGCACAGTGACGGGGAAGACGCCGGTAGGCATCGAGCTGAGGAACAGTCTGAAGTTCTCATGGATAATATTGTCTGCAAAACCAACCAATCAGATCTCAGTACACTAATAAACAGCCAATCAGGAAGCAGCAGTATACAAGTTACTTTTCATCGTTTTTGGTATTGAGAAACACATGCAAATTCACTTGTTTCTTTTGAGCTTTATACTGATTCAGCCACAAACACGAGTGCACACACACACACACACACACACACACACACACACACACACACACACACACACACACACACACACACACACACACACACACACACCAGGGTCGGAGAAGCTCTTGATGATTTCCTCCATGGAGAGCATCCAGGAGACAGCGAGGTGGCAGTTCTGCAGGAAGATCCAGTTCCCGTTCTTCCGAGCTTCGGATATCATCATCTCCGCTATCGGGCCCTGACCCTGACCCAGAGAGATAGACTTCACTCTACACACACACACACACACACACACACACACACAAACACACTCTGTTATTACTTAATTACACATTTCAGAATAAGGTGAATAAAAGTGCATCATTCTACTGCTATCTCTGTGTGAATTGTGTGTCGTAGGGAGTTGGGCCTGTTTCTAGTGTCGTGTGCCTCTTGCCTGTCCAGGTATCCATGCTCCTTGGCGAATCTCTGGAAAGCCCCCATGGGATCGGAGCCAGTGCTGAGGATGAACACCAGGGGTGTGGAGGGAGACATGTCTGCGTACAGGGTTGCCAGATCCACCGGCGGATTCTCCACAAACGGCTTCCCCAGGCTGACGATCACGAATTCGGTCACGGCGAGCACGACCTGGCAACACAGGGAAGTGCGCGGGTTAATGAAGCGGCGCAGCTTACATGCACACAATGCAGTGAATGTAATCCTCAAAGAATTTCTAGGTGAATATTAACATTTACCTCAGATGTGTTGATAAATTACCAAGACTCTATACACCTAAAACTACACCTAACTTTCACTAAACGTTCGCCATATTGGAATACAAGTCATGACTTGCTAGGAAATGTGGACTTCTGTTCTTCTCTACCTTTTCTTCACTGAAGCTCTTAATCAGGATGAGTTTCTGGAAGGGTCCAAGACGCTCGTTCCAGTGACCTCCGACCTCAGGTTGCTGGTCGGACGACGTGTTGTCTGAGTATGGTGTGAGGTAGCCGTCCCACTGCTCTGGGTTCACCGCCACCTCCAAGCGTCCTGCAAAGAGACAGAGAGAGAGAAAGAATAATAATTAATGGTATTTAATAATAATAATAATAATAATAATAATAATAATAATAATAATAATAATAATAATACACACACTGAAATACACACTGATGAAGTGGCCAACATACCTAATTGCACGGTAACAGGTGTTGATACGATGTCTTTTTTAATGCCTCTAAAGCAGGGCAGTTTCTTCTCGAGGTCACAACACGTCTCCCACATGAAATCGGACAACCAGGGAACACTCGGCTTCTCTGGGGTCTCCTTCACAAAGAGAGAGAGAGAGAGAGAGAGAGAGAGAGAGAGTGAGAGAGAGTTCATATCGATAGGTACCATGGCAGGATTTCTGAGACGATTTTAAATCTGTTTACGTAATTCATAAATGTGTGGATTTTATTATATTCACAAGCTAGACAGCTAACATTGTGTTTAATATATTAAATTTATCCAGGTTAATGGAATTAAAATTTTTTTTTTTTTAAATCGCATATTTGTGTGCAGGGAAATACTGCGTGATTAACTGCTTGTCGAAGAGCATAATTCCCGGCTAAAATATATGAAAAAAAACATTGAAAGCCCCCCAGGCTAGTCATTCATTACAGAGCCGTCAGAAGGTGATGGACCAAAGAAAATCTGTACAGCGACAGAACAGGAAGTGGACATGACAGATGGCTGAGTCAGTTTCTTTTTTTTTTTTTTAACTGAGAAAACATGCACACACACACACGAGGATGGACTGTGCATGACCCTGGGGACGGGGCGAAAATAGCAATCGGCTCCGCTCGTTAATTTAGCAATTAGCACAGTTCCATCTCATTTATGACTTAGCTTATGGGTGGAGAACACAGAATGGATATACAGCTAATCAACATCAAAACACACACACACACACACAAACACCTTGTCCATGCCCCCTGCCCCTCGGAGGAAGCAGAACCACTCTTGTGGTGAGATTTCCTCCCTCTGCATCATGATCTCCACACACAACATGAAGCTGTAGATGGTTTTGTGTTGCTCGAAGAGGCCTCGGGAGATGTTGGTGTATGCGCTGAGCAGCGTGGAATCCAGCAGGATCTGCAAGCGCACGCTGAGCTCGCTGTGCTTCTCCGACGTCTCGATAGTGCTGTTAAACAGCTGCAAATCACACGCACACACACACACACACACACACACACACACACACACACACACACACACAACATTATCCTCAAATTCATGCAAAGTTTTGACACGTTAACTTCATTAACTTTTCGTAATTCATTTTGTAATATCATATAACATTTTATCTTTTTCTATCAGCATATGCATAAAGACCATAAGAGCTTCAACAATGGCTGTAAATATATATATATATATATATATATATATATATATATATATATATATATATATATATATATATATATGTGTGTGTGTGTGTGTGTGTTTGTGTGTATGTTACCTGTTTGAAGTACTTAAGGGAGAACTGGTACATGGGGTCGATCTCAGAAAGACTGGCGATGACGAAATACATAACGGAGCCGCGCGTGGCTACGGGCCGATATTTCTCCCTGGCAGTGTTTATCATCAGCTCTGTGGCTTCGGCTTCTTCCAGACGGGATTTAATAGCCTCTGAAGTCACCTGCACACACACACACACACACACACACACACACACACACACACACACACACACACACACACAGATATGTCAGGATATTTCACTAGTGTGTGTGTGTGTTGGCTCTACCTCACCAAAAGCTCATTAAAACTGCTAGTTTGTTGATAATGAGGATGGATGGTGTTGTTAGCAAGTAAATAAATAAAGTCAGGGGTGAAAAACAAGGGCAGAATACTGTAGTATAGACGCTGTGATGTTAGGTTTCGAAGGAGCGTAGGCATGAGCACCGAGTGCACAGGATCAGCAGCATGAGGGGCGACCCAAGACCTCAATCATGGACATGGATTCGTGGAAACGTTCAGATGAAAAGAACACTTAAGAAAAAGGAAATCATTCATGCGTCTTAAAGGAAAATAAACGTGTGGATGTGGAGAGGGGGCACTTACTTCTGCTCAAAGGATATACGAGGCTATACACACACAAAGTTTCATTTTCTCAAGGGCAAAGCTTCACGTGTTTCTGAAGCACCTATCCATCTATCAGAGTATCTGTCTATCCGCACTCCTCCCTGCACTCTGTCATTCATCCTCACATCACTCCATCAGGGCAGGGGAGAGGTGACAGAAAGTGAAATGCAATCTCAGTCGTTGCGTGCCGTGCCAACACAACACAACACACACACACACACACACACACACACACACTGGAGGTCTGTGCTTCATTATTTATGTGTGTGAGCAGACACCACACTCTCACACTCCGCTGTAGGGCTCAGCGTGTGTTTGTGTCTAACATTTCTTCCTAAATTGTATTGGGAGTCTGTTTGAGGCAAAGCTGCAGGCCAATCACTTGCCCCATCTCTTAGAACACACACAAACACACACACACACACACTTGGGCGATACAACAGTTTTCACTCACGCCTGGAGATCATAACGATAACGTAAACTCTGACCTTTGACTCCTGCAAGGTGTTTATGAGCTCCTCGTTGTCGAGGATGTTGCCCTGCGAGGTGAAGAGCAGCTTGAGGATGCGCTCCTCGATGGCTTTAAGCTGGTTGCGGTCGGCGTTGATGCGGACGATCAGCTCGTTCCTCTGCTCCTCCAGCTCGGGCCGCTCCAGCCGCACCACGTCACTGCGAGTGAAACACCGACAATGTAACAATGCACAAGAAATGTACAAAAGATGTATATTTAGAGCACTAATGAGCCAGCGAGGACAGAGAGCGGCTAGGAAGAAACCTTAAGTGGAACCGAGACCGTTTTGGCAGTACTTAGTGTATTGAGTGTCCTGGGATGTAGTCTTTATGAATACAGCAGCAGCTCTTACTGTAGGTACAAATATACAGTATCCAGGTGAAATTACACTTCGGCAAGGGTGAGACTTGGGTATTAAATGTTTTGTTTTTTGCTTTTTTTGGGGGAAGTGGAAACCTTTAGGGTTTGGACCTTACTCTATATGCATACTGGATATTGGAAGCTTAGTGGTTAAGAAGCTGGACTTCTTATCCAGAAGGTCCTCAGTTCAACTCCCAGCACTGCCAAGCTGCCTTTGCTGGGCCCTTGAGCAAGGCGCTTAACCCATAACTGCTCAAATGTATAAATGAAATGAATGTAAGTCTGCCAAATGCCAAATTTCCAATAAAAAGGAGTGGCGTGTAGCATGAGATTTTACATTTCACTTCCTAAACACTTTGAATGTAGTGAAAACACGAGATAGTAGTTACCTGAGGAGTTGATCTTCCAGTCCTGACTTAGTCACTGTGAAGTTGATAATAGTCACTTTGATGCAAACCTATGGGGAAAGAAAATCCAAAAACGTTATAGTTTACGCCCATGTATTGTAATTACCCATTTCTTTACACACAGACTCATTACACTGTACTGCATAAAAGTACACGATAACTAAAACCTGTGTATGTCCCTAAAAGAGGATTCCATGTTATGTTTATTACCTACAGAAGCTCTTCAAATACTTATTGGGAGTGACAATAAGTGGAGGGAATGTGCCTGGATTGCTAAATATATACACTTTCACAGACATCTAAATGCGAACAATTTGTATCTCAAATATGAAGCAGCAAGCAGAAACTTATACCATGCTGCTGTTGTATTCTCCAATCTGATTGGTCAAATGTTGTAGATGAATTTTCTATGCTGAATATATGTATATATTGTGTATATATAATAGTCCAAAAAAGAAAACAAGTTGCAGTGTGTGAATGGTGGGAACAATTGTGCGCCATTAAAACATCATACAGAGGACAGTGTGTAGTGGGCTGGACGGACTACGGGATCAAATCCCAAAACGGTAAACGGTGTGCACCATGCCACTGTTTAAGTGCTACGTTGTTATTGTTGCCTCACAATGATCTTTTTTAACGCTTTTCATTAGAGAAATTGAGCCGCTCACATAAAGTTTAATGTTGGAGAACGTTTTTAGTATTGTTCCACTTTAAACAGGCCATTCTGACCCAAACACAACATGGCGGTTATGAGGAAGTGGCACGCTTGGCTTGTTAAACCCTGGTTGGGAATGCGGATCTCGATCCGGCAGTGTGCTCTCAAAATCGTTGGCATTATCTCTTGGCAGCTGTGTCTTTTGTCACATCCACATCCAGCTGACCTTTAAGCGAGTGCCAAGCTCCGGGGCACTGCACTCTGGCACTCAGCCGTCATACACTGTCCTAGTGCTCTTACTCACAGAGGACGTGGATTCAGAAAACAGCGATTTTGTGAAACAAAACAAGACCGTTGGGGTCGGTTGTTAGCCAAGGCATTTTTGTAAGCGGATGTTAGCTGTTGTGGAGATTCAACAGAGGTTAATGCTGTGTTATACCGCATCACTGATGAATTCTCGATTCTGATAGGTCAGAATGAGTTGTAGTTTGGCTTTAGGGAAATAACAGACATATATTAAAGCGCTCGTTCTAATGCGTCGTAATTTTTTGCTGATATGGTGAAGTTTTCTGTGAGGAGATGTTCATTTAACATTTATGGAAGGAGTCTCCAGTGTCGGTTACACGTTGCATTTCTTATGGTGCGATAAAACTCAAAGTAAACCATTCACACCCCCTCCACACACACCTCAGGGAGGTAGTGGGGGTTGGCCATCTTGGTGGTCATGTAAAAGCGGAAGTTTTTGTCATAGTCGATGTCGGAATCTCCCAGACGGATCAGCGTCCTGCCACCGGATACGAACGTCTGCTTCAGCAGTACGGGCTCCAGAGCAGGGTCCAGAGTCTCTTTGAGCTGCAACACACACACACATACAAAATAATTCAACTCACATTTTTAGTCAAACTATAAGTGTGTGCACATCACTGATTATAATATTGAAAACCCTGCAGCTGCACACAATCAAATTGCAAACCTCAATCAGATAAGCATCAAAACTAATCTGTTTCACAGCTGGGTAATGGGTTCACAATAAATTTTCACTTCAAGCCAGTCACGTCACATTAGAGCAGCATCCGTCTGTCCTTTTAAAGGCACAAAAACTGTTAACTGTGCAGTTGCAGGACAGGGGGCGGAGCAAGAGTAAAAATTCCAACAATCAACCCTCAGGCCCTCAGTGTCTCATTGTATGACTTTAGCTTGAGCTTATAAAGGAATAAAAGGTTTTCTTAAAATGGTGACCATGATGAGCTAGGTGTGAGGTTAGAGCTGAGGACGTAAAGGTCACCTCTTCCAGCAGGACAGGCATGCCCAGGCGGATGGCGTTCTCGAGAGTGCGGAGGAAGCCGGCGTCTGTCAGTTTGATGACCTTCAGGCCGTTCTTCGCCTCTCTGGTGCGGATCCAGCGGTTCGCCTGAAATTCACAACGTCAAAACACTTCCTGAATACAAACTCTCACTGACCTTGTGCTAGTCCTTCGGCTTTCATTAACAGAACAATGTATTTCTGTCTAAAAGAGTTCTACCTCCACATAATTTTGGCCATGTAGTGCATGTGAATATGAATCAGCTAGGTGCTGTAAAGCTAGAGAAGACAAACTAGGTGAAAAATTCACCTAGTGGAAAAAAAAATAAAAAAAGCTTCTTTTTTTTATTACCGGGCAATTTTTTTTTTTTTTACACATTCAATCTGGCTGTTTATTTAAATATTTTTAGAAGAAATCTGATTGCGTGTGTGTCTGACAGAGCATACTGATGAGATGAGCTGAGGACAGTATGTAAATATCTTGCGCAGCAATGATACGTGCATGAGTTTCAGTCTCAGAGGAGCTGCCAGGCCTCTGAGCAAGATGAAGAGATGAATGGGGAGTAAAACAAAAACAACAAGGAGCTGGAGGATGAAGAGAAGATGGCGTGATTGGAGGAGAGAGTGCACTCGCAGCAGCCATAATAAACGGAGACAGAGCGTGGAGAAGGAACGAAGCATCTGTGCGCTGATTTACTCTGCTGGGGAGGATTCTAAAGATCATAATCCGAACTAGAATAAAGAAAGCGTGCGGCAGCTAAATTCCTCATGTTGCCACACACACACTGATGTTCTCTTTACACCTGGTCGTTTTATGATTCGGGATTATATTCAGATACTGTAAATAAATGCAGGTGTATATGCATCCACATACAGGACTGAAGACACTTTGTCACTCATGTGAGGAACTCCAGCAGCTTTACTCTAGGTTTTACTCGAGTTTGCTATCAGTACTGCAAGCTTCAATTTGATTATAATGGAAAACGAGGTAAGGACTTGCTTGAGGAAGGTCACCTGATCTTGGGGGTCGATCATGAGGGGCCAGCGGCGTCCGTGGGCCACCAGGATGCCGTTCTCGGTGGACACGTTGTCGCGGGGCAAACCTTCGGCGTTCCACTGCCGAATCTCGTACGGGTCGCCCAGGATTCCAATCAGACTGAAGTTGGAACTGATGGGGATCCCCAACTCCTGACAGCGTGAGATCCACTGCTCTATCAGCTACAGACACACACACACACACACAGACACACACACACACACAAAGAAACATACCTGGTCAGTGATTTCCTATTTCCTTATTATATGTTGAATTTTTTTGCTTGGTTTATAAAGAATCACTTATTATTAGCACATTTTGTCAACTGCCCCCCCAGTGGCCTAACTATCTCTTTCAAATCAATTTTGGTCTAAATTCTGACTCTGAATTCTCTGTGAGACTGTGTGTTAACACTGTACCAGCTGTCTATATTGGGAAGTAAAGGCTCCGTAATAAGCCACGCATGCGGCTCCGATGAACACGTTTCCAACCACGTTGTTGATCTCCAGCTCGAACGATTCGATGCTCTCCTGCCAGCGTACGCGCTCGTCAGCCAGCGCCGAAGTCAGCTTCGCCGAACGACTCAGCCGTGCCTTGGTCAGAGCCATGCTTTCAGCTACACACAGACAGACACACATATTTACACATATCAGAACTTCTATTTTACTATGAATGTATTCTTCTTTCCTCTCTTCGACTCTCACTCAGGGTCTCTTTCTCAGCTAGGCTGGAGTTGAACTGCCTCTGCAAAGCTTCGATCTCGTTCTCCACCGCCTGCAGCTTGGCCTGCTTCTGCTTCAGAGTTGCTGTAGTAGCGTCCAGCTCTGCCTGGTGAAGAACAAGTAACAAAAATAAATGATATAATAATGAACAAACAGAAACAGGAGGACAAACACCAAACTCACCTGGGCGGAGGCCAGTTTCTCTCGTTTAGGTCCAACTTCTTTGAGCACGCGGGAATAGAGGTCCATTGCTTTTACCCACATGCACATGGACTTGCAGGCTTTAGACACCTTCTCCACTTTCTCAGGGACAAAATCAGGGTTCTGGGTGTAGCGCTGCAGCTTTTGAAGGATCTGCGGATGGATGTTGTCTTTGTCGTAGTCCGTCAGCTTCTTCAGGAAGTTGGAGTCGCTGAGGACTTGCTTGGCACTCGTCCAGTCTGTCCTGTGTATCGGGAATTATTGGAAATTAAGGCTAAGATTAGGAAACCGTAGTAAGCAGCAAGTTCGTCAACAAATCCAGGACACATCAGGCATAACCCACCCCGACGATGTACTTGCTGCTTACTACTAATCTCAGTACTTTGCTGTACAACACCCTCAAGTGCAAGCTTTACCCAATATTAGCCCCGCCCACTTTACATAGAGAAAACGAAAAAATTACATAAGGAGGTTGAGAAGTCACCAATTATTGATGCTTTGTTCTGTATAATAAACTCTCTCTCTCACTTTCTCTTTCTCTCTCACACACACACACACACACACGCAGTGTTGTCACGGCACCCACTTGCTGTTGAGCAGTATACACACTGCCTCCATGACGGTCATGACGAGGTCGGGCGGTTTGGTGAACACACGGATCTCAGAGATGTCGGCCTTGTCCAGTGCGTCCAGAGCCTTGTTGGCCTTCTCCAGAGCGGGCAGAGCCTTGTCCAGGTCTTTCTGCGCTTCTGCTGCAATGGCCTGCGTGTTATTGGCTTTCTCCTTCGCCAAGGCCTCGTCCTCCTTCACCACGCGGCGCACCTAGGGGTTAAAGTTCAGCAGAGAAGGCTATAACTCAAATGTCCTAAATATAGTTTTTTAACAATCCATCTGCCAATCCATCCATCAGAATTCAGTGTTCCATTTTTATCATCCATTCATCCATGTATTCATCCATCCATCCATTAGAATTTAAACTGATTAATACAGATTTAAAATTGTTTAATTTTTGTCATCCCTCCATCCATAATATAGATTTCAAAGTGTTCCATTTTTATGATCCATCCATTCCAATAGAATTTAATGTGCTCCATTTCTACCATCTATCCATTCATCCCTCCATCTGAATTCAAAATGTTCTTCTTCTATCACCAATCCTCTCATCCATCCATCCATCCATCCATCCATCCATCCAATAGAACTGAAACTGTTCCATTGCTTTTATTCATCCATTCATTGTACAGAATGATCTGGTAAAAATCCATGAATTAGTAAATCCTATAGGATTCAGTGTTCCGTTTCTATCATCCATCCATCCATCCTTCCATATTATAGAATTAAAGGTGTTCCATTTCTATCATCCATCCAACCATCCATCCATCCATCAACCCATTTTATAGAATATAAAATCTGTCCATGGCCCATTCATTCCTTCATCAATTCATCTATCCATCATACAGAACTTTAATTAAGATTAATCCATCAATTCATCTAACATTCAAATAATTCTATCTATATGATCAATCCACTAAACCATACCCCTAGGTATTTTTCACCTGATCAGCCTTCTCCTGGTCCACAGTGATTTTCTCCATGAGGGCATTGACGTCGATGGATTTCTGCTTGAGCACGGGCTCCAGGGCCGAAAGTTCCATCTTCATCTTATCCACCAGGTCGTTGGTCTCCAACAGCTTTGTCAGACCATTCTTCACTCGATCACGAGCCTGCAAACACACACTGATGTATAAACTTTGTATGGGGGTTTGATCTTATAACCTGCTAGCTGTGTCATCAGGTTATATGTTCAAATCCCTGGAGATAGCCTGTATCAGCTGGTTGTTATCAGTGAACATTGTGAACACTGCTTTGCAAACATATGTTAATGATGTGGGTTTGTGTTTGAGTTTTTGTCGCGTGTTTATAACCCTCACCGCCTCTAGCTGCTGCTTCTTATTTCCCAGCATGCTCAGGTAAAGGTTAATGAGCTCCAGATAAGAAGTGGGCGTGGTGTAATAGCGGCGGCGGAGCTCTGAATAGAAGCGATCCGCCATGTCAGTCACGCTCATGTGGATCTCCACACACATCTGAGGCAAACAGCTTGTCATCTCCTCGCTGCCAAAGTCCACAGTCTGGAAAAACGTCTGAGAGACAGACAGGAGAGCCTCGTGTGGCCACTGCGACACAGAGAGAGACAAAGAGAGATTATAATTCATTATCATTATAATACGATTGTAGTAACAACTTGCAGCACTGGACAATGACAACACTAACAAGAGAAAAGGCATATTAAACAAAAAGTATGGTATGTATTAGTTTTTATTGGCCTGTCTATTATAAATATTTCCACGAAAATAATAACACTTCTAGATACATGCCTCATGAGAGCATGAGGAAAAAGATTCCCAGGTCTGACAAGACAAAAATATAACTCTTTGGGCTGAACTCCAAGAGCTACATCAGGTGAAAATCAGGTACTACTAATACCATCTGTGCAGCGAAGCATGGTGGTGGCGGCATCATGCTTTGGGGGTACTTCTCAGCAGCAGGAATGGGGAGACTGGTCATAATTGAGGTAAGGATGAATGCAGCCAAATACAAAGAGGTCCTTGAAGAAAACCTGCTCCAGAGTGCACACGACCTCAGGGGTCTGAATACTTTTTCTGAAACCACTGTATGTTTCTAGTGGGGTGTGGTATTAGCTTTCACTGCCATGTTGGTGATACACAGCTGTATTTATGAACCAAAATAGATGACAGACACCAGCTTAATGAGTTTGGACATCAAACACACACACACACACACACACACACACACACACATATATATGTATATATGCAGAGTCAGTCCTGGCAACATAAATAAACATGACACGTTCAGAAATAAAGTAGCACACAGTCCACAGCTATACACACACAAACTTTATTCATTCATTCTCTCGCTCTCTCTCTCTCTCTCTCTCTCTCTTTACCTCTTACACACTCTACATAGCAATTAGCACAATGCTCTCATAAACAGCCTGCAGAGATCCAGCAGCATGCGACTCATTAACTCACTAGCTAAACAGAGGAGAAGCAGAAGATTGGAAGCGAAGAGGCAGGAGAGAGTGTGAGAGAGAGCGAGAGAGAGAGAGAGAGAGAGATGGATAGATGTAGGAAGCCAACATCGCATGAAGAAAAAAGAATGAGCCTGAAGCATCTGTGGCCAATACAAATCCTCTGTAGAAGAATGAGAGCTATAACACACACAATACCCTCTCACGCCAGACCCGACTGCATTCAACTCTCTTTATAATTTAGAATTTAATCCAACAGATAATAAAGAATAAAGCGCACGCGTTAAACTTTTAGTCAACCTAAACACGCCTTGCTTAATGAAAGTGTGAAATGAAGTGTGAATGGTTTTGTCACTGGAAAAGTTAATGTCAGACAAACGAGTATGACAGGAAATTGTTATTGCATCATAAAATATAAGAGCCTATCAGGTTCCAACTTGCATATTCATAACAATCTGGATGCTTCCTTTGCCCGCTGTTTTGTCTAAATACTTATTTTAGGAATTTAATCTGAACAGCATCTTAGCTATGTGACTGTCAACAGCTATGACGAAATAGCAAGGACACATCGACACTAACAAGCCTCATCACCACAGGCCGCCTCGTTAGGTTTTATAGCAGCAGCAGTGTAACCTTTCTTCTAAAAATACCCAATATTATTGCAACTGTTCTGCAGTATAAACAGCATTTGTGGAAATAGACACACAAAAGCTCTTCACATGTTTGTAGATCCCCCCAATGACAAGTGTGTGTATACAACTGGAAGCTAAAAAAAAAGGTTTAGAGGGAATCTTAACTGTCTTTCAGATTTATAAAATTTTTAAATTTACATATTTCACCGTCTTACTCTCAGGTCAAAAGGATTCTCATATGATTTTTCATGTTTATTAGAGAAACTGAGCTCTGCATTGTAAAGATTTGTGTTAGAGGGGTTAAAAAACGTGATTATGGAGGTTTGCGGAACTGACCTGGACAAACCAGTCGATGGTGCAGCAGTTGACGAGCGAGGGGAACATACGGCAGCGTGAGCGGAAGGCATCACCCACTGGGCTCATACACAACACAATGTGCAGCTTCTCCCGTACACGAGAAATGAAGAACTGGAAGACCTGCATACAGAGTGAAAATTCAGCATTATATAATGCAGCATGGATAGATAGATGGATGAATGAGTGACTTGGTAAGCAGAACAGATAAATAGAATAGAGAAATAACAGGTATATAAAGCAATGGATGACCCAGTAATTGGATTGGATGGATAGTGAAAGAAAAGGTGGATGGATAGGTGGATGGATAGGTGCATGGATAGGTGGATGGATAGGTGCATGGATAGGTGGATGGATAGGTGGATGGATGGATGATTTTAAGCAGAATATATGGATAGAACAGAGAAAGACTGATGTATGACTTGTTGAGTGGAAAAGATGGATAAAGAGATAGGTAAAAGGGGGAATGGGTGGATGGATGGATGGATGGATGGATGGATAGGATGTATTATTCTGGGTGGATGTATTATTCGTTGGAATAGAAGGAAAAGACATCAGAAAGAACAAGTGAACAGATGGTGAGTGAAATATATGAATAAGAACGTACAGGGTGGAGAGATGGGTGGATGGAAGGATGAGTGACTTGGTAAGCAGAACAGATATATAGAATAAAGAATGACCCAGTAATTGGACTGGATGGATAGTGAAAGGTGGATGTATGGATGGATGATGAGATTAAATGAAAAGGTTCTTGGTGAGTGGAACAAATGAATAACAATGAGAATAGGTAAATAGATGGTTGGTTGAGCAGATGGATGGATGGCTCGATGGATGAATGGATACATGGATGGATGGATGGATGAATGGATACATGGATGGATGGATGGATTATTAATTTGAATTGAGGGAAAAGATATAAGAAAGAATAAGTGAACAGATGGTGAGACAGATGGATGGATGGATGGATGGATGAACAGATGGATGGATGGATGGATGATTTTAAGTAGAATAGATGGACAGAACAGAGAAAGACTGATAAATGACCTGATGAGTGGAACAGATGGATAAAGAGATAACAGGTAAGGGGAATGGGTGGATGGATAGGTAAATGTTTTGATAGATTTGGAAGGATGGGAGGATGGAAGGATGGATGGATGGATGGTATTATGGATAGATGGATGAATGGATTAATGGTGCATTATAAAAGGCTTGGTGATTGAAATACTCCGTAGAGAAAGAACGGTGAAAAATGGATGGATCGATTCATGACTTGAATGGGTGATCCATTGTGTACCTCGTCCCGGTTGCCCTCAGCGATGCCCGCCTCCTTGGCGCGGGGCCGCGTCGCTGCCAACACCTGCTCCAGCTCGTCCTTCTCAAACAGGTTGGGAACCTCGCCAGAGTTCAGCATGTTGTTGATGTCCTCCAGGAACTCCTCCACTACAATCTGAGAACATCACAAACAGCTCATTACGCACACAACACTTCACTGTGTAAACTCTTTCACAATAACAAGTCCAGCGTAAACTTCTCCAGCATGAACTGAATCCATCACACTCAGCTAATTAACCAGAATATTTAGCACACACTCCTCAGATAAAAGCTGTGTCCCATGTGGAGTGCAACTGCCTTCTTAGGTTGGTTATTTTAGCCCATTTTGAAGGCAGCATTGGAACTGTTGTGGCTCAGCGGTTAAGATATTTCAAAGGTTGAGAGTTTAAACCCCAGCACCACTAAGCTGTCACTGTTGAGCTCGTAAGAGAGGCCCGTAATGTGCAAATGTTCGAGAGATGGAGTACCATGGCTGACCTTGTACTCTTATCCTACTTTCCTTTTCTAAGCTGGGACACACATCGAGCATTTTGTTGTACTTTTGACATGTTTAAATAACAGTGCAAAGCTTTCAAAAGTTTGCAGGTTAGGTTTTACTAATATTTCTTTTCACTGACACACGTGGTCCAAATGTAGTTTAAGACATTAATGGTTAAAGCAATTATTTTCACGATGTGGATTTTTATTCCACTTGTCTCTTGGGGCTTTTCCAAGCCTCCTGCTGTTTCCATTAGATTTTTGCAAACCAAAATATCCAGCAGTTTCTGGCACTGTTGGTGTTTGCCCTAAATATTACTTCTTTATAATTTTATCCAGTTCTCTTGCTCTGTAAAATCCCCATCTCATCTGTTTCGTGGTACTCGTTTTGACTTACTGTGCTTTCTCCTGCACAGAATTTAACAAAACTCTTATATTCAACCATCTCCACCCAATTGATTCCACTGATAGCCTTGCACTCTAATTATCCTAATGAGTGCAGGATTGGGACGGAACACCTAAAGCGTTATAAATCAGCCGTAACCAGCCAGAACAGGTTCGAAGGCCATTAGTGTTCATTATATAAGCCATTTTAGGTTCATTAGTGGTCCTTCGAAAATGAAAGCGATCCAAGGAACGATTAGGAAGATTTAAAAGGATGCACTTCGAACAGATTTAACTCGTATAGTACATAATAGTCTGTATAGCAAATAACTAAAGCAGACACTGTACAATAGGGTCCACTATCAACAACTGTTTTAATTGCATCAAATGCAAATCCATACACCATGGCTTCTCTGACTGTCTATAGGTTTTAGTAGTGTTTGATCTGCCCCAGTGCTGCATTGTGTCCTATACAGGGCAGTAAGTGCCGTATTGAATTGCATGTAAAGGTAAATAATTGAGTAGCATGCTGTGAACACTGGATTTCGGGGGCATGTCCAGTCTGTACCTGAGTGTCAGTGAAGAGGAAAACCATGTCCTGGCCCTCGACGCCGGCCATCTTGTACAGTTTACGCAGATCGTCGTGGAAACTGTCGTAGTTGTAGCCGCGGCTTAACTCGATCTGGAAGCAGCGGTAGCCGCACATGTGAGCAGCCAATCGCGTGAGAGATTGCTTCCCTGTCCCGCCCACACCGACCAACAGGGCGTTGCCACGTTCTTGCCGAATCATGCGGGCAATTCTGAAAGGAAAACGTCACAAACAGTGAAACAGCAGAGCTTAACAGTGTATCAAGAACAAACACAGACTTACTTGTTACCAGTTCATCCCTAATGTTCTTGTTTGTGTCAACTCCTTGTTTAATTTAGTTTAATAATTTAATTAACCTTGGTCTTTTGTTTTTAGGTGATAACAGTGAGTGCTATGCAAGTGAGTGTTATGTTTGAGACTGTTGATATTTTTCTCCTATTAAACACCATTGTAACTGCGCTAAAAATAACAATGTTCCTTGTGACATTTATCTAAAAACAATTCATTTTCTTTTTTGAGCTTTTTTAGCTCACACAAATTGCTCAGGGTCTATATCCATGACAGCATATGCATTCATTTCAACTTTTCACATAAAAAGTTCTCTAGGACTTTATGCAGTCTTCTTCCCTTCGTGCTATTTATATCTCTCTGGATGCATAAGATATGATCCCAGTCACACCATCTGGTTTTATCCATCCTTAACACTGCTTACTCAATACCCTGCTTCTTAAGTACGCTTTTCCAGGTCTGATCAATCCCTGGAATCTTATCAGTCCACTTTTGCAGTGTCTTGTTGATTTATTTTCCCTGTGAAGATGGCATTTATATCAGTGACTGTTCTCAACTGCATGCATTTTTACTCTGGCTCATTTTTAGTCTGGAATTTTCTGGCTATTGCGATTACTCCTTTTTGGGAGGTGGGTATGGAGGTGGATTATGCTGGTCCATAGGGAAACCATGTTATTACTGTCTTCACTTCCTCACACACCCTTACCAGGGACGGTGGTAGCTCAGTGGTTAAGAAGTTGGGCTACTGATCGGAAGGTCATGAGTTCAAATCCCAGCACTGCCAAGCTGCCATTGTTGGGCACTTCAGCAAGGCCCTTAACCCTCAACTGCTGCCCGGGCACCGCAGCAAAAATGGCTGCCCACTGCTCTGGGTGTGTTCACGGTTTGTAGTGTGTGTGTGTTCACTACTCACAACTTCTAATGTGTGTGCACTAACTTGGATGGGTTAAATGCAGAGGACAAATTCCAAGTATGAGTTACCATACATTGGCCTTCACATGTCACTTTCACACACTTACCAGGTTTTTAAGTGTGATGGGAGCTGTGCAAAAACTTTTCTGGGGAAAAATGGATTGGGGGGAACCGAGCCCATATAACAAACAACCACTACATAGATGATCATCAAATGCTCGATCTTCTATTGGCCCTTATTAGACATATATTAGAGTTACATAATCTACCTGGAGACATGTTCGATGGCATCCTGGAAGAACACAAGCTTGGTTTCCTTGGCAAAGGTCATGTTGTAGTCGTCCAGGTAGTCCTGCAGAACATTCCGGATCTTCTCTGTGTCTGGCAGGTCCTCGTAGACGCGGTCAGCCTTCTCTGCTCCGACCTACACAAAACGTTCAGCAAACACTCAATCAATGTAGTGGGCTACCTGAAGCCCTATGTATGGCAAAAAAAGCAGATATGAAGTATTGATTCTTTGAGTGCACTAAAGAATTAGTCATTTTTATATAAATAGCATTATTTTGTGCACTTCTGTAAGAAAACAAGGTTCCTGAAGCCTCCTAGTGGTTTCCTGTTTTCCTTAGCACTTCCTCAGACTATGCCCTAGCCACGCCCCCTATACACACGGTATTCCAGACAACGCAAAATATCCGAAGACCTGAATTTTGTACTATTGTGAATTTATTTTTTTTCCCTTTAATTTGTCACCCATCTATACATGGCATAATCAAGAAGCCTTAACTTCGTGTGGAGACAATGTTTGGCTGGTTTTCACAGACAATATGGCGTAAAATTGCGGAGGTTTCACTCGCCGTGTTTTGCACATGGGAGCAGAGTAAACTCCATGGATGTACATCCTACAGAGTATGTCTGCTTGCAACCTCGCAAAGGTGGTTTCATCTTCATGCAACCATTTCAGAAGTCATCTCCGCATTAAACATGTTTAGGCTTTTAGCGTTTGATTAATTAGCCAACTTAGCTATTTAGCCATGTTGTGGAATACTGGGTTACTTGTTAAATGGCGGTGATGAAGCGCCATTAAAAACACCTCTTTAGAACTGACTGGCTATGATATGTAAAATGGCCTGGAATATAATTTATGTTAATACTAACATTAAGACTTACATAAATAATATTTCCAATATTATGATAACACCAAGTGTAAATGTCTTCGATGCTTAGCATTATCATAACATCAGGGAAATATCCGGATAAAGAGTCACCTTGATGAAATCTCCAAAAATAATAGGATGCTTGGCAAGATAACTGGGCTCCAAACTGATGCTGAAATATTTACCTGAAAGACACAACAAAGACTGCTGTTCATTTTCAGACAAATGTCACAGGAGGAATGGACAAAGCAAACTGCTTCCTGTAGCTTTATCGCTAGGAGCTTTGGTGTAGTAAATTATTTATAAACTCTAATTTCTAGCATAGTAATATAATTAATTCTCTAGCTACGTAATGTCGTAACACGGTTGCTCTGTCCCTGTTGATCCATTATACTCTGTACACCATCTGTCCCATTTTATCCTTCACTTTCCTTATATGGTCATAGTTTTCAGGTCATGTTACCCTGTTGCCATGGTAGTTAATCAGTCTCACCTGTTGCTTGTTATCTCCATCTTGTTGGCCTATTTAAAACGAAAGCTTGCTCTATAGTTACTCTGACCTCAAATACTTGTACTATGCACTACATATTTTAAAACAACTAAAAACAGTAACCATAAATGTTTATAGTTTTATCATTTCTAAATGAATAAAATGCGTCACGGGTTATAACGGTAACAGACATGGCATTATAAATCGACAAAGAATTATTTAAGGAACTTATTCAAGCTCTGTGAGCCATTATTAAAGTTTGTTACCGATTCATTAAGAATGATGGCGCTTTATGATGATGGAAAGTTCTTACTGGCCATCTCGCAGATCATGGTGTTGAAGTAGGTCTTGTCCTCGTTGTTGATGAGCCGGTCGTGAAACACGCGCTGACACTCGTGACAGAAGAGACGGAAGACCTGGTTCTGATCCTGCACCGTGCCAGGCTCGCACTGCAACATGCCTAAAACACACAAACACAAACACACCGCTCACCATGAATCGTGTGTGTGTGTGCAGAACAATGCTTTTTATTTCTTTCTGCTGCTTTGCAGTATAAAGTCTGTGAACTTCATCTTTCCGGTAAGGGCTCTATTTTAATGAATAAATAATAAATAGTAAACAATAACATGCTGTATTGATTGATTATTTTCATATGACACCCCATCCTAAAGTGTTTTATTCCTCTTATACTACAGCAATTTGCTTTTTCTCACTTGAATTTAAGGCAAAAAAAAAAAACACAGCTTGTACACAGCTTGTTTAAGGTTTATGTGTGTCACTGTGTATAAGCCAGAGCTACTGTACATTTTCTTCATGAAATATACAAGTCGGGACTGGGCGTGAGTGTGTGTCTCACCCTGCACACACTTGGACAGATCTCGGAGGTTGAATACGTAGTGAGATTTGGCCGGAGTAGGGAGCAAATCCACGCTCATGCGGTGGTAAATCTCCACTGCGGCATCCACTATACTGCCTGCAGCCTGTTTCACTGCCGCTGGGAAATCAGCGAGGAAGCCACACAGGATCGCCTGCATGAACAGAGTCAACACACACACGCACACACACACACACACACCAGATGAGCTACAAAGCACAAACACACTGTATACCTGATAAAAATGGCTAATGATTTTACACACACATGCATGTTGAAAAGGCACTGAGCCACATCAGGTTACATGAGCCATGTGTGTGTTTAACAGGTTATACCTGTCATAACTGAGATACTGTTTGTGTGAGACGATATTTTTGCTTGTGTATATGAGAGACCTTAAAAATCTGTTTAAGGCTGTGCTGGGAAGGCGTCGGGAGGCAGAGCATGCTGAAATGGCGGATGAAACGAGGGGTCACAGGGTTACGACCTCCACCAGGGGGCGCACATGCTGCTGCTACAGTCACATCCTACAAGAAAAAAATGTATATATACCAACAATATCAATATACTAAATAAACTGGCAAGTCACAAAATCTACTGATGCTACACTCTTAAGAAAGAGGAGATGAAGGGATAAGTAGAGAGGGCAATGAGGAAGAAGAGATGAAGGGACGAGTGGAAAGAATGAGGACGAAGAGATGAATGGGATAAGTAGAGAAGACAATGAGGAAGAGGATATGAAGGGATGAGTGGAGAAGACAGTGAGGAAGAGGAGATGAAAGGATGAGTGGAGAGGACAATGAGGAAGAGGAGATGAAAGGACGAGTGGAGAAGACAGTGAGGAAGAGGATATGAAAGGATGAGTGGAGAGGACAATGAGGAAGAGGAGATGAAGGGTTAAATAGAGAGGACAATGAGACATTTTTTTGCCCTCCTGTAGCCTTGTTTGCTTATTTACTCTTGTTTTATCTGTGTGCAAATGTGTGTGTGTGTGTGTTTTCACGTCTTGTTTACTCAACGCTTGTGTGTGTGAAATGCAAATCATGACGGTTCAGACCTGAATTCAAATGAGGACAGCGACAATAACCAGACAGATTGCACGTTATCCTTTCAAATGATATATCCCATTAATACCCATTAATACAGCTGGGCCGGTGTTTAAACCTTTCGTCACAACTGCTCCAAAATTCTGACTGTAATGCAATTTTGGTTACACACATAATTGTAAAAACAATTAATGAATTCATTAATAATATGTGTACTATTAATTACCTGAATCTCCTTCCAGAAGAACTTGTCGCGGTCGTAGAAGCCCTGGAAGTCCTGAAACTGCCGCAGCAACTCTATTGGAGGCTGTGAGCCGTAACTGTCCAACTTCGGCATGTTCAGATCGTCCACGAACACCACTACCCGCTTATTAGCAGGAGCACCTGAAACACACACACACACAGATTTTTGGATTAGCCTTAATAAAAAGACTTCCTGTTTTTTTTCAGTGGTTATATTAAATGACAGACAGAGAAAATGTGACAGCGATGACACTAAGGTCACTTTTTTGTTTCAGTTTTACATTTTACCTTGTTAGATTCTCAGAAATATAAATGCAATTTTACAAATATATTCTGTTAGTATAGATCCCTTAACTGACATTATTTAATGCAAGAGCAAACCATGAACATTATCACACATTATTACAAGATTAAGAAGGTATCTAACACTTGTATTCATTAAGTATTTCTTTCTGTTCTTGGCTGACAGGAGTGGAACCCGATGTGGTCTTCTGCTTCTTCAGACCATCCTCAGCCTCAAGGTTTGACGTCTTGCGCAATGAGATGCTTTTCTGCTCACCGCGGTTATAAAGAGTGGTTATTTGAGTTACAGTAGCCTTTCTGTCAGCTTGAACCAGTCTGGCCATTCTCCTCTGACCTTTCTCGTTTACAAGGCGTTTTCCGGTCTTGAGACTTGTGTGAAGGTGTGTGTGTGTGTGTGTGTGTGTGTGTGTGTGTGTGTGTGTGTGTGTGTACATACCCAGTATATTCTTCCTCTTCTTCTCCAGCTTGGACTCTATGATCTCCTGCGTTCTAGCCGAGGACGTCTGGGCAGAGAAGTTGATGTAGACGGGGACGTAACCTGCCTGCTCCTGTATGCTGTTCAACAGGCCACGAGCCACCACGGACTGATAAACAGGGATAACACACACACACACACACACCATACGACATGCATGTAAGTAAACAGTTTACACACTGTATATCCTACTTTATCTGTAAAATGTTTAACTCATTACGTTCTGTTTCTCACACACACACACACGCAAACTTTACCTTTCCTACTCCAGTGATGCCGGTGAAAAGCACGGAATGTCCCACAGAGAGCAGTTTTTCCATCAGGTATCCATAGCGCACAGTGTCCACAGTGGGCACCAACATCTCGAAGAACGGAATCTCCTTGTTATACCTATGCAAAAACATGATGGTATAAGAGGAATAAATCACTTCGGGCTGTGCTCTTATACAAAAATAATCAGCTTTGGGCTGGCTGCTACATGATGGAACCATCTCTCTTGTAGGTAATAAGACAAAATATATACATGTTCTGATTAACCCTTGTAGAAATGGGGTGGCAACTGCCTGTGTCACACCCCATGGGTGTGTATTTGTGGGTACACATGTTAATCAACCTGAAGTATGGAATGATCCTCTCCCATGGCTCCAGGCGCTTAGTTTCAAAGTCCATATACACACTCCATAGGTCCCCTCCACTTGGGAGCTGATAGAGACAGAGAGAGAGAGAGAGAGAGAGAGAGAGAGAGATTGATTTATCACTACTATAAGCATCAAAGAGAAAAGTAGAGGCCATGATTCTAATAGTTCTTATATAGATGAGTATGAAGTTTGTGTGTCTGTGGGCTTCATTCAGAACGGAAATGTCTCCCTTCGATTTAGTTTTTTGCTGGATTCAACATTGACACAGCTCTAATAAAATAGGAGAAAATAATTTCATAAATAATAAATAAATAATAAATAACACCAGCTCATTCCACATTCAGCATCGTACTCTTCTCTCCTTCCCTCCCACTCTCTCTGAACCCTATTTCAGCCGTTCTGGAATAAATATCACCCCTCGCAGGACTGATATTCTCATAAAATATTTAAGATGGGCAGTTTTATGGACAGAATGAGATGAAAGGGACTTCGGCAAGAGTCTTTTAAAAGTCTTTTGGCGAGTCAAAGAAGGTCGACGTTATAAAGCGAATAAGTCCTCTGTTCTGCCAAAAAGTTGATGCTGTGCACAGTTATATGAGGTTATATTTAAATGGTCGAGTGGAACATCATTAGGGAATGTACAAGCAGCTTAGATACAGGAACTAGAATGTAGACTTTTTGCTAGCCAGATGAGTTCTATAGGGAACAGAATCACTTAAAAAAAACACCATTCTGTATTTCTAGCGGTGTAGTGAAGCAGCTTGCATCTAAGTGGGTACCTTGGCATCAGCATTGTCCTCGAACTGCTGCCTGACGAAGCTGTCGAAGGCGTCCCAGCAACTGTCTGTCAGATTCCCGCCTACGGCCCAGATGTAGCAGGACACGAACGTCTGGCAGAGAACGCCGTTCAGCCGAGTAGAGTCCTGTACACACGCGTACAGACTTTACCTTTACCCACTTTAAACTTTAATATTATAGGACTTTGTTAACGAAGGACACGCCAGCATAAATTGAACCTGCAAGAGACTTTATGGTTGACATTAAGAATTTGGAAGGTACCATTTTAAGGCTGGGGGTGTCCTTGTTGAACAGCAGTGCCTCGAGGAGGCAGCAGAGGGTGGTGACTTTGCTGATATCCACCTGAGCCATGGCCTGGATGCAGCGCTTCGACACAAACTGGAGACCCTTCTCGACATAGCGCTCGAAGAGCTCCATCAGGTACGCTCGCACGGGCTCTGTCACCTACACATACACACGGTATGTTTCTCAATATGACTAAATCCGTGAAAATCTGGTTAGTGATCAATGCCACAGGAAAATATTCATATTCCTGATGGTTTTGACTTTTACATTCTCCCTGGACCAGCTCAATATCATAGATATTGTTAGCTAAAAAAACTTAAGGGTTTTGTGATCCTCTCACACACACACACACACACACACACACACACACACACACACACACACAATCACTGCTGAGACATTTATTCAAACAACTCATATACATGCACTCGTTGTGTTTCATTGAGTTCTTAAGTGCTCCTGTTGCTCCAAAAGTGCTGATTAACTAAATAAATTACTTCACTGTGCAAGCCCGGATAATGGTGAACACCAATTCTAATGCTAATAGACTCCTGTGGGCATTCACTCATTAGTGCTGTTAGTGTTCTCAAACGTGGCCCTTTGTATGCGTGTGTGTGTTTTGAGGTGGAGTGTTTGAGTGGTTGGACCTTGTCCGAGAGGCCTGTGAGCCACGTCTGCACGTACGGCATCCATTTCAGCTCCTCTGGGTCGATGTACACCATCCCACACCGACTAACCGTGGCTGGAGAGGCTACGGCTAAATCCTGAACCTGACAGATAGACAGATAAACAGTGTGTAGACTAATAGAAAAAAACATCATTGATGACTTTCATCCTCTATTTCCACCTCACCTCGAATAACATGTGTATAGAAGGTGTGAGCTTGATCCTTTCACTATTAGCCAGACACAGCATCTTGTTGTCGTCCAACACGGTGTTCATGTTCTCGATCCACAGCGCGTCCACGGGTCCATCACTAACCACCCACTTGTGCGTGTCGCTGGCGTCGCTGGCGGCGGCACGGACGCACAGCGCCATCAGACCGTCCCTCCACTCCAGTGTGAGAGGGTTAGCTTCGCCGTACAGCTCGCCCATGCTCACCGACTTCGGGTTGAGCACGTAGTTCTTGACGGGCTGGTAGAAGGGATTTGCCTCGCAGCCCTCTGCCTCGTGCAGGGCGAGGAGTGCGTCGGCGAGGGCGCGGTACACCGTGGTCTTACCGCCTCCTGTAGGACCCACCAGCATGACGCCATGGCGCACCAGCATGGTCTCGTACAGCTGGATAACCTTGCCAGTCATGCTGGAGACTGGCTGCAGGGAGCGGGCGCGTAGAGCCGCCTCGATACTCGACTGGAGCGCTCCGTAGTCGTGCTCGGGGATGTGCACGCCGGGAAAGAGGTCCGACAGAATACCGCTATATGTACACAACAAAGATTGGACTGATTTTACATACATTGATACTAGCTCAAGATTTTATGATATGGATGTTCAGGTCCAGACTTCTCCGATTCTTTACTTTTTATCTGGTATTTCTGACCCCTCTTGCTTTTGCCATTACACTTCTGGATTACTAGCTCAGCCCTGTTGCTCCCAATTGACCTGATCAAAGTCTGCACTTTGCTCCTTCCCCCTTTTTCATTATACTAATTACCAAGTTTTTGAACAATGTATCACTGTTTATAGAACAAATAAAATATACTAATCTATTATACAGATTCACAGATTGGTCCAGGACCTGATTTTTATTTTTTTTTTTCATGCATTCATGTGAAGGCGTGCAAAACCAGCACAATATTACAATTTAAAACTTTGTCAGCTTTGTGGTGATAATAGCAAATGATGAATAAGCGCTAAGCACTAATCAGTACAGAATTAAAACCCTTACTGCGTAGTTTCATTTAGTCTATTCAGCATTTAATTGAGACGTTCAGAAACACTACGAGGTGCTAATGTAGCAGGCATGGCTTAAAAAAAAAAAAAAAAAGCAGTAAGTGTATAATTACAGCTTTTTAGTTGAAAAGAATTTGCAAATGTCAGTTAAAAAAGCTTTGTATTTCCTAGTTTTTCCCATAATTTCCTACTAGTGCCTGATTCCAGTGATCATGTGATAATGACCTTGATACTCCATATATAAGCTTTGCCGTTATTTACTAACTGCCTGGTATGCCGTTGCACTGTATAATGGTTTTATATTTAAGAAGTCTTCATGGTCATAGTTTTTTGTTTTTTTGTTTGTTTTTTTTTACCCAAAAAGCTCTGCATCATCCTTGAGGAACTTGGGCAGGTTGGAGTCTTGTAGTGCTCTAATCAACACCACGTCCTCACTCAGGTGTGGGTTCTCTCGCTTCAGAGACCTGGAACACACACACACACACACACACACACAGAAATGAAATAAGTCTTTATTTAACACATTAGTACACACATTTTTTTCTCCCATACACATACACACACAGCTGTTCCTACCTAACAGATGTGTATACTCAGATACAGAGATGACTAAAGATACAATTCAACACCTGTACGATTAAAAAAAAAAAACAATCTCACAATTGTCCACATTAATCAGAATTTTTGCACATCATAGCCCTTTTAATTTATTACATATTTACAATAAATAGACACTTAACTAAACACCGACACACCAAACTTTCTTTCTTCAGCTTTTTTGTCCAATCCAGACAAGCCTGAAGAGACGCTTCAGAAGACTGAAAGCGTCACAGCTGCATCAGACAATCCTGTCACTCGTCCTCACTCAATCCCCATTGAGTCTGATTTCTAAGCCGTCACTTTCTCTGGACTTTCAACTCTATCTGTTTTATATCATACTGTCTTATATAGTGTGATAGAAGATGAAAAGGCCTTTCATCTTATATCACTGTCCTTTTACAACTTAATGTTTGGATTGAACTGCTCACCTGTAAGTCACTCTGGATAAAAAATAAAAAAACAAACAGATGAATATAATATAATATGTTCAGCCTGTTCGTAGATGGACATACCCAGCCATGACGAGAACGGATTTGACGGCTCTCATGCCGAAGTCGTAGTGGTCCTGCTGGGAAAGCTGCTCGCTGCACAGCTTATACATCTGAGTCATCTTCCTCGCCAGAGTCTTACTGGACTCGAAACCCTCAGAGTACAGGATCACCTACGGTGAAAGAGAGAGAGGATGGGTTAAATGTGAAAATGGTTCTGTAACACAGCAGAATATACCTGTTATTGCATTTTTTAAGAAAGGAGTAAACCACTCAGGCCGTGCTGTTATAGGAAAGTAATGAACGACGAGCCAAACACACCTCAGCGATGAGGGCGTAGTTGGGCACCATCATGGCGATGGGTCTAAAGAGGGCCTTGAGGTTGTCTGGGAGCTCAGTCCTGCCTGCGTAGCCTGGGTTCATCGTGATGAAGGCGGCGCATGTCATCACCAGCTTAATCTCTCTCCCTTCGAACATGAACCGAGACAGCTACACACACATACACACACACACACACACACACACACACACACACACACACACACACACACACTATTTATCTACACTCACTATCATTAACTAAACATCATAAGACATCATCTCTGAGTGTGTGTGTGTGTTACCTTGGAGGCTTTTGCGTTTCTGATAGTGATGAGCTGTTGGGCGATGACAGAGAGCACCTCGATGTTGATGCGGTTGAACTCGTCAAAACAACACCAGGCTCCGGACTGAGCCAGACCACTGAAGAACGTGCCCATCATCTACACACACACACACACACACACACACACACACACACACACACACACACACACACAATGGAACAGACATTCTGTCAAAAGGAAACAGTGGCCTCAGTGGCACGGCTGGCCAGGTTATTCAGACTGATTATAAAGACTGATTCATAAGCATGCATTACATTTATACCAACAGAAGGAAATGTTTTCTCACACCCTCTAAAGTACAGGAGTAAAACTCAAAGTCTTATCCTATACTTAAAAAAATAATAACCTAAATAATAATAAACCTGGCACCAAAAATGCCAACGCGGCCCGGGTGCTTTACTGAGGAGATAAGTGAGTAATACAGGGCTCTGCTGCCTCCTTGGGACAGACTGCTGAACTACACTTGGACTGACTCGTCGTAAAAAGTGGATAACAAGTGTGTGAAGTCAGAAACAGGAAAGTCACCTTGTAATCGAGTCCATCAGAACAGTTAAAGACCACGCACTGGATGGCCAGGGCTTTGGCCAGGTCTTTAGTGGTCTCGGTTTTTCCAGTGCCAGCAGGACCTGCCGGAGCGCCGCCCAGGTCCAGCTGTAGCGCCCCCATCAGACACAGGTAGCACCGGTCCTAAAAACCAGCACAAACAAGCACATGCAAGTAATTTCCAAGCAGATTTTACACTAAATGTGTTCCTGACCTAAAGGTCAAACATGAAAGTCCCTTTAAGACTTAATATCCGGACTTTTTAATGAGATTTCCTTTCATTACAGTGGACAAAACGACTAACGCTAACTGACACATCTATAATGAGCTATAAACACATTCAAAGCATGTTATAAAACCTTATGCATATTTTTTATAAATATTTATTAACATGCAGTACAGTTTACCGCAACCTATGTTATGCATTATGAATTCTTAACATATTGTTAACGTGTGTTACCGTGAGCGGGGTGATGACCAGACGCGGGCAGGCTCCCAGGTACTCATATCCGTAGATGTACTGAGACAGAGCCATTCTGGCCACGCAGTTATCCAGATCCATGTCCCAGTAGTAACGCAGCTGCCTCTGCCATTCAAAGTTACTGCTCGAGTCCACCTACATGAACACAAACACAAAGACATATGATCTCATTGTATATGAATTGGGCTTTCTCGCTCACAGTATAGCATGAATAGTTTAGAATGACTGCATTAATATAAACCTGCAAACTGATTTGCATATGCACTGCTGTCAGGCCTGCAGTCATAAAAAAATTAATTAACAGCTTCTGACCAATCAGATCTGACCGGATTGACCATGCCCATGATTCCCTTTGGTCTGAAAGGTGTGTAGCAGTCTGCTGTACCCTTTCTTTGACGAGCTCAGTGACGATGTCTCTGGCGTGGACGTCCACAGTAATGAGAGCTGTGATGATGCTCCGATGAATTTTGGGTAGGTTACCCCGCACCAGAGCAGCCAACGCATTTAGCCTCTGTATATATATATATATATATATATATATATATATATATATACACACACACACACACACACACACACACACACACACACACAAGTGTAGCAGTAATACCGTACATTACCACATATTATACCATACATTATATAAACAGTATAATACATGCTTTTACATTTATATTCATACAGCACATACTGTAGTTTGGACATGCTAGTCTACAATTAGATATAATAATTTTTAGTGCTTGCTCTTTTCAGTTAAACTTTATTAATTTTTGCTTTGTTATAAAATCTGATTCTCATTCTGTTTAACTCCCTAAGATTTCTGTATGTGGGTCCAAATTTACAGTCTTGACTCGTATCTACACACCTCTCCCATTAGTTTCATTGTAATTACTGAATAATTGACTAATTAGCCAGGACGTCACCTCAAAGTTTGTGAGCTCAAACTGCTGGAGGGCCTGGAAGTGGTCGTGGTCTCCTTCCAGACAATTATCCATGTCTCTGCACCACATCAGCTGGGAGATGGTCAGCACCACCTACATGGAAAATGATGTAGAAGATTCTGTTAACTGACAGTAACATCAATATTGGTATCGATATCATGACACATGACATTTCGATTTTCTGTGAGTATTGTGGGCTTCATTACTTTAATAACACTAACTGATTCATCGGTTACTCACTAACCTAGTAGCTTTATAATACATTTAATCAACTGTTATAATAAATTTTTATACCTAGTGTTTTATTTCTGTTAATTAATTGTTTTATCTAGATGTTGCTATTTTTTCAGAGGTGTTTTTAAAATGTTGAACTACCAGCACTTGAAAATGATGTGAGGACTCAGACAGAGATTGTCTGGTAAACAGAATTTTTTGCTCACAGCCAGAAAAAGGAAGTCATCATAACCAGACAGCCCTGTTCAATTATGCAGGAACATTTTCCAGAAGGTCTCAAACTTTCTAGATCACACACACGAACCTGTGAAGGATGTCCGGCCACCACCCACTCCACCCGCGGTTTGTTCTGGTAGTCTGTGATGGCGGCCTTGCTGAGGCGTCTGAGAGAGGTAAACATGGCCTCCTCCACCTTCCCCAACCAGTCCTCCACATTCCCACGAGCCTTAAGGCCTTTCCCTAGAGCCACCTACACATACAAACACACACACAACCACACACCTCACACATAAAACCATGTGCAACTGGATAAAAATGACCTACCTTGAAACTTTACATTTTACATTTACTAAAAAAAAAAAAAAAAAAAAAAAAAACACACACTAAACTGATTTTAGGGTTAAATGTGATTTTGACCTTCTCTCCCTCGGGCGAGATCATAGCCAGGATGTCATTGTTGTACAGTTTCTCAGCCTCGCCTAAAACATCAGGTGTCTGCAAGGCAAACTCCAGCCGGGAGATGGCGTCGAAGCACTTCCTAAGGTGCGGCTGCACAGCCTGAGGGTTGCGTGTCTGTGCCAGGATCTCCAGCAGCTCGTCATTGGACAGGAAGTAGAACCTGATGCATGCACACATACATAAGTACAAAGCACATCTATAAAATGTATTTGTGAGTTTGTGAGTATAGTGCACATCTGGTATGGCTTTACACACCTGGGGAAAATAACTCTCTTAGACTCCAAGTAGGCCTCCAGACATTTCTGAATCTGGTCCAGTAGAGCGTTATTGTTCTGGAAGATCTCCAAAAGCCCTGAAGTGCAAAAGAGGAAGAAGATAAACGTATATTATGGGATGTCTTTAAGGGAACCAATATAACAAAATGTTTCCTAGCGCTGTTATAAATGTCTTATCGGTCTTATTGTTTTATAGGGGAGTTATAACAGCCTTATTGGTGATGTCTTATAGGAGAGTTATAACAAGTCTATTAAATATGAATGATTTCTAGAGTAGTTATAACAGCCTCACTCTTGAATAGAGTATGTGTTTTAGGGGAGTTACATCGATGTATACTGAATATAGAGCACTTATAACAGCTTTAAGGGGTATGTTTTATAGACAAGTTATAAAATTATTACAACCCTTTTAAAAATTATTTATAGAGCAGTTATAACAACTTCATTTGTTAGGAGTCACACCTATGCTGTCAGCATATATTAATATTTATTGTAGGTACTATATATACATATATATGCTATCTCTTGTCTCAATGTTAATCGCAGATGTGATTAAGAAGAACAAATGATTGTGTAATGCGATGTGTCTGACCTGGCTGTGTAGCAGCACGCAGTGCGTTGGGATAGGTGTTCACCTTCCCCATGATGTCTTTCCAGGATTTGTCCACCTGCAGGAACATCTTGGCCTCAGCAGGGAGCTGCCTCTGGATATCGGGGGCATTGAAGATGCTCTCCAAATAAAGCCAGTTCCTCTGACACGTCAACCACTCATCCTGCACACAGAGAAAAGAAGATAATTCTATAGTAATTCTATGGTAATATAATTAATAGTATTACTTTAATGTATGCTCTGAGTTTGATTACCAGTGTCTGGCTGAACAGGGAGAGCTGTTGCTGCCACTCATCTACTTTCATCTTTATGGGACCCACATAACGTGAAGATGCCACTGTGGCCATATTGATGGAGCTGTCATCCAACAACACCTACACACAAACACACACAGAGCACTTCCACACCAATCACGTGACACTTACTAGAATTATTTAAAATACAGTCCTACGTCCGCGTAAGCGAACCATACCATGCGTTTATGGTCTATAGGGTCGCAATGTGTTCTTTATTTCTCACCTGGATATCATCTGTGCCTCCAAGAATAAACACGTCTTTGTAGTCACGATGTAACAGCACCACAAAATCTGTGGTCTTCCACGAGTCCTCCACCTAGTAGCAATGTGAGTCTATAAATCTGCGCAAATGTGTGACGCAAAGAAATGCGGATATGACAATGCTCTTAGGCACTTACCTTTTTCACTACTGTCTCTAGAGCTGCCTCTCCTGACGCCTGGCCTGAAATCTGAGAGACGTCAAAAAGTCATATCTCCTTGCACATACAACAGATACAGTTGGACAAAACATCTATTTACTTATCCATCAAAGCTTTCACAAAGCAACCATTTAAAAAGCCACGATCAAAGTATGATCAAAGCATTCATCCATCCACAAAACCATCCATCCATCTGTCCACCCATTCAGTGAACAATCCATCAAACTGTCCTTCATGTATCCATTTGTTAATCAAACCACTTTATTAGACCTTTCATCAAACATCCCTCTATCAGTTCATGCTTTCATCCATTCATTCATCAATCCATGAAACCCCTTCATCCACCCATCCATTCATTAAAGTCATCAAAGCCTCTCAACATCTCCCATTCATCCATTCTTTCATTAATTCATTCATCCATTTATCCATCTTCCATCTGTCCCCCCCATGTGTCTCTCACCTCCTGGATCTCCCCAGCGTAGCTAAAGACACTGAGTTCTTGCAAGGCTTCAAGCGTGAGTGGGTTCTCCAGTAGGCTGACCCCCATAATGCTCTCCAACATGCTCCAGTGCCGTTCTTTCAGACATGGGTTACGCAAATCAGTGATCACTGGTAGCTACACACACAAACAAATCCATTAAGACAATACAGAAATGTCAGCGAAACACCAAGGAAAGCGTCTGCCTGTAAAGAATTCTTAATTGGACCAAAGTGTAAGTCGCTCCTTCAGCCCAATCTGGTCAAACTAGAAGAATTATTGTTCCACCTTTTCCCTCATGGCATCCACGCCAGCTTTGAGGTGGGGCACAACACTGTTGGGTGGAAGCCCTTTCTCCAGCTGGTTCACGTACTTTCCATACTTGTTCACCTGGGCACTCAGGAGCTCTGGGTCGAGATCGTTAAATTTACTCTGTAACAAACACGCGAATGTAAGAACATGGCTGGATCAGATTATCAGATATTCCACAGAACAGTGATAAAGGGATAAAAGATCCATGCAACATAAACGTGTGGCAATTTATAAACTTATATGGTCTACAGAAATCACGTTCCACTTTCTACCAAGTTCAGAAGCTTCCAGCAATTTGCAGCTCAAGAGCCTTAGTCTTAGAAAATTTAGAACAGAAAATCAGTCCAGGAACTTAATCCTAGAAGCTTGCTCCAGATGTTTAAGTCTAGGAATTGAGGTCCTGGAACTTTAACCTAGGAAATCATGCCTAATAATGCCTAATAGCCCACGAGTTTAGATCCAGGAACTGGGACGTAATTCCAGGGATTTTAGCCCAGGAACTTAAATCCAATAACTTTGGCCCATGGATTTAAATCCAGGAACTAGGATTTAATTCTAGGGATTTTAGCCCAGGAATTTAAATCCAATAACTTTGGCCTAGGAATTTAAGTCCAGAACTTTAGTGTGTGCATCTGTACATGATTGTGTATACCTGCATCCAGCTGTTCTGCAACTTGTCCCACTCCTCTAATGAATCCCACAGCAAATGTTTCAGCTTCACCTCAGCACTCAGCTCCTCCAGAGAGTCATACTTAGTCACTTCCACCTATCCTCACACACACGGAAATAAAAAGAAGTGCAGAAATGAGACATAAAACAAGTACAGAACATTATGTGCATACAGTAACACTGGAGTATTGAAATGCCCTTAAACTTCTTCTGACCTTAAAGTTCTTCTGGTAGGATCTGTAGCGGACGGCTTGCTCTTGCAGCTCATCTATGGAGTTCTGGATTTCTTCCAGCAGCGTATGAACTTGATCCCGATTTGCATCAATATCCAAAATCAGCCTTTTCTGGAAGTCCAAAAAGACAAAATGATCAAAGTTGTTACCTGAACGAGTCGACTATAAAACCAAAGGTGGTGTGTGTATCAGCTGTCTTACCTCCGCTTGTTGTTTGATCCTTGTCACCTCATTGTTGAGTTCCCTGATGTCTTGCTGCAGGTGCTGGCAGAACTTGGCCACGTTGGCGTCTCTCTCTCCCACCGCCTTGTCGATGCTGTTATTCATAGACGACCTGGATGGTCGAAGTGTGCCGAAAACAGCAAGGTCTTCCGGCGGAGTGGGCACGGAGTAGCTTTCAATCAACTTATACATCTGGCATACCATCTCGACCTCCTCATCCAGGGATCCAATCTAAGACATGGAGAAAGAGAGTGATAGAAATGAATTCCATCATATAAACTAATTACTAACACTAAATACTAAGAGTGAGGAGAGGCTTGTCACAATGAACAGCAACTCACTTTGAACGCGACATTGGATCATACAAAACAATCATTTGTAACTCTTACCCGCTCCTGGATCTCGTCCAGGAAGGTGAGGGAGTTGACGTACTCAGTGGTAGCTGTAGGGATGAGCTCCAGTTTAAAGCAGGCGTCTTGTATCTCAGTGATGACCGCGTCCATTTTTCTCTTAGCCAACAGCGGCAGCATGCCATTAATGGCCTGTAGGGGATTCATATAATTTAGTGTATCTTGTTGTTAATGACTAGCTGTGTGTAGCAGATTATGGGTAATATAGACAGACCTCCAGTGACCGCGACTACACAATATGAAAATGTATAAAACCTAAAGATCTAAGAAATGTGTGTGTGCAACCTCTAGGCAGCGCAGTGGAGATGGTGTTAGCTTGCGTTTTAGTTGAGTTGTGTCCACCAGCAGGATTCCCAGGTGTCTTTTCAGCTTAATGGCCAGGGCTTCCTTATGCTGGCTATGATACCTCTTCAGACTTTCACCAAATAACGCCAAATCTATGTCACACACATACACACACATACACACACATTAGAAAGCGAACTACTATCTTTACTGCCTAATAAAGTTCTCTGACACTCTACCGTGGTCCTGTTCTTTAAGAGCTTCCAGGTCCAGGCTTTCGTTCTCTTTATAGAAGAGGTGGAATGACTTGAAGGTGTGGGCATACGCATCGGCGGCATCAAACACAAACTGAATAGAATTCTGGGAGTAGAAAACACAAAATATTAACACCTAACATTATGCAGCTGTTAGCAGTAAAATACACTGAGGCTAATATGTCGTAAGAAACATTTATGTTGATGCTGGATTGTTGTTTATGCATAGAACGACAAGAACCTTGATGTTACGGATGACGTTCTGCAGGTGCTGATCATTTTCCAGTGTGGCCTCTAAATCTGGTCCATCACCACAGGTCTTCTCCATGATCTGTAACACACACACACACACACAAACAGATATACTGTATGTATATAGAATAAAAAGAAACAACACAAACTTCAACAGAAATTGTTTACTTACTATTATGTACCATAGTTTGGGTTGTGTGTCAGTAGTGTTGATGGGTTGTGTGTCAGTAGTGTTGATGAGTTGTGTGTCAGTAGTGTTCTACCTTGTTGTTAATGATGGTTTGTGTGTCGGTAGTGTTGATGTGTGTGTGTCAGTAGTGTAGACCCTTGTTGTTAATGATGGTTTGTGTGTCAGTAGTGTTGATGAGTTGTGTGTCAGTCACGTTGATGAGTTGTGTGTCAGTCACGTTGATGAGTTGTGTGTCAGTAGTGTTGTACCTTGTTGTTATTGATGGTTTGTGTGTCTGTAGTGTTGATGAGTTGTGTGTCGTTGATGAGTTGTGTGTCAGTGGTGCTGTACCTTGTTGTTAATGATGGTTTGTGTGTCGGTAGTGTTGATGAGTTGTGTGTCGGTCGTGTTGATGAGTTGTGTGTCGGTAGTGTTGTACCTTTTTGTAAATAATGGGTCGTGTGAAGGCATCAAAGTCGGAGTCTCGCACTAGAGGCTCCAAACACAGGACTGTCTCCTGGAAACGGGACATTATCTCTGCTACAGTCTCCTAACACATACACAAACACACAAAAGTCAACACACTAATCTCTCAAGCCTGAATTCTGGGTATCATTAGAGAGTCTGGTATATTTTTGTCATTAAATATGATGTAAAACCTTTATACCTGCACACACACAGACACACACACAGACACACACACACACACACCTGGAAGTCCTTGATGGACGGCTGGAAGGACAGCGCATGTGTGTCCAGCATCAGCTCTGTGATAAACATAGGCAACACTGAAGCTTCAGCATTCTGTTCCGACACACTGTCCTGTAACACACACACACACACACACACACACAAGGCAAACCCATGCAGCAAACACAGCAAACGTTCAAACTATGCAAGCACAAACCTGGCATACACTCACCGACAAACTGATACACACATCAGAATGAACACACACACACACACACACACACACACACACACACACATACACACACACTCACCTTGTCGTCTGTGTCATGTGTGACCTCTGCGCTGGCCCAGCTCTGTATGAGTGTGTGTGACGGGGTGTGTGCGTTGTGCTCCTGGAGCGCGCCCAGCAGCTTGCTGATGGAGTTGACGGCCAGCGTGTGCAGGGTGCTCATAACCAAATAATCAGCCAGGCGGATGAAACTGAACACACACAAACAAACACACATGGTCATGCATAGCAACCAAACACATCACGTTATCCCATCGTTGATTATTTTTCTATAACAGCACACAAAGTGTTTTATCCTTTACATAAAGTATAAGTGACAGGCATTTATTCAAAGACCTTTTTTAATATCAACCAATATTCCTATTTCAAGTTAAGCAGTGTGTTTCTGCATGTGTGTGTGTGGAATATTAACCTTGTGAGGCGACTGCAGTGGCATTTCTTGGTGTACTGCTCACTGTAGCTCATTTTGTCTGGAGTCTCTTTATACAACTGCTCCAAATCAGCACACGGCTTACTTTCATCTCCATCTGACAGACAGACAGACAGACAGACAGACAGACAGACAGACAGACACACACACACACACACAAGATTTTACACATTTCAAAACATTCAGAAAGAGCAGATTTATGTCATCCATAATCTAACCTATACCAGACAACATCCAACCAGTGTGTTAACACGTGTGTGTGTGTGTACTGTTCTCACCTTTGCCATAGTCAGGTATGTATCCGGCCTCCAGCAGAGCCGTGTAACACGCCGTCAGTGCCACCTCCTTTACCAGCTCTCGAAACTCCCCCAGTCGTGAGGACACCTGTAACACACACAAACACACACACACACACACACACACGCACATGCGCGCGTGAAAATTAAGGTAATTATTAAATCGTCTTTATACACTATATCACGTATCACGTTAATATCCTAGCACTGGTGCTGTGTGTGTTATTTCTCACCTCGTTGAGTTGAGTGTACTGAGCGGCCTGGAACTCCTTGAGTGTGTACATTCGCTGATTTTCGATTCTGCACAGGCCCATGTCGCAGATGCGGTAGCACAGCTCCCAGATGTTGAGCAACGCCGGTCTCAGTGACTGCAACACCGACACGGGAAACTCATTCATTCATTCATTCATTCATTCATTTAAAAGCCATTTCACAGGTTATGAGTGACAGCGGCCCAAGTTGCATTTGGTCAGCCGTCATGTGACGTCTCCTCTAGCCTTTCAAGCCTTCATTATATGATATAAAGTTTAGCAACATGAACTAAACAAAGCACTGCTGACAACTTTCTAGTGGTTGTTATCTGAAAATTAGAAAATGAATCAACATCCCCTGAGCAGATTTGAAAATTCGACAGTGCTGTGGTATAAACTATTATATTCGATATTTTTAATGTTGAGCAAAATGTTAAGACTAAGACATTTCAAAACAAGGAAAAGAACGGCTGGTAATAACACGATGATGTCATTGGCTGATCCAATATAACTGATGCTCCGCCTTTTTTTTTTAGCCTAGGAACAGCAGGCTCATTGTAGATAAAACCACACGCACACACCTCGTTCATGATGAACAGGCTCTTTTGCAGGGCGCACTTGCACGCGTTGATGGTTTTGTAGCGCACGTTGGCGCGCCACATACGGAACGATTTCCTCTTGCGGAAGAGGGCGAAGGTTGGGATGCGCAGGAGTCGTTGATGGTAAAGGTACTCCTGCTCCCAGCGCTCCAGCGATATGAAGCTCGTGCCATCGCTACTGGAGTGCATCACGCCGCGAGGGCTGATCGTGTAGTAGTTCGACTTGTTAATGTCTGCGTACGTTACGATCCTGTCAGGAAAAAAAAAATTCTCCGGTCAGTCTAACCCTTATGTTCTGCTCGAGTTGGCAGAAACGGTACAGTCATCATAGAGAAATCATCAGAATGCCATTAATGTCCTCATGATCCTCACACACTCACTTCACACACCTCACAGTGTTGAGGCCATATACAAACCTGAAACAACTGAATCTTACTTCAGGTCGTAGGGTAATTTGGAAGCCGATGGTGTCATGTAGAAATAGCCGAGGTGAGGGTTGTTGCGGATGATCTGCGCGATCTTGCAGGGAGAGCGGATTCCAGCGCGGATCACTTCCTCTACAGAGCCGAAATGCAGCGGATTGGAGATGGGCAGGAACGGGGTGTGGTTAATAGGGCTCAGAGTGGCGGCGTGGCTTTTGGAGGAGCTCCTCCTCAGCTTTTTGGCAGGAGAGGCGGAGCTCTGAGTGAGCTGCACCTACAGAAACAACAACACTGGATTCACTTTGGAGTGACTAATCCAGTGTTTAATCCATGTAGAGACTCAAAATGGCTTGCTAACTACTAGCTAGAAGAATAATGAGACCTGTCCTTCTTTGAGATGGTCAGGAATCTGAGGGAGGTGTAAAGAGGAGGAACTGGCGTCTGTACTTTCTGTAGGAGGCTTCCGTCCGGCACTGATCAACCTCTCACGGCTTTTCCTGTCGATGTTCTCGGGCTGGTTTCGGTTCTGGTGCTGCTTCAGAGCCGGCTGGAATAAAGCAAAATCAGCATACAGCTATTACACGCACAAACACACACACGCATCCCGTTTCCCGAGCAGCAGTGAGCGCCCTGAATGCATGCATGAATTAAAGCACAAACGAATGAACTAGTGATGGTCTCACCAGTAGCCCCTGGCGCATGGGTTTGGGTGCATTACGCTGTCTCTGCTGTGCAAAGGTGAGAGGTGTGAACTCCAGGATGTCAGGATCACGCTGAAGGACATCGGGCCCTGTCGATATGAGGCGCGATCTCAGCAGCTCTGGATCCTCTGGTGTGAGGGAGGGGGGTGATATGGAGGAGCGCACTCCTGACACCCGGCGTGCGCCGTCCTCTTGGGTCGGACCACCTGGATAGGGCGAGGACATTCTGCTTCCACTGTCGTCGCTGTCTCGCTCCTGTCGTTCTTCAATCCCTACAAATGAAAGCAAATGGAAGCAGGGGAAATGATAATGATTTGAACCCTTGCTAATATTCTGAAATTGACTCAGAATCGATTGCAATACTGAGTGAGTCCGTTCCAAGAATTGATTCAGCACAAATCTCGATTAAAGGTTGGGAAAATTAAAAACACAATATTAAGTACATAGGATAATACATTATCATGATCGACAAGGTGATTCCTAATACCTGGAGTCAATTCTTAGATACCAGGTAATAGGAATATAGAGTCGAATCAAAGGAATCAAGCTTTGGAGTCGACTCTACATTCATTGGGAATATGGAGTCGACTCTAAAGCTTGATTCAAAGCCTTGGAGTCGACTCTAGGTTCCCAATAACTGGAAAAGGTATTGACTAAAAAAAAGAATCGATTCCTTTCAAGTTCGACTCTTAGGTCTAACCGTCGGTAGCGACATATTTAGTTAGTTACCTGATATAAATCATATTAACCTGTGTATTTTGAATGTTTAAACACGAATTATTAATAAATTACATTATAATCTTCCGAGAATAACCAGAATTTTTTTTTCTTTTTTAAAAACGAGCTGACGCTAAGCTAATTAGTTAGCTATCCAGATACAAAACTAGGTAACCAACGTTAAATAGTGCGCGAGCCTGCTACCTACGTTAAATTAACCTCAAACTGAATTTACTTTAAAATTACGAGCGCTTAAAATGACAAACTCACGATATATTTTAAAGGTCGTTCCAGCTATTACAGACTTCACAAGTGAAATAGCAATTTAAAGTCCAGAAATAATAAATATAGAGAAATATATAGATAGCTATAATCTCCCGTTTAACGGCAGCCTCATCAACGTCAGTGAGCTGTTTGGGGTTGCTAAGCTACATACACCCCGCCCCAATCGACTGGCGGTTGTATGTCAAATCACGTGCTTAAACACTATATTAGTGTACTGTGTAGGGAGCAACATAATAGACATGTAGAGCCCTTTATATTTAATATGAAGCGATTTGGAATTCAGCCACACAGTTAAGCATGTTTTTTGTTTCTTTTTCAACAAAAAGTCAGAATAGTTATGAAGTTTGCTATGCGAGTTAAAGAGCTGTCCAATTTTTTTAATTATTTTTTTTTAAAAACGTTGTTTTTGAACCAGTTGTCAAAAGAAAAAGTGATTTATTCTTGTAGAGACTATCCTTATTGCTCCATAAGTAATATCTGTGTGGAGAGAAGTTGTGTTTGTATATTAGGGACCATGCCAAGTGCACCTGCTTATGGAAATTAGAGAGTTTGATAGGGATCTTTGTGACATTATAGTTACAAAGTAGGAGAAAATTCAGGCCACCAACTTTAAAATATAATTAGGGATAATATTCCAAAGTGAAGATGGATTATTAAAGAAAAATTTTAAGCCAATTCATTTTAAAAATGTTGTTTAAGGTAGTAAAATCTAAAAAAAAATAATAAAAAAATCCATTCCCCCCCTGTTTTATTGGATTCATCAGTACTGATTTCCTAATAAAGTGGGTTTTATTTTTCCAAAAAAAAAAAAAAGATTTAACATGACAAATAATTTAATTTATTAACACTTTGATTATTTCTATATTCTCAAAACAAAACGAATCTCCAAACCCAAATTTGTCAAGAGCCTAAAATATGAAATTGTGCTCCAGAGAATCTTCGTAGAAGTCTAAGAAAAGCAAGTCGCTGTCATTCGGGATGAGATCCTCGTAATCTACAAGATCTAAGACTAATCTCATATTGTGATGTGGCGTTTTCCCATAAAACCTCACTGTGATTCATCGATAATACGGTTAAGGCCGCCTTTAATACTTTTTTGCTAAAATGAAAGCTAGGATTTTGTGATCATTATTTAAGAGGGTAATCGGTCTCCAGTTTTCTGAGCATTCTTTATCTTTATTGGGTTTGGGTATCAAGGTGATGACCCCTTGTGTCAAGTGCTTCCACTTCCAAGCTTTCCTCGAACACTTTTAGTAAGAAAGGGGATAATCTATCGGCAAACATCTTGTATAACCCGGAGGTTAAACCATCACAGCCGGGACTTTTTATTATTCTTAATGGCCTGTAGAATTTCTGACTGGGATACGTTGTTATCACAAGCTTCTTTATCTTCTAATGAGATAACTTTCTTTTGAGTAATAGATTCAAAAAAAAAAAAAAAAAAAGATTCGGCCGAATTATCACAATATCTTGATGCGTACAAATTATTATAGAATTTGGAGAGTTAAGCGTGTTCAGGCTGTTGACTTGAATTCTTTTTTTTTTCCTGGACTTATATATACAGCAAAATCTGAAACTACTGACTGTAGCCCATCTGTCACTTTCTGGGTTATAATTCAGCATGAATAACAAGTGTAGGAATAATGCAGTAATATCAATGGATTTATGGATTAATGGGTTGTGTGTATTTATGGAAAGGAAAAGAAACTTTACACAGACAAATGACATTGTATTAAAACACACAGAACATGTATTATACGGTAGGTATCGACTTAAATAACAAACTTGGGGCTGTGCTGTAATGGGAAAATAATCAGTGACGCAAACTTGACTCTCTTCCTATATGTTAACGTCAATTATATCAATTATGAGTAAACAAACGGATAAAAAAAATGCAGTCCCCCCCTTTCTGAAATGCAACTCTGACTCAACACGACGTCGGCCATCTTGTACATCAGGAACTCCTTGGATGCTTATAGATACTGCAGATATATACTCCTTCAAATACTTCCTGTAATCCCAGTGGATTACCATGGGTTCATTAATTCCACTCACTCAAACACTCACTCTTCCAAAATGATCCAAGTCAGGCAACCATGTTTGTGAATTTTCTATATATCTGCACAAATATGACCTAAAACAGCATCAGATTTTCACACGAGTCCTCAAAGTAGATAAAGAGAACCCAATTAAACAAATAAGACAAACATAGTGGTAGCTTGGTGGTGCTGGGGCTTGAACCCCCGACCTCCTGATCAGTAACCGTTGAGCCTATTCTCCCTTTCAGCTACACGGTGTGGAAAGAAACTCAGACGAGTGTAGCCTCGCAGTCGGCCAACGCCTGGATCATGAGCTCGTCAGGAATCTCCTCTTTTTCCTCCATGGTCCTCTCCACTTCATCCAGCGCCTCCAGGTACGAAGCGTCGTCATCCCAACACCCCTGTGCGTTCTCCGTCTGGGGGTGTGGCGCGGGTCTGTCCGTTTCCCCGCCCTCTTCTGAAGCGCGTGCAGGAACGCAGCTCGGACTCAACTCGATGTTTCCCAGCTCGTCCATGAGGAACTGCTGATCGTCCTCGTCCTGGAAACCGACACGTATGCATTCAGATACATCACACATGGGTCATTTCGTTAGAAATTGGTCAACAGGATGTGGTTAGAATTGAGTGACAGACCTCCATCAGCATGTAGCTCATACACACCTCCTGTGGTAGTGGGTAACCTGTGCGAAATAGGTTAAATATATGATTTTTATTTATTTTTTTTTTTAGAATAAGAAGATACTTGGGACAATGGTGATGTGATATAACTGTGCCTGGTGAACTCACTAGAGGACCTGTAGTTCTGTCTCCTGCACTCAGGATCATGGCACCTTTGGTACCACACCTCTTCATTCAGATCCACGATGATCCTGCAAAGATTTAATAACACACCTGTTATTACATAGAGAAGAGAAGTGTTTTTTTTTTTTTTTTTATCTTTGGTATTTTCCCTATATATATATTTCGAATGCTGAATAAAATTAAAAGTGGGCGTCTCCCGGGTTGTTCAACAGGATTGGCTATAATCTATGCCAGTTAGTTAGCCAAAAGCAAAGAGTGAGGAGTTTAACTTATATGCAGGACTGCAAACGTTACACAGTGTCCTGTAATGTACCCTTTAAATCGGTGACTTGCTTCATCATGATTACTCACATGATGTTGTTGCTCTTGTGGAAGCGACCCACGTTAGCGCACCAGCGGAACTTCCCGACGTCGTAGACCAGCAGCTGCTCCGATACAAAGTACGTCCAGCGCCTAATGTCTGTAATTTAACATAAACTCAGGCTCAGCCTATACAGGATGGAGGTCGATTAAAGTGGATTTTACCGATACCGATAACTAAGCTGGGCAGTACATTCTGATAACCGATTAATCAACCGATATTTTTTAAAAAAAATTAAACTGAATGAAAACATAACACTCAAAGTAAAATACTGCTGAACTTTATTACAAAACTAAACAGTACTGACTGTACCATGAAAATGTAGTTAATGTATATTAACTATTAATAAATATTAAAGTAAATAAAAGCTATATATTCAGCTATAACTGAACCGAAAAGCAACACTCCAAATAGCAAATAAAAAACACTTCAAATAACACAACAAAATTTGTTAGCGATAATTTTTATTTCGCCTCTAGAGGCCGCTCTCGTACTGTATAATGACAGTAGACCCTTCTCAGCCACTCCCGCAAAGGACGCAACCGGGAAAAAAACTATCGGTGTGGAATTTTGCCGATGACCGATTCCAGCAATCGGTTATCAATGCCAATTAATCGGCAAAACCGATCAATCGGTCGACCTCTAATAATACAGGCTGATATCGACTCAAAGCCAGAAGTGCTATGTAATAACGTAATGCATAATTCTCTCTGCTCATGCTTACTTCCTTGAATGCCATCCCTATTCACCAGCTTCAGCACAAAGTCGTCCAGTTCCTTGTACGGCGAGGCCTGATGTTCCCCTGCAAGCTCTGAGGATGAATCGTAGATAAATAACCGCCCGGTCATTCACTTTTTAAATATTATTACACCACAGTGCTACTGAATGTATTCTCGATTCTGATTGGTCAGAAGGTGTTTCCTTTTCTGACCGTAGTTCCGGGTGCAAGGCAAATCGCAGGTTTATATGAATGCCTTCGTTCGAATACGTTATCGTTTCTATAGTAATGAGTTGCGTTGCGGTGAGTAATGAACGAGCGGTGCGCGAGGGATGTACTTACCTGAGCTGTGCGGGTCTCTGGGTTGAGCCGAACACCGGGATACGTTTGAAGTCTTCTCTGGAGCAACGTACGTCAGAATCCTCTGAGACGTGAAGCTGGGTAGAAATGACCACACGCTGGTTTGTGTGTGATAAACGGTGTGCATAAGAACACCTGAACATACCATATATGTTAATCTGTCAGTAAAGTAAACTGGAACACTCGGAGGCCAAGCTTTGTGCGAGACGAATCATTTTCAGTGCCTGGAATCAGGGAATCGACTCCTTTGTCCAATCGACTACAGTACATACAATATATATCGTATATATTACTACTATACCAATATTGCCAGTTTGGCATAATTACCTCACATTGGTGATCAAAGAGGCTAGGAATATGCGTTCCTCCTCCGTAGTGTGTGTGTTGGACTTTGGGACAAACTTGTTATCCTGCGCTACGGAGAAGGCAGCGTTCTTCCCCAGCTTGGAAGACTTGTACAGGCGGAAGTTTCGGTTTTTGGTGTACACGCCTGCGTAATACATGGTGTTTAGATTAGGAATACCTTTTTTTTCAGCATCACCACAGTGACTCGGTGTCTGAAAAAGCTGCATGAAACCGTACCAAGATCCACAAAGAGCTGCTTTTGTCCATCCTTCCCCTTCACTATCAAAAAGCCCAGGTCTTCCTCGTCACGCTTTGTTCTCTTTGGCTGAGGCCCCTCGCTGACATCGTCGACGTCTTCTGGAGAGTTCTCAGAGCTGCGTAAATGATAAATCAGACTTTAGAGCTCAAGTGCAAGACCAACGTCAAAGGAAAGATAACACAATATGTTATACAAGTATCCCAAGACTATCCAGTAACTCAATAACTAATTATGTTTCATTTATTGAGAAAGTCCCTGTGATCACTGATCATTTAAAAATAAGAATAACTGCGAAGCTCTATGGAAATATCTCTCTGTAAGCGTGTCCTCATGAAAATGTCATTATATAGCATGTTTAGGGGATTGTTGTAATAATGCTATAATAACTCCATGCTAAGACTTCTGAACCTTCCCATAACCTTCCAGTAACTCCTAAAGTAGCACACTTAAATTAGCCGGATAACAATTACGCTAATGCTGAAATGTCAACATATACGTAGGTTGTTTTGGTGCACACATGGCAGCACCTGCTAGAGAGTGTCTTATAATCCAGAAAATATGGTAATCATAAACTTGGACTCATACTGAAAAAGAAATGAAAGACAACCTAAGCTGCAGGCCAATATAAAATACTGGTAGTTTTCCCTCACCCTTTATGGAGATATTTCAGTGCTGGTTTGAGGATGTGATGGATGAAACTGCCTAAAATGGAAAGACACAAATACATACATCATTTATTTAAAAAATAAATAACATAATAAATGACAAGAGTGAGTCATTTATTGAGTGAGTGAGTGATTTAGAGAGTGAGTGAGCGAGCAGTTTAGTGAGCAAGTCGTTCAGTGAGTGAGTAACTGATTGAGTCGGTGAGAGAGTAAGTGAGTTGGTCAGTGAATTGGTCAGTGATGAGTGAGTTAATCAGTAAGTCAGTTAATTAGTGAGTGGGTGAGTGAGTCAATCAGTGAGTGAGTGAGTGAGTGAGTGAAAGAGTTAGTGAGGGAAAGAGTGAAGGAATAAGTGAGTGAAAGATTGAATGAAAGTGTGAATGGCTGAGTGAGTGAAAGCGTGAATGGGTGAGTAAGTGAAAGAGTGAATGGGTGAGTAAGTGAAAGAGTGAATGGGTGAGTAAGTGAAAGAGTGAATGGGCGAGTGAGTGAAAGAGTGAATGGGTGGGTGAAAGAAAGAGTGAATGAAGGCGTGAATGGGTGAGTGAAAAAGCGTGAACGGGTAAGTGAATGAAAGCGTCAATGGGTGAATGAGTGAATAAAAGAGTGAATGGGAGAATGGCTGAGTGAGTGAAAGATTAAATGAAAGAGTGAATGGGTGAGTGAGTGAAAGCGTGAATGAAAGCGCGAATGGGTGAGTGAATAAAAGCGTGAATGGGTGAGTGAAAGAAAGCATGAATGGGTGAGAATGAAAGCGTGAATGGGTGAGTGAATGAAAACATGAACGGTGAGTGAATTAAAGATTGAATGAAAGTGTCAATGGGTGAATGAGTGAAGAGTCAAGAGTGAATGGGTGAGTGAAAGATTGAATGAGAATGAATTGGTGAGTGAATGAAAGCGTCAATGGGTGAGTGAGTGAATGAAAGAGTGAATGGGTGAGTCTGAAAGATTGAATGAGAGTGAATGGGTGAGTCTGAAAGATTGAATGAGAGTGAATGTGTGAGTGAGTGAAAGATTGAATGAGAGTGAATGTGTGAGTGAGTGAAAGATTGAATGAGAGTGAACGGGTGAGTGAGTGAAAGCGTGAATGGGTGAGTGAGTGAAAGTGTGAATGGGTGGGTGAGTGAAAGCGTGAATGGGTGAGTGAGTGAAAGCGTGAATGGGTGAGTGAGTGAAAGCGTGAATGGGTGAGTGAGTGAAAGATTGAATGGGTGAGTGAGTGAAAGATTGAATGAGAGTGAATATGTGAGTGAGTGAAAGAGTGAATGGGGTCCATGAGGTGATGTACATGTAACAAATCCCTGTAATCCCTGTATGCACTATGCAGTAACACACTCACCAACATGCCTGTTGTCCTTGAACACACAGTCGGGGAGCAGGAAGATGAGATGGCGGCTGAACTTCTCGGCTGTGCTGGAGTCCAGATTCAGCACGTCATTTGTCGAGCACTGCAGACTGAACACCTCTTCCAACTTCACACACACATACTGATGTTGAAGGAAAAAAAAAAGGCACAGTGTTATAACCTAACTCAAAGCTTCTGTGAGTTGTTTAGTATGGTACAGCCTGTTACGTTTATTACCGTATTTCTCAGTCAGTACAGTAATCTGTGCTAGAGTTAAGACTCTCCACCCATATTATAACTGACAGAACCGGAACGCTGTAACCTGCCAGTGTCCATATATACACCGGCTGATTTTTAAAAAAATGTTTTTACCTGAATCAGTGACGCCACCATCTTTGGGCCATCCAGGTGTGTGTTAGAGGCTACATCAAACTCCAGGTCGAAGTAGAGCTTGCAGACGGCGCCCTCGGGAATCACCTCATAACAGTGCATCAGCGACTGTCTGTGGGAACTGCAGGGACACGTTTGATTATACGGCATAGAAGTGATGAGTGCGCCGTCCTGACATTCGGTGAAAATGTATATTCCGTATGAAACACTAAGTAATAAGTTACCTGTAGTAGTGCCAGAGCTCACTGTAGCTGGTCACTAAATAAACCCTGTGTCCCGTGTCTGTGCTCTCTTTCTCCAGAGCAAACACGTGCACGTCCTGAAAAAGGACAGAAGCCACAAGATGTTTAAGAGCACTGAATGAGAAAAGCGAATATGTGAAGTAAACAGTCGGTGCTGTCAGTATGACGAAACCCGGTCCCTAATCCCTAATCCCAGTCCCTAATGATTCGTCAGCGTAGTGCTGTTATGAACAGATCTCCCTCATTTCTACCTGTTTGCATCGCTGGCTGAAGGCGATGGCGTCGCTCTGGCGGGGGAACAGCCTCCATATGGAGGATGGCTGCCACGGCCGGGACAGACGAGCTTTATACGGGCAGCTGATGGGGGCGGATTGGTAGGATAGAGCCCTCTGCTCCACCGCCTTCACTCGGTCCTGCCACTTTTCCCTCATCATCCTCACTACGCTGTTAGTTTAGGGCGACAATACATCTTCCACTGTCAAAATAAAAAAGAACAGAAAACACATTATACTGTCTAAACTGTTTTTTTTTTAAATATTCGGTTAAAAGCTTTTTAAAAATTAGATAAAATATATAACACCTATAAAATGCAACGTGAGGGATGTGTATGTGTGTGTGTGTGTGTGTGTGTGTGTTATACCTACTAAACAGCACATGAAACACCTGAAGTGTTAAATCTCTCCATACACTTTAATTACATTGCAAAGAAATCTGGACCTTTCCAAAATGGCGGACGCGTTGACGTGATGCGGAAGTTATAAACAACCGCCATATTACGTGTCCTGTGTGTTTTTTTTTTCTATGTATAAAGGTTAACGTCGCACAAATGTTGTAATATATTGCTTTCTAGCTAGTTATATCAGACAACTTATATCATGTATTTGTCAACACCTCTAAATTCTCAAATTTGACAAAGTTTTGTTGCTAGGATAGCGTTACTAAGCTAACTAAACTGGCTCGTGCATTTGCTAAAAAGTAAATAATGAAATATCTAAATAAATAAAAACACATAGTAACATGAACTATTAAAACCACTTATTAATACTTACTATGTCATGTAGTTTGTCATGTTTTCGACACTTCGAAGTTTTACGGCACTACACTGACTTCTCGATTATGAATCTGACAGCTTGTCAAGCGCTGTTGTGTTTGGATATTCGCGGGCCGCAGTGTATGCCGGGAAGGTTGCCAGATTGAGTTGTTACGCGGAGCTCAAATATATCTAAAATAAATTACACTATCATATTTAATATAATTCAAGACCATTTTTTTTTACTCCTGTTCTATTTTATTTTTATGATTTCTTCTGGTTTTATTTACTTTCCTCTTGTTTTTTTTTACAAACACAATTTCTATCATTTCTTCTGCTCTGTTTCCCCCAACTTTATTATTTCTTTTGTTATTATTTGTGCTCACTCTTGTTTATACACAATCTACCTTTTCATTTTTATATTCTATTTTTATTTACACTGTTAATTTACTCCCATTCTTTTTTAAAGACACTATTTTTAATAGAATCTCCTCTGTTTTGTTTATTGTTTTTCATGGTTGGTTTTGTTTTATTTATGCTCAATCTTGTTTTACTTATACAAACTCTACGTTTACATTTTCTTCTTTTTTGTTTACTCTGTATTTATTCCCATTCTTTTTTCTTTTACAAACTCTATTTTCTAAAACTGTAACTGTTCTTTTTTTTTTTCTTATTTAGTTTTTGTAAAACAGACTGTTTTTGTAGATAATAAACTTGGATTACAGACAGAAATGTAATAATAACAATAATAATACATTTTTATTTAACTATATTTGTTTTTATTTTATTTTACTTTTCTATTTTACTTAACTGTCTGGCTTGGAACATATAATACAAAAATAAAATCAACAACAACAACAACAACAACAACAATAGCAATAATAATAATAATATTATTATTATTATTATTATTATTATTATTATTATTATTATTATTTGTGCAGAACCTGAATACATTTAAAACATTAACATTAAATACATTTACTAATACCACGAATTATTATTATTATTATTATTATTATTATTATTATTATTATTATTATTATTATTATGTACTATTAATATGTAATGTAGATAATGTATTATTAGAGTAAACAATTGTAATAATGTTAATAATAAACTTTATTGTTGTTGTTGTTGTTGTTATTGTTGGAGGAGGATTCGAGTCCACAATCTGGTAACCCTAACAAGACTTAGCGCATGCGCGGTGCATGCCAGGAGCAGGGTCTGGAGTTTGGCGCGCGGATTCGAAGTGAGAATGGAGTTGATGCGCGCGATACAGCTGCTGAAGTTAAACGATGTATCCACCGGTATGATTTAGTCTTATTACATTTATTTAAAAGATACCTTTTAAAGCTGGTGTTTAAAAATATTTACTGTTTGTCTTCTGTTGGTCAGAAAATCTCAAGTCAGGCTGTCAGTGAGGATCTAGCTTAGCGCGCTAAGCTAACGTCATTAGCCCAAAACATTAACCAGTCCCGGTATTAAACGATGCTAACGCGGCACTTAGCTAGCCTTGCTAGCTTAGCTAATTAAAATATTTATTATTATATTTATTAAGTGTACAGTATACAGGAATGTACTTGTGCTGATGTACCTGGCTGCTTGTCTGAATAACAGCATTAGAAATATAAATTCAGTGAGGTTTACAAGGTTCCTCAACAGTCAACGGAGAGTTCGGCTCAACCCCAAATCAGTGGCTCCTCCCTGTATAAGTGCACTAGTTAGGGTTTGAACTGCAAGGGCTTCTGGGTAACACGGTGTGCACTGTTAAGTCTATAAGTGTGGATTTTGGGATGAGATCCTAGTTCATGAGTTACAGTTGGACTGTTTGTTTTTGTTGGTGTGTTTACTTTGATTTTACTTCACTTTTTGTGGTGTATATTTGAAGCTGTTATTATTATTATTATTATAAATAATAGTAATAATAATATAGCAATATAAAATGTATGTAGGTCTGAATTATTTATTTATTTATTAATTTTTAACACACAACCCGCTAGCTTGGATTGTAATCATAATTCTAATTACATAATTATTGGTGTAATAATTCATTAAATAGTAATTTGTTATTTATATATATCATAATAATCATATTTAAAATCTCAAAGGGCTTTACAGCGTGACGTTTATAAAATAAATAAATGCACAAAATACATAAAAACAGTTAAAAAGAAAGAAAACAAACAACAATAGTCCAGTAAACAATATCAGTGACAAAAACAAGAAAATAAAAGTGTGTTAAAAATGGAGTAAAAGTACAATCATTAAAATAATATGAAAGTAACGTTTAAAGACGAAGTAAAGCAAGTTTGTAAAAGCTACTTAAGTGCTCAAGTGGATAAAAATAAATATAGTTTTGTGTGTGTGTGTGTGTGTGTCCTCTCTCCAGTTTGGGTGGACGCGGTGTGGGAGTGCGAGTTCACGGACGCCGAGCCCCTCGACTCCACCATCGAAGAGGGGATAAAAGAAGACGTGAACGTATTTAAGAAAGTGTACAAGCAGTTACTGCCGTTCTCCGCCGATAACGACAACACTCGGGTAACGCCAGACTCCGGAAAGACCGATCTGACGTGATCTTACAGCGTAAACGTAACGCGTTTCTGTTTCGTCTTTTCCTGCTACAGAGCGTGTGGAAGGTTTTGGGAGACAACGGCGTGTCGGCGAAGTCTCTGGTGGCCGTGCTGGCGTGCTTCGTCCTCGGCGCCAAAACCAAGTCGTCCAGCGTGGAGCAGAGACGCCACAGTCTGCAGGCCGCGTCGCTCTACCTGCTGCTGCTCGCCATCCCGGGTGAGTCTCGTCTCGTGGGCTTCCCAGTCTCACCTCCTGACCTTTCAGAATTCACGCTCCATTCACAACATGGCGCCGATACAGCTGCTCATTATTTATACGATGTTCATGTTCTGAAGCGTTCACAGGCGCCCGTGTCAAATGGGCAATGACCCCAGGACCCCGTGGAAAGTGTACAGTTAATCCCGTCCGAATAGGGCTCAAGACATTAAACCCTCCACTCTATACAGATGAGGCTGAGATCGAAGCTCGTGCGATTTAAGCTTAAAATCTTCCGTGTGTTCTTTCACAGGCAGCGTTGCCAACAAAGCGTTCCATCAGATCCTGTTCGACACGTGCCTGGACATCGTGCTGAAATGCTGGCCGCAGAGTTCGGGGAAGAAACGCAAGAAAGACACGCTGAAGAGCTCACAGGGTGACGCCAAGAGCGGGAAGAGGCCCAAACCCCCGAAGAAAGTCTCAGAGGAGGTCTGTCGTCTGTCTGGTTTACTAATGACACGTTAATGGCGTCACGTCCGTCCAGCGTGTCCACGTCGTGCTGAACGTGGTCAACCCCCCGGGCGTGTGGGCGGAGCTAAAATCAGTGCAGAATCCCGATCGCTCAAACACGGTAGTCATAGAAATGCCCAGGTTAATATCTCCGGCCGGAGTGTCGGGACTCCTTTCCGACGTTTCTTTCTCTTTTCAAAAGTCATAATAGTCTAATTATAGTGTTCAGCCGAGACCGAATCCCAAATGGCTTCCCTTTCATTTTGCGTGCGCCCTATCTAGTGCCCTACATGCATACTGTAGAAGGGTATTTGGGATTCAGCCACAGAAAATGCATCCTTTTGGTTGGCACACAAGATTCCTTTTCACGTAATCAAATTTGATCTTCGTTAATTAGACATTAAACACAATGTAGAGCGAAATTTGTAGCTGCAGTGTGACGTATTTTTAAATGAAAGGGGATATTTGGTACATAAGACAATTCACGGTAGGTTTTGGTTTAAAATTGGTGAAAAATGATTATAGCTTAATGTTTTTATATATATATATATATGGTGGCGAATGTTAGTTTGTGTTGATTTAAGATGCCAACCCAAGATTTGCTTAGAGAGATTAAAAGCTTTCGGAGTAAACAGAACGACGTGTGATCGTGACCGTCTGTCTGCGTCCCTCTTCCAGATTGAGCTTGATGAGGAAGAGGAGGAAGAAGAGGAGGAGGTGTATTTCTCAGCTCAGGATCTGTTGGGAATGCGTGAGGACGTGGCCGGACTCGTGCGAACGCTGCTCAAGCTGCTGGAGAAGTTTTCGCTCAGGGACAAACCGCAGAGCGCCGATAGCTGCGTGCGGGTCAGTAGTGACGACGACGACGACGATGATCTCACCGTCACCACAATTGCGTGGTTTTTGATATGAGCTGGTGTCACCATTAGGTGTAGCAAGGGCGCATTAGGTTATTAGACACGGACGATCAGGAGGTTGTGAGTTTGAGTCCCAGGACTCTCAGAAAGCCCTTTAAACTCGTAACCTGTAACTTGCTCGTACAAATAAGCGGGACGATACAGTATGTAAAACAGCAATAAATAAACAACAGGTTAAACCTAATTAAGACCTGTTTGGAAAACGGACTTCCTGTCCGGAACGCTTGTTTGTGTATGGACGCACCTCTTACTCGGTAGATCCCGGGGGCGGAGCTTCGTGAACATGGGTGGGAATCATTCAAATGTCAAACCCAGCTAATTGTTAGAGACCTAATCTAAGTTAATGAAAATGTTTAAAGTAAGTTCATGGAAATTTACTAGCCACGAGCCGTTTAAGTCTTTTAGTTAAGAAAATAAACACAAAACATATCTATTACTCAGTATTTGAAGCCATCATATATTTTTCTTTATTTCTGCAGTGTCAATTAAATTAAATAACATTTAACAGAAGTGATTTTTCTTTTTAAACTAAGAGGCAACGCGAGGCAGCGGATTAGAGAAAAAAATCAAATCAAACACGTGCCGTGTATTACGTTTTCATGGAAATTTGTAGCGTACTAGCCTTATCGATGAAATTTGTAAAGCTTTTTATAAGCCTGACTCGCTGTATGCCAGTCTTAATTTTGTCGTGTAGTCGTGTGATGATCTAATTGGTCTGTTTCTGTAATCTTTCTGAATTTTTCCCGTGATGTTGCAGTTGTTCACCGAACTCACCAACTTCGAGCCGGCCATCGGAGAGCTGTCCTTCGCCGGGAAACGGTCCGTGTCTACGCTCTCTTACGCGCACACCTTCCAGCATTCAACATAATTCCCTATAAGTAACTATGATGATGATGATGATACATTTCCTCCTGATTGGTCAGGAGGTGTTGATGAATTTTCTGTAGCATCAGCTCTGACAGTAGTGCGGATATGGAATAGCTAATGCAGAGTAATGGAATTTAACAGAAAATAATCTTCCTACCTCCACTGATTATTTTTCTATAACACCACGCCCACCAAGTGTTATAATCCTTACATAATAGTTCCCTGTAATCATTTGTTTTGTTTTGTTTTGTCATCAGTGACGTGGACAAACTGCAGAGCCTTCCTGAGCTCGCCTATCATGGCCTTTGGCTGCTCTGCTCCTCCAATCACGGTGAAGGAAATGAGGTGGGCATGTAGAATAATCTCTTTTGGCTTTTAGACGTCAGTATGCACTAGCAGGGGGGAGGGGTGGTGGTTGGGGTAGATTGGATGAATTAATAACTGTGCAGATAAAACGTTCACTGTTGAGTGTACCATCCGGCACGGTCAACCCTGAAGGACTGGAATCCAACACGTGATGGCGTTAGTGTCTCGGTGAGTTTGCGGTGCGTATATAATAAATGAGGTCTCTTGGTCTTCAGTGTCGCCGGCGTGTCTTCCACCGACTGCTGTACGTCATTCTGATGATGAGGAAGGAGAGAGCTAAGCCGTGTCTGCTCGCCCCGTCGCAGGCCGTCTGCAACGCCAGAGACCAGGCCATCCTTTTCATCAGGTCAGAAAAAATATCTTCAGATATAATATTGATATCATGAAAGATTATGTCATGATACATTTTCTGTTGTTGTTTCCTTTTGTTTGATATAAATTTGTTGGTTTTTTAAGGTTTTTTTTTTTTTTTAAGTACTGAGTTCAATTTCATGGTATTCCTCAGTAAAGATGGCAGTTCATATGGAAAGGGAAAACCTTGTCTGTTGTTAGGGTTATGTGTATTTTATTGTATATGATTTTTTTTTTTTACGGTTTCAAAATATTATAAGTGCTGAAAGTTTATCTCATGTGTGTGCATGTGTGTGTGTGTCCTGCAGCCATATTGTGGACGAGCAGACGGAGGCCACGTTGCCGCTGCTTAGGATCCTCGTACAGCACATCTGTCACCAGGTGGATTACTGAGGATTCACTTTACTAATAATTATTTAAACAATGTAAGAACATAGAACAAGTGACTAGGTTTTGTGTGTGTGTGTGTGGTTCAGATGGTGGAGAAGGCAGAATACCGTGTTAGTGGCGCTCAAGCTGTCAGTAAGCTGGTGACTAAGATGCCGTGTGACAATTATGCCACTTTCGTCAAGTGGCTTTATAACTATTCTCTAAATACCAGGGTGAGTGTTTACCTTTTTTTTTAAGTGAAGATATACACTGTGTTTATTTACGTCTGGGGAAACTTCCATCCAAAACCTCCATTTCACACACTGTCTGTGCCTGCAGGTGGCGTTCCGCATGTTTGCTCTGGACGTGGCCATGGTGCTGCTGGCGCAGGAGGAACGGGAGGCTGACGGGGCGCTCGAACCCGATCTGGCCGCGTACCTCTCGCACCGTTTCCTGGTGCGCAGCGTGGTGTACGGCCGCCGCTCCGACGTCTCGCCCACGGTCCGAGCACACGCCATGCACTGCCTCGCCCAGTGCTTAGAGCTGCCCAGCCACAACGCCACCAAGTGGATTCACGAGCTCTTCTCTTCCTCCTCCACTAGTATGTTATTCCATTTCACTACTGTTACCACGTCTATGACCAAGAGTGAGGTGTATATGCTGTTGATAAAATAGTTCATCTGATGGAATGATAAAGAGACCATTGCTTTATGTGAGTGAGTTGTTCATGCTTTTTATTTTCTCAGTTGGTTCACAGACCATGATGGAGACCGGACACTCCGAGCGTAAGCATAACACCTCCGCTTTCTCTTTATTCCTTTAGCATTTTTTTTAAATTTTTTTTTTTAAATCTAAGCTATTACAATATATTCATTTCCGACGCTCCTAAAAACATTGCATGCAGTATACCTTTTTATCAAATTTTTCTGCTATGATTTTATTGGATTTATTTTCCTCAGGGACTCTTAAGAGAGCAGAGACGGCTCAAAAAACAGCCCTGAGCTTCCGTACCATCGAGCTGACCAAGCACAAGAGCATGGGAGCTGCCGGTCACGGCAGCACTGATGATGACATGAGCCGTGGCGCTACCGCAATCGAGTGTCAGTCCATACATACATACATACGCACAGCTCGACTGAACCACACACTAACGTGCATCCTGCATGAGCCAGGTCTATAACTCTTTCTCTCTTATTGAATTCTGCTGTTCTTGTTTAGATCAGGAAACCCTGGCTCTGTTCAAACAGCGTGTGAGTGACCCGAAGACCAACGTCAGGAAATGTGCCCTCGAGGTCCACACACACACACACACACACACACACAGACACTCAAGTGTCCTTTAGCGTATCAAACAGTAACTTGTGGTGAATTAGTTATATCTATCTCTCTGTGTGTGTGTGTGTGTGTGTGTAGACTATAATGAGCCTGCTGAAGCACAGCGTGATCACGTGTAGTCCAGAGAATCTGGCCATTCTCTCAGAGCGCTGTCGAGACCCGGCCGTGTCCGTGAAGAAGAAAGCCTTGCAGTGTCTCATGGATCTCCTCACTGTGAGTTCTTGGGGGGAATTACACCTGCTATTTGATTTCTCCTTTTTTTGTTTTTATGGGCATAAAAGTATCATCGAATTTTGTAACTCGCCTCAACTGTGTGCTGAGGAAAGACGTCATTCTAAAGAGACTAAAGGACCAAAATAGCAAAGACTTCAGTGTGTTGGCTTTTGATAATTTGTGGTATGGGTGTGGGTGTGTAGGCACTACCTGACAGTGCAGAGGTGCAGGAGGCGTGGCTGAGGGGCGTGGTCCCTGCTGTTATGGACTCGGAGAGCTCAGTACAGGAGAAAGCCCTCGAGTGCCTCAATGACAAAATTGTCACTTGCATCAAAAGTCACGGCAGCTATCGTCCTGACAACGCCTCCCAGAGAGTGGCCTGGGACCTGCTGAGACTGATGTGTGATAAGTGTCAGGACCTCGGGTGAGTCTCTCTCTCTCGCTCTCTCTCTTTGTCTCTCTGTCCGTGTCTCTGTCTCTATCTCTCTCAGCTTCTTTCTTTAACTCTCCCTCTGTCTCTCTCTCTCTCTCTGTCTCTATTTCTGCCTCTCTGCCTCAGTCTCTCTCTGCCTCTCTCTCTGTGTCTCTCTCTCTCTGTGTCTATCTCAGCCTCATATTCTCTCTCACTCTGCCTCTCTTTTGTGCTCTCTCTCTCTCTCTCTCTCTCTGCAGGCGATATTTCAGTAAGGCGTTCAGTGTGTGGTCGAGGCAGGAGAAATTTTCCGCCACGTTGGCGAACAGTCTGCTCTGGCACACGGAGCGCGAACAGGCGGCAGCCGCGTGGCTCCTGCTGGCCAAAGTGGCCGGCTGCTGCACTAAGCTCAACTTGGGCACTATTCTGGAGGCCTGGGATCGCACAGTCAGGTCAGCACTCGCACACCATGACTTACACAATATAACGGATCAGCCACATTATCTTAGATATAAAAGATTAAATGACTAAAGTGAATATTGTATGTTTGACAGGTCCCCAGTAGTCGATGTGGCTACAACCTGCCACATTCTGACTGTCCTTGGACACATTGCAGCGAGTCTCAATGATGATACCAAAAGCAGGATCATTGGTGAGACATTAAATTACATACAAATGTGTAATCTGTTACCAATCAATAAATAAAGTAATATTGAATTATTAATGTGTGTGTGTGTGTGTGTGTGTGTGTGTGTGTGTGTGTATGTAGATGAGCTGATGGCATGGCTGAAGGGCTTCAGTCTACCCCTGGAGGTGATCAGCGCCAGCATGGACGCTCTGTTCAGTTTCGGCCAATCTGACAACATCAAGGACACCATGGTAACAATACACACCGGTGTTGTATTCTAAAAACTGTCATTTTCACAAGCTTTCCATTCACTGTTTGTGTGTGTGTGTGTGTGTGTGTGTGTGTGTGTGTGTGTGTGTGTGTGTGTGTGTGTGTGTGTGTGTGTGTGTGTTAAAGAGCTTCCTGAACCAGTTCTGTGGAGAACTGGTCTCTGTGTGTGAAGAGTACCTGTCCACCGTCCTCTTAAACAAGAGAGGAGCAGAGAATCTAAATGAGGATCTGCTGGTAAGACCTGATCTGGCCCAAAACCCAAAGATTTAGTTTTTACACTTATCCCAGTGTAGTCGTGGTAAACTATTTCTTTCTCTTCTCTTTCTCAGGTGAAGCACTTATACACTCTGGGTGTGACCTCTCTACACTGCCCTGCCAAAGTGCAAAAGCGAGTCTTCCTCCTCGTTCAGTCCATTCTCACCACATCTGAGCAACCCGGTCTGTTCGTTACACTTTTTATCCATCCATCTGTCCATGCAGGCAGAATTTCAAATCATACTTACTCTATGTGGCACAAAGCCTGGGGGGGAAAAAAAGTCTGAAAATTTGTTTTGCATGTATCATAATGATTCTTTTGTGTGTGTGTGTGTGTGTGTGTGTGTGTGTGTGTTGTACCTCCAGTGGTTGGAGAGGGTGCAGAGTTGCCAGCCAGTCAACCTCTCTCTCAGTTCAAGCCCTCCACGATGCCGACAGTGGTACGAGCTCATGCAGTCCTCACGCTAGGTACGACGCGCACCGGTCCATAAACATTCCCTCCCTGAACCTCTTTTAAAATCAGACCAATCTTTCTCTCGTTCTTCTTTGTCCTATCTCCGTGCAGGGAAGTTGTGCCTGCAGCACGAGGAGCTGATGGTGCGCTACATTCCTGCGTTTGCACGCGAGCTGGAGGTGGGCACGGAGTTGGCGGTGCGCAGCAACGTGGTGGTGGTGCTGTGCGATCTGTGCGTGCGCTACCCGAACACGCTGAGCCGGTACATCAACAACATCTCAGCCTGCCTCAGAGACACAGAGCCGCTCATCAGAGAGCAGAGCCTCATCATGCTCACCAATCTGCTGCAGGTATAAAGCATTCAGGATTAATCGGGCTAACAAGCACGCCTAAAATGCAGCGAGGTCAGGTTTGTGACACAGGCTGCTGTGTCTCTGTTCCAGGAGGAGTTTGTCAAATGGAAAGGGTCTCTGTTCTTCCGATTTGCTTCCGTCCTGGTGGACCCAGATCCCTCCATTGCAGAGTAGGTCTTCAGTTTTTCTACACCGTGATGCCTCTGCTGTTCATTGTTCCCTTTTTAGACCTAGTGTTTATTTTTTTAAAGTGGAAGTCATGTTGATTTTGTTGCTGTTGTGAAGTCTCTGTGAGTACTGCCTGGTGGACCTGCTGCTGAAGAAGAACCCACTGATGTTCTCTCAGCACTTCATCGAGTGCATCTTCCACTTCAACGCCTACGAGAAGCACAAGAAATACAACAGATTCCCACAGACAGAGAGGTGAGCGTGCTAACAATTTTAATAAAACACTGAGTCAGTGAATCGTTTGGCCAAGGCAGAGGTTAAAATTAATATAATTAATTCTTCTAAACACAAATATACAAGCACATTGTTGTTTTTTTTGTGTTGTTTAATAATCAGTAGCCATTTTACACTACTCAAGCTGTCTGTTGTCTGCCTTAGAGACTGCACACTTAGGCGAAGTGTGCAAATGAAACAATCAAAACAAATCTGAATGAATCTGAACACATCCAGAATGAATCCAAATGAATCAAAATAAAAATGAACAAATCTGAATGAATCAAAACAAATCTGAATGAATATGAACACATCCAGAATGAATCCAAATGAATCAAAATAAAAATGAATGAATCTGAATGAATCAAAACAAATCTGAATGAATCTGAACACATCCAGAATGAATCCAAATGAATCAAAATAAAAATGAATGAATCAAAGCAAATCTCAATGGATCTGAACACATCCAGAATGAATCTAAATGAATCAAAATAAAAATGAATGAATCTGAATGAATCAAAGCAAATCTCAATGGATCTGAATAAATCAAAACAAAACTGGATGAATCAAAACAAATCTGAATGAATCTGAAGGAATCAAAATAAAAATGAATGAATCGGAATGAATCAAAACAAATCAAAATGAATATGAACACATCCAGAATGAATCTGAAGGAATCAAGTTAAAAATGAATGAATCGAAACAAATCTGAATGGATCTGAATGAATTGAAGCAAATCAGAATGAATCTGAACACATCTGAACGAAGCTAAACACAGCTGAAAGCATGCGAACAAATAAGAACACACCTGAACAAATCTAAATGAATCTGAGTGAATCAAAACAAATCTTAAAGAATCTGAACACGAATTAATCTGAAGGAATCTGAATTCATTTGAATAAATCTAGATGATTCATTTAATTGAACGGGTTGAAATGAGGAGTCACTAAAATTAATTTCATCGTGTGTGTGTGTGTGTGTGTGTGTGTGTGTGTGTGTGTGTGTTTTGGCAGTGAGAAGAGCAAGTTTTCTCTGAAAGGGCAGATGAACCAAGGCAGACGTTTCAGGATCTACAGATTCCTCCTGAAACACTTCACAGATGAGCAGCGCTTTAATATTACAACCAGAATCAGCCAGGACGTTCTGGGTATGCTCTCTTTGTGTGTGAAAGGAGATAAAGAGTGTGTATTGGATCTGTGTGCCTTTTTACACTTTAATTTTCTAATATAACGACAGTTACATCTTGTGTGTGTGTCACCCGCAGCCTGCTTCGTGGACTCTGAGCTGGCTTTAGATTCTGAGGGCGCTGAGCTGCTGGCTGACGTCTTTGACGTTCTTTCACTGAAGGAGATCAAGCTGACGGCCATGAGCGGCCCTTCACCCAGCGACGACGCTCCAGAGGACGAGATGGCTGCCGCTAAAGCCGTGCTGCAGAAAAAGCTCGTCTCTCAGGTTGCAGTCCTCTCACACGCACACACACACACGCACGCACAAACGGAGGGCTCAGTTAGAAAGAAAGGAACCTGTAGACTGAATATGTAAATGACACCACAACCCTTTAAAACTGGTCCAGGATCAGCTTGGCCTGCTCTAGCTCCCATATTCTCAGGTCTGTGGTTAAATTCGAGTGTGTTCTGTTCGAACAGGTGCAGAAAAAGAACTTTGTGGAGAACGTAATCCCCATGGTCATCGCCCTGAAGAACATTCTAGAGGAGAAGCGCTCGCCCGTGCTCAAACACCTCATGGCCTACCTGCAGGTAAAAGGTCACAGGATCATAGGTGAACAGGGAATACACAATGGTAGGTTAGGTGGTGTTAATGAGACAGGGATTTAGTGTGTGTGTGTGTGTGTGTGTGTGTGTGTGTGTGTGTGTGTGTGTGTGTGTGTGTGTGTGTGTGTGTGTGTGTGTGTGTGTGTGTTAGGTGACCATGCAGGACTACCGCTCTGAGGTGAAGGAGCTCTTTGCAGCAGATGAGCAGCTGGCTGCAGAAGTGGAGTACAACCTGAAGATGTTTGAGAAACAAAAAAAGCAGGAGCAGCAGGAGTTGGAGCAGCAGCTTAGCAGTTTCACACTGTCACCCAGAAATAAAGTGAGTCTCACACACACACACACACAGGAATGTTCTCACAGACTTTAGGAAGCAGGGATGATTTTAGTCAAGTTTTTTTTTTTTTCTTCAGCCAAATGCACACACTTAAGGAGTCTCATACACACAGATGCATCATCTCATGCCCTTATGATATGCCATGTGTATGTTCAGGGTAGCGCTGCTGCGTCTCCAGCTCCAGGCGTCAGAGCCACACCTCTGCCACCTCAGTCTGCCCAGAGACCCTCAAACACCCCGAAATCTGCAGACGCACTCAGGTAGCACCCGTTTCCGGTAACTGTTGATCAGTCCTGCACTTATCCTACTCGGCATGTCCATGGTGCAAAGACCAGAGTTAATAAATGTCACTTGAACATCACAAAAATATCACTGATGTCACTTGAAAGTTGCGAGCCTACACAAAGCTAGTACAAATATATACAGTGGTGCTTGAAAGTTGTTTTTTTTTTTCTATATTCCTGCATAAATATGACCTAAAACACCAGATTTTCACACAAGTCCTAAAAAGTAGATAAAGAGAACCCAATTAAACAAATGAGACAAAAATCTTATACTTGGTCTTTTATTTATTAAGGAAAATGATCCAATATTACATATCTGTGAGTGGCAAAAGTATATGAACCTTTGCTTTCAGTATCTGGTGTGACCCCCTTGTGCAACAATAACTGTAACTAAACGTTAGCTGTAACTGTTGATCAGTCCTGCACATCGGCTTGGAGGAATTTTAGCCCGTTCCTCAGTACAGAACAGCTTCAACTCAGGGATGTCTGTGGGTTTCCTCACATGAACTGCTTGCTTCAGGTCCTTCCACAACATTTCTATTGGATTAAGATCAGGATTTTGACTTGGCCATTCCAAAACATTAACTTTATTCTTCTTTAACCGTTCTTTGGTAGAACGACTTGAGTGCTTAGGGTCGTCGTCTTGCTGCATGACGCACTTTCTCTTTTCAGTTCATGGACAGATGTCCGGACATTTTCCTTTAGAATTCGCTGGTATAATTCAAAATTCATTGTTCCATCAATGATGGCAAGCCGTCCAGGCCAACATGCACCAAACCATGATACCACCACCACCATGTTTCACAGATGGGATCAGGTCCTTATGCTGGAATGCAACGTTTTCCTTTCTCCAAACATTCCAAAAAATTCTATTTTGGTCTCGTCTGTCCACAAAACATGTTTCCAGTAGCCTTCTGGCTTGTCCACGTGATCTTTAGCAAACTGCAAAAGGGCACCAATGTTCTTTTTGGAGATCAGTGGCTTTCTCCTTGCAAACCTGCCATGCACACCACTGTTGTTCAGTGTTCCCCTGGTGGTGGACTCAAGAACATTAACATTAGCCAATGTGAGAGAGGCCTTTAGTTGCTTAGAAGTTACCCTGGGTTCCTTTGTGGTCTGTGTGACTGTGGATTGGTGGAGTCCAAACTCCACTTTTAGATATGGTTTTGTAACCTTTTCCAGCCTCTTTTTCTGACGTCCTCCGAAATCTCCTTTGTTCATGCCATGATACACTTCCATAAACATGTGTTGTGAAGATCAGACTTTGATAGAACCCTGTTCTTGAAATAAAACAGGACGCTCGCTCACTCACACCTGATTGTCATCCCATCAGTTGAAAACGCCTGACTCTAATTTCACCTTCAAATTAACTGCTAATCCTCACAGATATGTAATATTGGATTATTTTCCTTAATAAATAAATGACCAAGTATAATATTTTTGTCTCATTTGTTTAACTGGGTTCTCTTTGTCTACTTTTAAGACTTATGTGAAATTCTGATGATGTTCTAGTACATATTTATGTAGAAATCTAGAAAAGTCACAAACTTTCAAGCACCACTGTACTTATAATGCCATTTTTGTTGCCAGTTAACAATTGTACGGCTGTTTTACTGTGAATTTTTCACAGCGTGTGATAAGAATGTGTGTTTTCCTCTCAGACGGCGTACCTTTGCTGGAATGCTGACCCCTGAGGGACAGAGACCTTCCCGCAGTGTAATGTCTTCAGGTAAACCCGCACACGGAGAGTTCGGATATCCTGTTAGGAATTTTTAAAAAAAAATTTTTTTAATTTACAGACTGTGTGGTTTGATTTAGCCCAATGCGAAGTGGAGTTACTGTTAAGTTGATTATTTTCCTACAACAGCATGTTTTATTCCTCTTGTACCAAAAAAACAGGACTTGCAGGACGTGCAAAAGGAGTGTTTGACGGGAGAGCTATCAGCACGCCGCAGGGTAGGACGTCATAAACACCCGCACGTGTGATCCTCACATAAATCCTAGTCAAAAGAAGATTGGTAGACTGTAACACCCAGAACCTATATTCGCTAACTAACATTAACTCTCGTCCAGTTTTAGCCATTTGAATATATACGTGGCTTGAAATGCAGCTTGGCCGTCTTAAATTAAACACATTTATCATTAAATTAGGAGAAAATAAGTTCTTAGGATTAATGGAGAGCATAGACATTAAATCACAAAAGGTTGCATTCAGACTGCATTGTCTTCGTGTAACACCCTCCATGTGTGTTTTTGTGTAGAGAGCATCAACGAAGTGACGTTTGGCGAGCAGTTTAGTGCCATCTGCTACGACGGAGCCGGCGGTATTCTTTCTTCTGCGTCTATTTAACTTGCACAACTAAGCACTGGTTGTATTTTTGCCATTACTCTGACTCTTTTCCTAACATACTTGTGACTGTTTCTGGCTGCAGGCAAGAGTAATGAGAACGTTCTACATCTGATGTCACCTGAGAACGAGTAAGTCTCTTCTAGGGTCTCTTTGCAGTGCTTAGACGTACAATACTGTAGATCAGCACTAACTGGACAGCACTAAGTGGTACACTATAAGTAATAACACACACACACACACACACACATGTGCGCACAGGTACATTGAATTGCATCACATTCAATGAATCTGGTTGTATTATAGGACATTTAATATAGGACAGTTCTGACAAACGGTCGAGGCACAATTTTAAAGCTTTAATAACAAACATTTCAAAAGACCGCTGATCCGATCTTAACCAAAATGAGCCTATTAACCAAATCAGACAAACGAATCAAGTTGATGTGACGACATCATGAAGAAACGATGCGGTGTCCTCACTACAACCGTTCCACTTCTCTAAAATGAACTCGTACTCTACCCTGTTAGTGCTTCATACATTATGTACATACTTAATATAATTTGTACTGTTTTTTTTTTTTTTTTTTTTAACTTTTTCATGCATCTCTAACTAAAAATATTAACATTGTCCCCCTCCCCCCTCCCCTCCAGAGCTCCAGCACCGAGGCAGTGGAACGTAGAGTCTCCTGTTGTGAAGAAAACCCGAAGCAAGAGACGGCAGTTATGAACACGCGTTTATATCGACCGACTGTGTTCCCATAATCTCTTCAGCTGTATCTGTTTATCACTGTCCTCATAACTTTCTCACACCTATATGTCATTTTTTTTTCTCTAAAATATCCTTTTTTTCCCCCCCTGTGTGTGTATATATATAAAGAAATAAACTGATAAATGAATTGTCTCAGTGCCTGGATCACTTCTCTCATAGCAGCAACTGACTTTCTCTTGAAGTTAATAAAGTGGAACCGATCTGAACGGAAAGCGAAGCGTAAAATTCTGCTCTCCTTAATGACTACCGCAAAGCACCGACACTGGAGACTCCTTCCAATCTTAACTAAACATCTAGGGAACGATTGCTGTCAGAGCTGCTGATAGAAAATTACAACACTTGACCGATCAGATCTGAGAGTTCTGCAGCATCTGTTATACAAAACGTTAAATGCCGTAGTCACCTCTCTTTCTGAATAATAATGTGGAAAGGTTTATATATGATATGGTCTACATCTACAGCAGGTCCTTGGTGGCCCTTCTACACTGAGGGTCAGATGATAAAAGCTTGTCTATAGGAACCAATGGACTACAGTCAGTAACCATACACTCATGTGGTGAATTATAGATTGGGTGACCTGATACAGTGACCACTGAGTGCATATAATTATCACAAAATCGTGTGTTTATAGGAATACTAAACGTACAGACGACATGATTCTAAAATGGCTGCCATAAGTTACTACCACTTGTTAGCAACGTAAAGAACCAAATTTCGGACAATACACATTCCTTGGCTTAAGAACTACATTCAGGATATGAAGGGAATGTCTTAATTTATTTAAAAATAAATTCTACATTACTCCTTTAATTCACTCTTTTCCACACACACGACCGATTTTCTACCTGCCTTCCAACACATCCCGCCTACTCCACTGTGATTGGCCAGCACGCACAGCCCTTCCGCCGATTGGAGAACTGTAAAGCCGCTCAATCGCCTCGCTCGCCACCGTGACGCGGACGGAGCGCTCACGACCAGCCAATCGTAGCTCAGCTGGCGGGGTTCGCCGGAATACGGGTGGGTTCGGATGATAACGTCTGCGAGTTTCGATTGGCTGTTGCCAGGAGGTCGCTAAGGGAGACGTTGTTGTCCTCACGCGTTGCAGCGAGGGATTCTGGGAAGGAGAAACTTATCTGTTATGCCGCTTGTCCGTAAAAAATGAAGGTTAGTAACGCGAATAATGTTATCCACATGAAACGAAATATATTCATTTATGCTGTGGAAAGAAGTGGTTAAGTTGTTGTTGTTTTTTTTCTCACCTCACACGTTGCTAACGGAGAGAGCTAGCTAATGAAGCTAATGAGCATCTTAGCTAGTGTACTAATTAGTATGCACAGCTAGCTTAATGGTTTAGCTGCTATCAGAGAATACTAGCGAGCTATGGAGTGGGATAGTATTAATAGGATAGTGTGCAAGTGTGTAATTGGCTCCTACAGCGAGAATAAGGGTTTTGCTGTGGCTTTTTCTTCTTATTATTATTAATACGGATGCAATTATTATTATTATTATTATTATTATTATTATTATTACTCATTCTCTTTCAGCGAGTCTTCACTCTTTCTGAAAAAGCCTGGAGTGGATCATGTTTGCAGTACAAGTGGCAGAAATCTTTAGGGAATTATCTGGCTGTTGCTGGGTACGAATCGATCACCGATCAGAGTCATTTCCTTGTACACGTTTATTCGTTTATTTCTGCTTAACAAACAGAGGAAATGTGTGGTTTTTGGTCTGTCTGACGTTTAGACCCGACAACTCCGTCAAGATCTTCGACCGCCATGGACAGAAGATGAACGAGATGAATCTCCCTGGGTAAGCGGACACATCCGTAACATCTGCATGAGCCAGTTTTCCTTGACTAAATCCCCCTGGGTAACAGCTGTGTGTGTGTGTGTGTGTGTGTGTGTGTGTAGGAGGTGCGTGTCGTTGGACTGGGATAAAGACGGAGACACCCTGGCCGTCATTGCGGAAAAATCCGCCTCCGTTCATTTGTGGGACGCCAACGTCAACAAGACGTCACAGCTGGACAGCGGCATGAGAGCCGTGTGAGTGATGAGGGCCGATGCTTTTAGGAAAGAAAGAGAGGCAGAAATTGCTCGTTAGATTTGCTGTACGAATTATGGAGCGCGTTGAGGGGCCACGCCCCCCTCCCGTGTGACTGACAGGTACAGAGGCCGCGCCTTCTTCAATCTTCAGTCTCTTTAATGTTGAGTATTGTCGTTCCTGATTGTGTTTAGAGATCAGCTGTCTTTTCTGCTGTGGTCCAAAACGGGGCCGCTGTTGGCGGTCGGGACGTCGAAAGGAAACCTGCTCATTTACAACCAGCAAACCTCACGCAAGATTCCGGTGCTGGGTAAAAAAATAACGCACGCACACACACACACACACACACACACACACACACACACACAATGAAAAATTCATTTCAGTGAGTCATTTGAGTCCTTAAATGATTCATTCAGATTTGCTCAGATTCATTCAGTGTGTGTGTGTGTGTGTGTGTGTGTGTGTGTGTGTGTGTGTGTGTGTGTGTGTAGGTAAACACACTAAAAGGATCACATGCGGCTGCTGGAGTTCTCAGAACCTGTTAGCTCTGGGCAGCGAGGATCACAATATCACAGTCAGCAACCATGAAGGAGACACCATCCGACAGGTGTGTGTGTGTGTGTGTGTGTGTGTGTTTGTGAAGCAAAAGGAGAAGTTCTGACGTCCTCCTCCACTCTGTCTGTGTCCCTCAGACATCCGTTCGAGCGGATCCAGCTGACATTCAGTTCTCTGTGATGAAGACGGATGAGAGATCATCACCAGGAGAGAGCACGGTGGCTGAACACACACACACACACACACACACACACACACTAGAGATATAACTAATTTCAGGGACTCGAGCCATTTGAGTCAGCTCAGTTAAATGATTCGTTCAGATTCATACAGATTCGTTCAGACGTGTTCGGATTCGTTTGGATTGTCCGGATTCGTTCAGACTCATTCAGACGTGTTCAGACTCGTTCAGACGTGTTCAGATTCGTTCAGACGTGTTCGGATTCGTTCAGACTTGTACGGACGTGTTCGGATTCGTTTGGATTGTCCGGATTCGTTCAGACTCGCTCAGATTCATTTAGACTCATTTAAACTTGTTCAGATTTGTTCAGATTGCTTCAGGGCCGAGTTTCCCAAAAGCATTGCAGCACACAGATCATCATTAAATGATAGTTCGAGCATAACAATGAACTCTCAGTCTCTCTCTCTCTCTCTCTCTCTCTCTCTCTCTCTCTCTCTCTCTCTCTCAGTTAAGATGACTTTGTGATGCTTTTGGGAAACTCGGCCCGATGGAATCATTTATCACATCATAGTTATCAGTCATCATGTCACTAGTTTATAGTCACCATGGCATCAAACGACGGCTTGACCTCTGACCTTTAGGTGAGCGTGGCGGTGGGGAAGGCGACTCTGTTCCTGTTTAACCTGAACGACCCGGATAACCCCATAGAGCTGGCTTTCCAGGAGCGCTACGGCAACATCGTCTCCTACCGCTGGTACACACACACACACACACACACACACACACATCTACTTATCAAGTGATTGTCCTCTCAAAAATTTATACTTTTAAATACTTTTAATAGAAACAATAATGACACACTGCTGTAACCTTGTTTTGGGTAGGGTCATGTGGGTGGGGCTAGATGTGAGTGGGTGTGGCTGAAAAAAAAATTGGAAATCTGCAAAACGCATAAATCAGATACTGATTACAAACTCTCTCTCTCTCTCTCTCTCTCTCGTGCAGGTATGGCGATGGTTATATAATGATCGGATTCTCGCACGGTTATTTTGTGGTGATCTCCACGCACATCCGCGAGATTGGACAAGAACTTTTTCAGGCTCATAATCACAAAGACAGTTTGAGCAGCATCGCCATCACTCAGGCTCTCAACAAAGCTGCGTCATGTGGAGATAACTGGTGTGTGTGTGTGTGTGCGCGTGTGCGTGTGTGTGTGTGTGTGTGTGTGTGTGTGTGTGTGTGTGTGTAGTAATGTATGTGTGGTCTCTTTGCAGTGTAAAGATCCATGACCTGACTGATCTGAAGGAGATGGATGCCATCGTCACGCTGGACGAGGAGACTAAAGGTGGCTGCTTTTACACTCTCAAATGAGCTTCTTCTAAATTAGTTTGTTTTGTTATTGTTGTTTAGCGAGTATGTCCCTGTCTCTCAGGGTTGGATCAGATCTGTTGGACGGACGATGGTCAGCTGTTGGCTGTGTCCTCTCAGCAGGGCAGACTGCACGTGTATCTGACCAAGCTGCCCATCCTCGGACACAGCTGCGGCACACGCATCGCTTACCTCACGTCCCTGCTGGAGGTCACCGTCGCCAATCAGGTGGAGGGGGTGAGCAACACACACACACACACACACACACACACACACACACACACACACACGGTTCTCTTGTGAACTTCATTATATTGTTGGTAGCACTTAATTTGAATAGTCTACAAGAGACACTCCAAAAATATCTATAGAATTTCCTTACACTATCTAAAGATGGCCTGCATATAGAGTAAATAAAGGCTATGTATATACTATCTAAAGACTAACTATAGACTATATAATGTATAGACTTTGTATAGACAATCTATAGACTACCTATACATAATATATATGCTATCTATAGACTATCTATAGTATGTATATAGAGTACCCAAAGGCTATGTATATAATATCTAAAGTCTATCTACAGGTGCATCTCAATAAATTAGAATGTCGTGGAAAAGTTCGTTTATTTCAGTAATTCAACTCAAATTGTGAAACTCATGTATTAAATAAATTCAATGCCACAGACTGAAGTAGTTTAAGTCTTTGGTTCATTTAATTGTGATGATTTTGGCTCACATTTAACAAAAACCCACCAATTCACTATCTCAACAAATTAGAATATGGTGACATGCCAATCAGCTAATCAACTCAAAACACCTGCAAAGGTTTCCTGAGCCTTCAAAATGGTCTCTCAGTTTGGTTCACTAGGTAAGCCACAAACATTCATTGCCAAAGAAGCTGGCTGTTTACAGAGTGCTGTATCCAAGCATGTTAACAGAAAGTTGAGTGGAAGGAAAAATTGTGGAAGAAAAAGATGCACAACCAACCGAGAGAACCGCAGCCTTATGAGGATTGTCAAGCAAAATCGATTCAAGAATTTGAGTGAACTTCACAAGGAATGGACTGAGGCTGGGGTCAAGGCATCAAGAGCCAACACACACAGACGTTCCAAGGAATTTGGCTACAGTTGTCGTATTCCTCTTGTTAAGCCACTCCTGAACCACAGACAACGTCAGAGGCGTCTTACCTGGGCTAAGGAGAAGAAGAACTGGACTGTTGCCCAGTGGTCCAAAGTCCTCTTTTCAGATGGGAGCAATTTTTGTATTTCATTTGGAAACCAAGGTCCTAGAGTCTGGAGGAAGGGTGGAGAAGCTCATAGTCCAAGTTGCTTGAAGTCCAGTGTTAAGTTTCCACAGTCTGTGATGATTTGAGGTGCAATGTCATCTGCTGGTGTTGGTCCATTGTGTTTTTTGAAAACCAAAGTCACTGCACCTGTTTACCAAGAAATTTTGGAGCACTTCATGCTTCCTTCAGCTGACCAGCATTTTGAAGATGCTGATTTCATTTTCCAGCAGGAGTTGGCACCTGCCCACTCTGCCAAAAGCGCCAAAAGTTGGTTAAATGACCATGGTGTTGGTGTGCTTGACTGGCCAGCAAACTCACCAGACCTGAACCCCGTAGAGAATCTATGGGGTATTGTCAAGAGGAAAATGAGAAACAGGAGACCAAAAAATGCAGATGAGCTGAAGGCCACTGTCAAAGAAACCTGGGCTTCCATACCACCTCAGCAGTGCCACAAACTGATCACCTCCATGCCGCGCCGAATTGAGGCAGTAATTAAAGCAAAAGGAGCCCCTACCAAGTATTGAGTACATGTACAGTAAATGAACATACTTTCCAGAAGGCCAACAATTCACGAAAAATGTTTTTTTTATTGGTCTTATGAAGTATTCTAATTTGTTGAGATAGTGAATTGGTGGGTTTTTGTTAAATGTGAGCCAAAATCATCACAATTAAAAGAACCAAAGACTTAAACTATTTCAGTCTGTGTGCATTGAATTTATTTTATACACGAGTTTCACAATTTGAGTTGAATTACTGAAATAAATGAACTTTTCCACGACATTCTAATTTATTGAGATGCACCTGTACAGGATAGCTATAGACTAGATATGTATAGACTATATGTATAGACAATCTATAGACTACCTATACACAATATATTTGCTATCTATAGACTGCCTATAGACAATGGACTATCTATAGCATGTATACACCAAAAGACTAGCTGTATACTACCTAAAGACTGTCTGTAGACTATATATAGACTACTTATAGGCTGTGGGCAATCTATACACTATGGACAATTTATAGAGTATCTATAGACTTCCTATAGAGTACCCATAGACTATATATAGACTATCGAACTATACAGCACGTATAAACTGTATAGACACTCTATAGACTATGTATAGACTGTATAAACTATCTATAGGCTATTACCCATCATCACTTATGTCAATAGTTCATGGTTGTTGATGTTTAGTAGATAATTTATATAAACTCTATAGATTTTCAACTTGTACTATTTCTTCTTTAAATTATATTTGATTTTAAGTTTGGTTTATTCGGGTTGTTTACTAGATCATCTATACACTGTATATCATCTTATCCCTAATACAGGAAATGACATTGGATATATCGGAAACATATGTTACATATACTAAAACATACTTACTTACATAATTATTACATATCAAAGCTAAATATTATAAAGTAAAAAAAAACAAAAAAAAGTAATAAATACCTAAACAAATGTTTCACTCTTGGTGCGTCCACCAGAGGGCATTGTTGGACTGAATGTTGTGACACTGCCACACTGCGTTTTATTAGGTCTGTGTGTTACAGTTCACATCTTATAGTCAATTTTATAGGGTGTTATAACAGTATGCACAATGTTTACAGTGTTTAGGGTCATATTTAGACAAATACGCCTAGATGGACCATCTAGGGAACACTGTATATAATAGCTTCAGAATTTGTGATTTATATGCCGCTTTAGTCCTCTTGCTATTTCCTGTCCACACAGGAAGCTGCGGTTACCGTGGCAGTGGAAGTAGAGCCTAACTTTATCGCTGTGGGACCGTACCACCTGGCTGTAGGGATGAACAACAGGGCGTGGTTTTATTCCATGGGAGACAGAGGTAAATGGTGTGTGTGTGTGTGTGTGTGTGTGTGTGTGTATGATTGTGACACAACGGGAAGCAGGTTAGCAGTTAATTACTAAATTGTGCTTTGAATTGTGCATGTGTGTGTGTGTGTGTGTAGGTGTGGAACGTGTCAAGGACACTGAATATCTGGGCACAGTAGCTAGTTTGTGTCTGAACTGTGACTACGCGGCGGCTCTGTTCGAGGGAAAGGTCCAGCTGCATATGGTAAGAGCGTGTGACGTGACTGACGTGATTGATTCTACCAAAGCGATTCATTTCAGTTTTGGGTGTAATCACAACTTTATTTAGATTGAAGGTGAAGACCAGGACGTTCAGGAAGACAGACAGACGAAGCTCTTCCCAGATCCTGACCAGAAATATCGCATCCTCAGCCACGCACTATCCACAGAGTTTCTATTCTACGGAACGGATGTAGGACATCACACACACACACACACACACAAATACACATGCACTCTGTCTCTAACTGTACTCAGTGTTATATTTCTCTCTCTCTCTCTCTCTCTAGACTGGTCTGATTCAGTGTTTCTACATCGAGGACTGGCAGAGCGTGAACGAGTATCGCCACCAAGTGGCCGTGCGCAAGGTTTTCCCCGACCCCAACGGAACCAGGCTCGTCTTCATCGATGACGAGAGCGATGGATTCCTTTACTCTCCGGTAAACACACTTACACACACTTACACACACACAGTTTCTTTGTTAGAGTTCTCCCACTCTAACAAACCTGTAATAATTGTCCTCCTCTCCTATGAGTTTTAAACTGTTCTCTATATTACCTCCGCTTCTGCTTATCACGGGATGGGTAATATGATAGTATTACTACAAAACACCTTTGGCTGCAAACATTATAATATGTCGGTGTTGTGTTTGTGGGTTTCTGACATAATGTGCAGGTGGACGGCTCGCTGTTCGAGATCCCTGACTTCTCCTCCACCATAACAGGTGTACTGTGGGAAAACTCGGTCAGCGATAAGGCCGTTTTTGTGGCGTTCGACGAGGACAAAGTGTACACTTACGCCTTCCACAAGGACACCATACAGGGTAGAGAAAAAGAAAAAAAAAAAAACTCTAATCAGTTCATTTACTTATCGCTGAGTTTTAGTTCACAGTCCAAGAGTATATTTTAGTGTTTTAGTGTTCCTAACCTCCTGGTAGAGGTGACCAGGTTTTGGGCTGAAATATACTGTTACAAAGAGATTTTACGTGTGTGCAACCTCATATTAATGCACAGGGAAAACAGGGCATGGTTAAATGCAACAGCAGAGTTCATGTGGACTGAGAGCAAATTAAAAATAATTCTTGGGGTGCCAATAATTTTGGCACATATATTTTTAAATGAACAAACTACTAAAGAGTAATTATTTTTTGTTGGAACAAAGATAAATAGTTTCTGTTTGAGTGGAAATAAACTTTCGAAATATTGTGTGTAATGTTTATTATTATGCAATCGTTTTTGCATGTTATTATGAAGGGTGCCAATAATTCTGGAAAGAACTGTATCTGTTTGTTTTTTTTGGGGGGGGGGGGGTTGTATATTTTTATACTTTTACAGATCCAGTTCTATTCTCTATCACTGCGCTCATGTAAAATGAATATCCCTGTCTCTCTCAGGTTCAAAGGTGATTCTGGCAGGTGCCACCAAACTGCCATTTTCCCACAAGCCCTTGCTGTTGTATAACGGCGAGCTGACGTGCCAGACACAGAGCGGCAAGACAAGCAGCGTACTTCTGAGCACACACTCTTTCCTCAACATCACACAGAGGAGCAGCAGCAAAGAGCAGCTCCAGTCCCAGCTGCAGCAAGCCATCAAGCTCAAGAGGTACACACACACACACACACACACACACACACTTATTTATTTATATTGCTTCCAAGGAAATATTTAGAATTTTTTGGTGTTTGTGTTGCACTGTGTAATCATATGTTTTTTTGTGTGTGTGTGTGTGTGTGTGCAGGTTCTCAGCGGCGTGGTCTTTGTGTTCAGCTCTGGGCCGGACCGAGGCCTGGGCGGAGCTGGGCAGGGCGTGTCTCCATCACATGGAGGTGGAGTTGGCCATCAGAGTGTATCGCAGCATGGGCAATGTGGGCATGGTGCTGTCACTGGAGGACATCAAGGTGTGTACAGAAGCCACGGCTCCTTCACTAGGTCTGACAGACACCGAGGCCACGCCTACTTCATTAGGTCTGACAAACCCAGTGGCCACATCTCCTTTATTAAGTCTGACAGACACAGAGGCCACGCCTACTTTATTGGGTCTGACAGACACAGAGGCCACGCCTACTTTATTAGGTCTGACAGACACAGAGGCCACACCTACTTTATTAGGTCTGACAGACACAGAGGCCACACCTACTTTATTAGGTCTGACAGACACAGAGGCCACGCCTACTTTATTAGGTCTGACAGACACAGAGGCCACGCCTACTTTATTAGGTCTGACAGACACAGAAGCCACGTCTCCTTTATTGGGTCTGACAGACACAGAGGCCACGCCTACTTTATTGGGTCTGACAGACACAGAGGCCACGCCTACTTTATTGGGTCTGACACAGAGGCCACGCCTACTTTATTGGGTCTGACAGACACAGAGGCCACGCCTACTTTATTAGGTCAGACACAGAGGCCACGCCTACTTTATTAGGTCAGACACAGAGGCCACGCCTACTTTATTACGTCTGACAGACACAGAGGCCACGCCTACTTTATTAGGTCTGACAGAGGCCACGCCTACTTCCTTAGGTCTGACAGACAGAGGCCATGCCTACTTCATTAGGTCTGACACACAGAGGCCACACCTACTTCATTAGGTCTGACACACAGAGGCCACGCCTACTTTATTAGGTCTGACAGACACAGAGGCCACGCCTATTTTATTAGGTCTGACACACAGAGGCCACACCTATTTCATTAGGTCTGACCGACACAGAGGCCGTGCCTCCTTTTTATAAGTAATGTTCTCTTGTTCTTAGGGAATAGAGGATCAGAATCTGCTGGCTGGACACCTGGCAATGTTCTGCAACGACTACAACCAAGCTCAAGACCTTTACCTGGCTTCCTCGTATCCGATGGCAGCACTGGAGGTCTCACTTGCATGCACACACACACACACGCACATACAAACTAAGGAGCATTTCAAAGCATTCTAACACGGCTATAATGGCGTGGTTGAACTGTGTGTGTGTGTGTGTGTGTGTGTGTGTGTGTGTGTGTGTGTGTGTGTGTGTGTGTAGATGAGGAGGGACCTGCAACATTGGGACAGCGCTTTGCAACTAGCTAAGAGGCTACATCCTGATGAAATCCCTTTTATATCTAAGGAATACGCCATCCAGCTGGAGTTTGTGTAAGCTTTTCCTTGTATAAATGCAGCAATTACATTAAACTCTTATAAACACGAGCCACACTTGCTGTAGGACTCCACTAGTTTATCATTTTAATTGTGCTGGTGTTCCCCCCCGTTATTTAGTGGAGATTACACAAACGCCCTGGCTCACTATGAGAAAGGCATCACTGGGGACAACAAGGTAAGAGCATTTGCTAGTATTTACAAGATGGCGAATGGTGAAATCCTATAGAGAGTTAAAACATTGTGTGTGTGTGTGTGTGTGTGTGTGTGTGTGTGGGGGGGTGTGTAGTTCCAGGAGCATGACGAGAGCTGTTTGGCTGGAGTGGCCCGTATGTCCATCAGGATGGGAGACATCCGCAGAGGAGCCAACCAGGCCATCAAACACCCGAGCAAAACACTGAAGAAAGAGTGCGGTGCCATCTTGGAGAGCATGAAGGTGTGTGTGTGTGTGTGTGTGTGTGTGTGTGTGGGGGGGGGGGGGGGTATAAGGGCAATAAAACACTTCAGGACATGCTGTTATAGGTCTGACTTTCTTTTCTGGACTTTATTCCCCCCCCCCACCGTTTTGCAGCAATATTCTGAGGCGGCACAGCTGTATGAGAAAGGCCAGTACTATGACAAGGCAGCTTCTGTCTACATTCGCTGCAAGAACTGGTACAAAATAACAAAGCCTGGCCATGACATGCACACATACAGTATTTACTGCAATTGATGGCTGAAGTCGTATTTTAGGGGTCGTGTGAACTTTTGACCTCTGTGTTTCAGGGCGAAGGTTGGAGAGCTGCTGCCCCATGTGAGCTCTCCTAAAATTCACCTGCAGTACGCCAAGGCCAAGGAGGCTGACGGAAAGTATGTGTGCTGCATCGATTACACTCTTCAGAAAAAGAGAAATGTCTAAAAGTCTAAAAGTTCTTATCGTGTGTGTGTAGATACAAAGAGGCCGTGTTGGCCTATGAGAGCGCCCGGGATTGGGACAGCGTGATCCGGATCCTCTTGGAGCATCTTAATAATCCAGAGGAAGCGGTCAGGATCGTGCGGGAAACCCAGTCCATCGACGGCGCCAAGATGGTGGCCAGGTCTGAGAGACATATTTATAATGGAAGACACAAACGTGTTGCTCGTAGATTTGCACTTAAAAGAATCAATTGGCTCTAAGTTAAGGCACTTAACGGTGATGAACGAACAGATGGAACGGATGTAAGTTCGATTCCCATCGACATCCTTGTCACCCGCAGGTTTTTCCTGCGTCTGAGCGATTACGGCTCGGCCATCCAGTTCCTGGTGATGTCACACTGCAGCGACGAGGCCTTCCAGCTCGCCCAGCAGCACGGCCAGATGGAGGTGTATGCTGACATCATCGGTGAGGTCACAGCACACTCCGCACACTCGGTTCGCAGGAGCAAAACTCCTCCCCCCTCCCTCCCTCCAGGAGTTGTGGGTAATATTACGGAAATAGTAGACCATCCGGGTACCTTTGGGATACTCATTTCAATATACTACAATTTGGGATGCACTGATTCTAATCTCGGGATACTATTTAGGCGAATTGGGAGGCAGCACGGGTCTTTTGTCGTTTTTGTCCCTAGTGCTGCCTGACTGTCTGTCTGTCTTTTTCCCTGCCTGTCCATGTTTATGTCTGTCCTTCTGCCTCTCTGTCTATCCATCCATTTGCCTGTCTGTCTTCTCTTCCAGCTGGGCTGTCCATCTTTCTGTCTGGGTTACGGATCTGTCTGTCTGTCTGTCTTCCTTCTCATCTTTCGGTCTGTCAGAATGTCTATCTGTCTGACCATCTGGCTGTCTTTTGGGTCTGCCTGTTTTTCTATTTCACTGCTTGTCTGTCTCTCTATACTCTTTTTTTTTTCTCCTTGTATCAATCTATCTGTCTGTCAAGGTGTCTGTCTGGCTATCCATCCACCTGTTTGTCTCTCTCTCTCTCTCTCTCTCTCTCTCTGCCTGTCTATGTATTTGATAAAGAGAAATATAAGAAGCAGCAAGTACTCCCTCTTGAACTGTCTTGTGCACGTGTGTGTCTTCGCCAGGCTCCGAGGCCAGTGTGGAGGACTACCAGAGCATAGCGCTCTATTTCGAGGGAGAGAAGAAGCACCTGCTGGCTGGGAAGTTTTTCCGGAAATGTGGCCAGTACAGCAGGGTGAGTGCTCTCCCGCTGTCCTTCTCATTCCCTCTTGGCTGATTTGAACACTCTGTGTCTCAGTGACTATTGTTTTCCAGGCTTTATTGCATTCAGAGAAATCGTTAATCCCTTTTTTCCATCTACCTCTCGGTGTCGCTGTCTTTCTCAGGCGCTGAAACACTTTCTGAAGTGTCCCAACACTGATGATAATGTGGCTATAGAAATGGCAATTGAGACGGTAAGGACGCGGTGATGATGATGATGATGGTGGTAAAAGGTATTACAGCTGCGTTAATGAACCAAACAATACCTATATGGTAGAATTTCATCCACCCACCCTTGTTTTAAACATCTTGCAATTCTAGCTTAACATATAGACGTGAGAGTTCAGTAACGTCATACGTGGGGAAAAGTAAAACACGGCAGGAAGTTCCCGGAGCATTCGATTCATCTCGAAGCATTTCGCCAACGATTCCGAATTTTTTATTTATATAATACTTTTTATCCGTTTATAGTTACATTTAATGTTGGGGAACAACATCTCCTCTTTCAAAATGAATAAGACAAAAAAAAAAAAAAAACCAGCATGTTACAGAGAAACCACATCCATCTAAAGACTTCCCATTGAAGGAAAAATTACTGACTGCTAACAGTGGAGACTCCTTCCATACTGTAAATGTTCAGTAAACATCTCCTTGTAGAAAACTTTACAACCAAACTTTGGGAATAGCAGTAAATCTGATCACATTGTTTGATTGACTGATTATAATTTGTGTATTGTTAGAACGGTAATATTACCTGTGTATTTTCACAGGTAGGAGAAGCTAAAGACCAGGCTCTGAACAATCAGTTGATCGATTACCTCATGGGAGAGAGTGACGGAATACCAAAGGTAAAATACATGATTAATGACTATTAATGATTAAGACATAGGCAAAAAAAAAAAAGATATTTGGCTATGGATAATTCCACCAAAAATGCTATGTGGCTAGCATGACGTACTGTAGAAGCTAGCAGGATATGAAATACAGCAGTTAGCAGTAAGTCTTAGCAGCATGGTGGACCTGCGTTTCTTGCTCCCTGCGCCTCCAGAGTTCTCTTTACCCAGTTTCCAGTCTTCCCAAGTCCCTATATTCCCAGAAGTCTATGTTCCCATGTCCCTGTGTTCACAAGGTTCTGTTTACAGGTCCATATTTTCCCATTTCCTAATGCTTCCAGGATCCTATATTCCAGTAAGTCTATGTTCCCACGTCCCCATGTTTACAGGTTCTTAAAGTCCCTACATTCCTAGCTCCGTATGCTTCCAGGTCCCTATGATCCCAGATCCCTATATTCACAGTGTTCTGTTTAACCGGGTCACTATTTTTCCAGGTCTCAATGTTCCTATGGTTCTATTTACCTAGGTCCATATGTTTCCAGCTCCCTATATTCCCAGCTTCATGGGTTCCCAGGTGCCTAAATTTCCAAGTCCCTATGTTCCCAGGGTAATGTTTACTCAGGACCCCAGATTTGTATTTTCCCCTGTCCCTATGTTCCCAGATTCATTTGTTAACCTGTCCCTGTGTTCCCAGGGTTCTGTTTACAGGTCACAATTTTTCCAGGTCCCTGTGTTCCCAGGGTTCTATTTACCCAGTTCCCTACATTTACAGGTTGCTATGTACCCTGGTCCCTGTATTCCCAGGTCTCTATATTTCCAGTTTTTTGGGGGGCTTTTTTGCCCAGGTCCCTATGTTCCAAGGTCCCTATGTTCCCAGGTCCCTATATTTCCAGGGTTTTATTTGCCCAAGGCCCTATGTTCCCAGGTCCCTATGTTCCAATGTCCCTATGTTCCCAGGTCTCTATATTTCCAGGGTTTTATTTGCCCAGGTCCCCATATTTCCAGGTTCCTAAGTTCCCAGGTCCCTATATTTCCAGGGTTTTATTTGCCCAAGGCCCTATGTTCCCAGGTTCCTATGTTCCCAGGTCCCTATGTTCTCAGGTCCCTAAGTTCCCAGGTCTCTATATTTCCAGGGTTTTTTGGGGCTTTTTTGCCCAGGTCCCTATGTTCCCAGGTCTCTATATTTCCAGGTTTTTTGGGGGCTTTTTTGCCCAGGTCCCTATGTTCCCAGGTCCCTATGTTCCCAGGTCTCTATATTTCCATGGTTTTATTTGCCCAGGTCCCCATATTTCCAGATTCCTAAGTTCCCAGGTCCCTATATTTCCAGGGTTTTATTTGCCCAAGGCCCTATGTTCCCAGGTCCCTATGTTCCAATGTCCCTATGTTTCCAGCTCCCTATATTCCCAGCTTCATGGGTTCCCAGGTGCCTAAATTTCCAAGTCCCTATGTTCCCAGGGTAATGTTTACTCAGGACCCCAGATTTGTATTTTCCGCTGTCCCTATGTTCCCAGATTCATTTGTTAACCTGTCCCTGTGTTCCCAGGGTTCTGTTTACAGGTCACAATTTTTCCAGGTCCCTGTGTTCCCAGGGTTCTATTTACCCAGTTCCCTACATTTACAGGTTGCTATGTACCCTGGTCCCTGTATTCCCAGGTCTCTATATTTCCAGTTTTTTGGGGGGCTTTTTTGCCCAGGTCCCTATGTTCCGAGGTCCCTATGTTCCCAGGTCCCTATATTTCCAGGGTTTTATTTGCCCAAGGCCCTATGTTCCCAGGTCCCTATGTTCCAATGTCCCTATGTTCCCAGGTCTCTATATTTCCAGGGTTTTATTTGCCCAGGTCGCCATATTTCCAGGTTCCTAAGTTCCCAGGTCCCTATATTTCCAGGGTTTTATTTGCCCAGGTCCCTATGTTCCCAGGTCCCTATGTTCCCAGGTCCCTATGTTCCCAGGTCCCTAAGTTCCCAGGTCTCTATATTTCCAGGGTTTTTTGGGGCTTTTTTGCCCAGGTCCCTATGTTCCGAGGTCCCTATGTTCCCAGGTCTCTATATTTCCAGGTTTTTTGGGGGCTTTTTTGCCCAGGTCCCTATGTTCCGAGGTCCCTATGTTCCCAGGTCTCTATATTTGCATGGTTTTATTTGCCCAGGTCCCCATATTTCCAGATTCCTAAGTTCCCAGGTCCCTATATTTCCAGGGTTTTATTTGCCCAAGGCCCTATGTTCCCAGGTCCCTATGTTCCAATGTCCCTATGTTCCCAGGTCTTTATATTCCCAGGGTTTTATTTGCCCAGGTCCCTATGTTCCCAGGTTCCTAAGTTCCCAGGTCTCTATATTTCCAGGGTTTTATTTATTCAGCTCCCCATGTTACCAGGTCTCTATATCCCCAAATCTCTAAATTCCCAGGGTCCTATTTATGCAATTCTCTACACAACGCTCTAAGTCTCTATGTTCCCAGGTTTCTATATTTCCAGGCCCCTATGTCCCCATGCTGCCTCATTTAACACAAAACATAAAAATAGAACCCTGGGATCATAGGGACCTGGGAATATATTTCTGTTTTGTAAAGTTATTGTAGTTCTGTTTAATAGTGAGAGGTTTTACAGTAGATTAAAATACGTTAGTGGTGATGTGAGAATGTTACAAGGCATTTTGATGACCCCATGACCTCAGCTGTGACATTAAGATTGAACCTAGTGCTGAAAGAACCTAGGACACTGAGATCAGACACACTCCCATCTTAGTAGCTACTTTCTTGTTAGATACAGTATGTTAGCATATTTGGCTGAACTGTTCATTTTGTGTTCTTGCTCATTTTGTAATAACTCTCATTCATGTATATATTTTTTTGTTTTGCTTCTGTTGCTTTCTGCATGTAGTCTCTCTCTGTGAGTAGAACACTGCTGTGCTGAAACAGCACAAGCCAACGTGTGTGTGTGTGTGTGTGTATGTGTGTGTGTTTGTGTTTCACCAGCTCCGTGTTACATGTATCCCATACCTTAGTCTTTGATTTATTAGTTCCTGTTTGAATTAATTCTAGTTAAAATTGATGATCAGAAACTCTTATTAAAACTGATTCCGTCTGCGCTAGCATTTTATTAAATTAGCCGACGTCGTAGTAAGAGCAGTAACTAAACGTAAACACTAGCATCTGAGACAAAACAACACCGACCTCAGCGTCTGTTGTTTGGCTATAGTAGGAGTGGTTTAGTGTTTGTGTACCATATGATTGGGCTAGACAGCTGGTGTGTGTGTGTGTGTGTGTGTGTGTGTGTGTGTGTGTGTGTGTGTGTGTGTGTGTGTGTGTGCAGGTGATTGGCTGATGTTTGTGTATGACTCCTGCCTTTCTTTCTTAGGACGCTAAGTATCTATTCCGGCTGTACATGGCGGTCAAACTCTACAGGGAGAGCGTGAGGACGGCCATCATCATCGCCAGAGAGGAGCAGACAGCAGGTGTGTGTGTGTACATCGCGCGTCACGAATGTAGCTAATAAACGTCAACATATAGACGAACGCTGGAATTTTATGGGGATGGCACAATTTGGTGTCATTCTGTACAAGATGACTAGAGGCTACCTAGTTGTTGTGTTTATGCAGATAGGCCCCGCCTCCCAACGTTTAAACTGGTCGACTTCTTTGAGTTAAGGCGGGAACTGCGTATATTTGATTTTTTTAACCGAACCTTCTGAGTCGTAATGTACAAGGTGGACAAACGATGATAAATTTTTTAGCTAATCCATGAGACAAGTAAAAGCTCCAGTGTGATGCCTAGTCCCATGTTTTGGTTGCCTAGAAACCACTTGGCTTGACTTGGCTAAAATGTGGTAATATACGTAATAACAACGTATATCTAGCTAGTTAGATAGTTAGCTATGTGTACCTTGCATTGAAGATATCTTATTAGCTGTGTGTGTGTATGTGTGTGTGTGTGGTAGGTAACTACAGGAATGCCCATGACGTCCTGTTCAGTATGTACACAGAACTTCAGAATAATAATATTAAGATCCCAGCTGAGATGGTCACCAACCTGATGATACTACACAGCTACATACTGGTCAAGGTAACACACACACACACACACACACAGCTGATGAGATATCTTCAACACCCAGTCTTTCATCTGTACTGTTGTGTGCTGGTGTGTGTGTGTGTGTGTGTGTGTGTGTGTGTGTGTGTGTGTGTGTGTGTGTGTGTGTGTGTGTGTGTTATTGATTGTAATTCAATGTGAGTAATACATTTGTCAGATACACGTGAAGAGAGGAGACCATCTGAAGGGAGCCCGCATGCTGATCCGAGTCTCCAACAACATCAGCAAATTCTCCACACGTGAGTCAAACACGCGCGCACACATGCAGACGGGTGACGAATTAAAGTAAGGCTGCTGCCAGAACAGCTTCAGTGTGTCTATAGATTCGACAAGTCTCTGGAACTGTGTGTGTGCACGTGTGTGTGTGTGTGTGTGTGTGTGTGTGTTTGCATTTCAGACGTCGTTCCCATCCTGACGTCAGCCGTCATTGAGTGCCATCGTGCCGGATTAAAAAATTCCGCTTTCAGCTTTGCAGCGATGCTGATGAGGCCCGAGTACCGCAGCCAGATCGACCCCAAATACAAGAAGAAGATCGAGGCCATGGTCCGGTAAGACACACACACACACACACACACACACACACTCTTTCACATGCTTTCGGAGGTTAGTTTGCTTTCGCTCGTTTTCTTTCGCTTGCTACTCTCCTTTCGCAGGTTACTTTGCTTTCGCTCGTTTTCTTTCGCTTGCTATTCTGCTTTCGCAGGTTACTTTGCTTTCGCTCGTTTTCTTTTGCTTGCTATTCTCCTTTCGCAGGTTACTTTGCTTTCGCTCGTTTTCTTTCGCTTGCTATTCTGCTTTCGCAGGTTACTTTGCCTTCGCTCGTTTTCTTTCGCTTGCTATTCTGCTTTCGCAGGATACTTTGCTTTCATTTGCTAGCTGGCTTTCACTCGCTTCTTTGCTTTCGCTTGCTATTCTGCTTTCGCAGGTTTATTTGCTTTCAATGTCTAGAGTGCTTTATCTTGTTTGCTTTTGCTCACTATTTTGCTTTCAACTGTTCAAACTTCCACTGTCTTTACTACTTGTTTTTCTGTGATTTTTGGTTACAGTTTGTATTTATTTATTTGTTTGTTTGTTTGTTTTCCCTGGAACCCTTTTTTTTGCTTCTGAAAAAATTCATTCTCTGTCAATTGTATTGATGCCATACAATTGATTGATTGTTCCTCACAAATTTCACCTTCAATGTTTATGTTTAATATATATATATATATATATATATATATATATATATATATATATATATATATAACATATTATTTCTAGATTTAATATTTTTGGCACAATGTTAACTCCCATTAAACTCCCATATCATGTTAGGCAGCAACAGCAAAGAATGGTACCTATGCAAATGTATAATTAGCATGGTGTAGGCCACAGTAGGTTGTGAAAAGTTCAGCAGTTATTTTAGAACTTTATCTGCACCTCAGGTAATAGTGCTAAAATAAGAGAATGATGACATTCTAATCACAGATCTGACATAACTTCAGTCTTTGCTCTTTCTGTGCGTATGTTAAGTCGTCCAGACACGTCTGAGGTGGAGGAGGAGAGCGCTCCATGTCCGTACTGTGGCTTCAGCCTGCCTGAGTGTGAGCTGCTCTGCCCTGGCTGCAAGAACAACCTGCCCTACTGTATCGCTACGGTACGGACTCGGGTTTTTAAAAAAAACAAAAAACATTTCAGGTGTGGGTTTATGTGCGACAGACATATAGATGAAAATATATTAGCTGTATCTTAAAGTTCTCCGTCATTCTCAAGTTTGCTTTCGCTCAGTCGTTTGCCTTCAACTTTAAGTTTGCTTTCGCTCGCAAGGTTCTTCTCTTCAAATTTGCTTTTGCACAGTTGCTCTTGAGTTTGCTTTCACTTGCTATATTTTGCTTTCACACGTTCGTTTGCTTCTGCTTTCTCTCACTTGCTTTCACCTGCTATCTTTGGTTTTCCCCACTCGCTACTTCCACGTTAGTTTGCCTTTGCTCACTACTTTGCTTTCACTTTCAAGTTTGCTTTTGCTCACTTTCTTTTTTCTCATTTGCTTTACGCAGTAGTATGCTTTCACTTGCCAGGTTGCTGTTCCTTGCTTGTTTGCTTTCAATCATTTGTTTGTTTTTGCTCACTATTCTGCTTTCTCTGGTTTAGGTACCTTGCTGGCTAGATTGCTTTCGCTCATTTGTGTGCGTTTGCTTTCGCAGATCAGTTTGCCTTCATTCGCTAGATTGCTTTCATTCAGTTGTTCGTTTTTGTTGCTTTTGCAGGTTGATTTGCTCTCGATTACTAGATTGCCTTTGCTCACTTGTTTGCTTTCGCAGGTTGGGGTACTTTCGCTCACTTGTTTGCTTTCGCAGGTCGGGGTACTTTCGCTCACTTGTTTGCTTTCGCAGGTCGGGGTACTTTCGCTCACTTGTTTGCTTTCGCAGGTCGGGGTACTTTCGCTCACTTGTTTGCTTTCGCAGGATGGGGTACTTTCGCTCACTTGTTTGCTTTCGCAGGTTGGGGTACTTTCGCTCACTTGTTTGCTTTCGCAGGTTGGGGTACTTTCGCTCACTTGTTTGCTTTCGCAGGATGGGGTACTTTCGCTCACTTGTTTGCTTTCGCAGGTTGGGGTACTTTCGCTCACTTGTTTGCTTTCGCAGGTTGGGGTACTTTCGCTCACTTGTTTGCTTTCCCTCACTGTTTTCAATTTAGTTTGCTTTCGCCTGCTAACTTGTATCCGCAGGTTAGTTTTCTTTCGCCTGCAGGATTGCTTTTGCTCACTCCGCCTGAAGGTCAGGTTACTTTCACTTACTAGATTGCTTTCACGCACTTGTTTGCTTTTGCGCTCACGGCTTATTTGCTTTCCTTTGCTAGTCCCTTTTCTCCCAGTTGTCTGCCTTTGTTTTGCTTTTTCGTTTGCTATCACTGACTAGTTTGCTTTTTCTCATGTTAGGTTTCTTTTGCCCACTAGTAGGTTTGGCCCATTCTCTCGCTAGGTGATGACTAGGTTTGCTTTTGCTTGTTCGTTTGCTTTCACATGTTGGGTTTCTTTCACTCATTAGTTTGCGTCCACTCACACGGTTGCTCTTGCTGACTGAGGTAACTTTCGCGTGTTCGTTTGCTTTTGCTTGCTAGGCTGCTAGGCAGTCACTAGGTTGCCTTGTTTTGTTTGTTTTTTTTTTTCGCTCGCTAGTTTATGAAGAATCTAAAATACCATACAAGCAACGTTTTTATAGAGGAGATGTTCCGATGAAGTGAATATTGACATTAGAAAATTAAACTTTAATCTGCATATCTGGGCCAGAAAATTGAGAACACAATGGCAACTCCAGAACTGTAGCGAAAGTAAGACGTTTACTGTGTAAATACAGGGCAGGGTTAGTGACTATCAGACAAACAAACACACGTCTTGATCTCTCTGGAATAACTGTTCTGTCTTCTCTGTCAGGGTCGCCACATGGTGAAGGAGGACTGGTGTGTGTGTCCACACTGCAACTTTCCTGCTCTGTACTCTCAATTCACACAGTACGTCCCATCACTGCTCTTATTGCTGAAAATATTTTTTAAAAATAGCTGAAAATATTGTATGCAAATGACCTACAGTGTACGTAAAGTGTAAACGCGCAGTAAATTCCTCGAGCCAATCAAATGCGAGTGCTGCCTTTTAAGCTCCGTTCACATTAATGTGACACAGATATGATGTTCTCGCAGCCGTGTGATTTCAGCTACCTTCATACGCGGCCCTACGTCGACATGAAATGTAACTGTAAATGGATAAAAAGTATGGTGTTTCTTTAATAAATGATGATCGTTGGTAACTTGCTGTGGTGTGAGAGGAATAAAACAATTCGGGGTGGTAACCGTAACTCCGCTTCGCATCAGGCCGCATCACACTATCCCGGTGTTGATTATTTTCCTACAACAGCACAACTCCAAGTGTTTAATTTCCTGATATATCAGATAAATGTGCCTACATTTAAGATGTTTCCATTAAGATATGTTTTGCAGTGATATTTTGACTTGGGTGTGTGTGTGTGTGTGTGTGCATGCTACAGGCTGTTAGAGACCGAATCGGTGTGTCCCATGTGCTCTGAGAGCGTGAGCGCGAGTCAGCTGAAGAAGATCTCCGACTGCTCCAAATATCTGCAGCAGGACCAGCATGAGCCCTAAAACACACACACACACACACACACACACACACACACACACGTCTTACTATCCTTACTATCTTTTTAGCTGTTTTTTTTTTTTTTAAAGCAAAACACACACACACACACACACGCATATCTACAATTATGGCAGAAAATCTTGCTCTTTTTTACCAATTGTGTGTGTGTGTGTGTGTGTGTGTGTGTGTGTCTGTGCGTATTGACTGAAAAGCAAAACAGAGTTTGACAATCAGCAGCAAGAAGAATATGTTTTGCATGAGAGCAGTTTTGTACAGTTGTGATATTGATTTGTCATAGATTTTCTGAGCTCATATTTATCTCATTATAAATAAAAACATGATTTTTTTTTTGGAAAACGAACTAATGGAGGCTCGATTATTTCACTGCTCACTTTACAAATCTGCCATTTTAATTGCAATCTAAAATGAAATGTACACCGTTTCCACCCTCTAAATCCAAATGTAGTCAATCAGCCAAGATGTGTTTTGTTGTCCAAAGTATGCTTCTGGTGTACAATTCAATTCTACGTTCATATTCTAGGCCACGCCTCCTAGCTGAACCTGATGCTGGATCCTTGAGTGACACCGAACGATGCTGAGGAAGAAAGTGATTCAGCTTCAGAATGAATGGTGTTTTTTATTTCTCGAATGTCCTTGTTTTAGCAGGCAGATTGCACGAGGTTAAACTGGAAGCTATACGATTCGAGTCTGGTCTCGAGACGTTTTCTGTATTGATGCTCTTGTCTTGGGCGTTGGTCTCGCTTAATATGGTAAAAATGGTAAAAATAATACTTGTGTCGTTTCTTTTCACATGCACAAAGTTTTACAAGAAATAATTTCTTCTTAAGAACAGCCTAATCATTGGGGCAAGGCATTTTCTTGAATCTTTTGCGCTCAACTTGACCTTGATCCGCTTAAGACTTGATCTTGACTCGGCCTCATTTTCATTTAGGGCGTTTTCACACCTGGCTCATTTGGAGCATTTGTTTCGGAACCTGGTGTGTGTTCTGTCTTGGTTCAGTTCGTTTAGACGTATATGAACACGGCAATCACGCTCGGATCCGCATCAAAGCAATCGGTCTGAGACCACCTGAACGGCACGATCGCAAACGAACTCTGGAGCGGCTCGCTTGTGGTGACGAAGCTATCCGACCCAACGGACCAACCTGTATAGCAATGCATGATGGGAACTGCGTAACGTAAAAAGTGTGTTTGTTTTCCTAATGGCTCGCAACATGAATCGCGGTTTACCTTGGACCAAAGATGAGGGAAAATGCCTTTCAAAAAACACATAAAAACACAGAGGTTTACAAGGTGTTTAGCGAGCGTCTCAAGGAGATGGGCTTTAATCACTCTGTGGAACATATAAATTAGATAAATTATAATATCTACAGCTAACAAAGAAAGCCATGATAAGCTCGCGGAACTGCTGTCTATGACCGCCATGGGCAGAACCCCGTAGCATAAACAGGCGCACTCTGACCAATGAAAGGGACGTTTACTCTCATGTGTCTTGCTTACACACAGTTTGATACACTTTGAAATTTTGCCTTGTGAAAGCAAACCCAGGCAGGGAGAAAATGCAACACTGAAACAATTCAAGTCCCCGTTTTGGAATAAAGCACAGATCTATAGGTCTGAAAACGCCCTCAGACTCGATCTTGTCTTGGCCTCGATCCCCTTAAGACTCGATCTTGACTCAGTCTTGGCTAGTCCTTGTTGTGGACTTGTAGACTATGGCGGTCTTGAGGTTGAGGTTCAATTACCATGTGGCTCCAGTACAAAACTAAAGACTCAGTCTTCACTCTATCTCAGTTTCTTTTGAACTCAATCTTGACTCGGCCTCGTTCCCCTTAAGACTCTGTCTTAACTCAATCATTGTTTCATTTGGACTCGATCTTGACTTGGCCTCCACCCCGTTAAGACAGGATCTTGACTCGGTCTCGGCTAGTCCTGGTCTTGGACTTGGTAGACAATGGAGGTTTTGACTACAGAGCCATATCACCCTGCAGTTCTCGCCTGGTTTTCCACTGAATCTAAGCAGAGTTGAGCCTGGCCAGTACCTGGATGGGAGACCTCCTGGGGAAAATTAAGGTTGTAGGTGGTGGTCTGTGTGGTAATGCCCCAGTATAGTAACAGGGACACTATGCTGTAAAAAGAGCACTGTCTTTCAGATGAGATGTTAAACTGAGGTCCTGACTCTCTGTGGTCATTAAAAATCCCAGGCCACTTCTCATAAAAGAGTAGGTGAAATTGCCCCATTGGCCCTTGTGTATCATGGCTCCCTAATAATCTCCCTTCCTGAATTGGCAATATCGCTCCTCTCCACCTATAGCTGGTGTGTGGTGGGCGTTCTGGCGCACTATGGCTGCCATTGCATCATCCAGGTGGATGCTACACACTGGTGGTGGTTGAGGAGATTTCCCCCCCATACTATGTAAAGTGCTTTGAGTGTGTAGAAAAGCACTATATAAATGTAACTAATTATTATTACAGCCTTCTTATAAGGTTCCATTACTTGTTAGCTACATTAGCCATGTGGCTCCAGTGCAAAACAAAAGACTTGGTCTTCATTCTATCTCGGTTTCTTTTGGACTTGATCTTGACTTAGTCTCCACCCCCTTAAGACTCGGTCTTGTTTCATTTGGACTTGATCTTGAATTGGCCTCCACCCCCTTAAGATTCAAGATTCGGTCTTGACTCGATCGCAGCTAGTCTTGGTCTTGGACTTGACTACAGCCCTACCATAAGGTTCCATTACTTGTTAGCTACATTAGTCTTGTGGCTTCAGTGCAAACTTGTACATGCCCCAAAAATGTTCTGGTTGATTGACTACATTTGTAACAATACACTATTGCTACTATCGTATATGTAGCTGTCCCATGAGTTTCACATAATCCTATTGGTACCGTCGTAGCAGTACTCACACTTGTATAAATTTTGAATACATTTCGGACACTGACTGAACTTTGGCCGTCTTTGCTCGCAATGGAACTAAATGACCGGCGTGAGAGCATTGGATTATCCGATCTCAACTCACGACCAAAGAAATATTTTGTGATGTGATTTTTGCCTGCGATAACAAATCTACGCTATATGCGTTTATAACCACTTGTTTTTGTTCTGTTAAACCATGTCAGTCATGTCAATGGCAACTAGAAAATCTTATTTATCAATTATTTTTAGTCACATAATAAGTAAATTTACTAGCTTTTCACAGTTTTTTCCCCACAATTTTTTAAAGCCAGGGTTAAATAGCCAATAGCTATAGGCAGCTTTATATACCAACTAGATAAAACTTTAATTCAATTATATACAACTAAAACAGCACATGAACAATTAAAGATAGTGATAGTGATGAATTCATATGAGAAAAATATATTTGAAGTATTTTCCCACTGATATTTTACATTTTCTTTGTACAACTAGGTGACTAGGAAAGGGAAATTGTTCAACCATGACTTCCTGTTTCACAGGGGTATAAATATGAGGTAACACATAGGACAATTTCCCTTAGTCATTCATAACAATGGGTAAGACCAAGGAATATAGCTGTGATGTGCGGCAAAAGGTTGTTGAGCTTCACAAAATGGGAAGTGGCTATAAGAAAATAGCACAGAAAATAGCACCATTTCCACCATGAGGGCAATAATTAAGAAGTTCCAGTCAACTGGAAATGTTATGAATCAACCGGGCATTGGACGTGTGTCTATATCGTCTCAACGCACTGTGAAGAGGATGGTTCGAATGGCCAAAAAAATCTCCAACTATCACAGCTGGAGAATTGCAGAAGTTAGTTGCATCGTGGGGTCAGAAAGTCTCCAAAACTACAACCCGAAGTCACCTACATCACCACAAGTTGTTTGGAAGCGTTTCAAGAAAAAAGCCTCTACTCTCATCCAAAAACAAATAGAGCAGCTTTAATTTAAATTTCAGGTTTATAGTGTTAATGCACTTAATACTAATCGGTTGATTAATCAGTTATCCGCAGGTGGCGCCCAACTTAGTTATCGGTATAGATCGGTAAAATCCACTTTTAGTCGACCTCCACTCTGAAATGCATAACTATGTTTCTCACTGTAACGATTTCAAGGCTGGGTACGGAGGAACCAGATAGGAGACAGGCTTACTCCAACTTGAAACTTTTTATTTCTCCATATCACTACACACACACACACACACACACACACGCACACATGTGGCTGTGTCGGCGTCGCTCTCTCTCTCGAGGCGCATGTCTCTCCTTCTTTTCTCCTCACTGCAACACAGAACACTCGTTAGTCTCAATTTCCTACAGGTGTGTTAACCTTACCACTGGCTTTCTCCGGCTCCGCCCTCCATTCACAAACCGGTGCTCGACCACGCCCCCGCCTCCACACTCATAAATTAATTATATAAATATGAGTTGGCAAGGTTATGTGTTGTAATTAATCAAAGCTTTCATCTCAATTATAATATACCGTGTATGATGTGTGATGTAATATCTATGATAATTATGGATTCTAATTTTTCTTTAATTAACATTTTTTTTTGGATACTTTGTATATCAGCTGGTTGAATACTTGCTGAAAAAAATATTCTGAAACAGATGTGATTCTACAGCGATCATCAACATTTTCTTTTAATTTGGATGTATTTGTGACGTCCAATCAGGAATCAGAGTTCTGTAGCCTAAGGTATGAGGTTTGACTGAGCAGAATGAGAGCTGTGTGCAGATTATTCTTTGACAGATGGTGTGTGTGTGTGTGTGTGTGTGTGTGTGTGTGTGTGTGTGTGTAGTAGGTACTAAAAATCGCATATAAGGAAGAAAGTCTGTTGAGCTACATACTTGCAGTGAAGGTGTGTGTGTGTGTGTGTGTGTGTGTGTGTGTTTGTTTATAATAGTCACTAAGAAGATTCATTAGGTTCATTACATAGAGTGTGGCAGTGAAAGTAGTAAATGTAAAGTAAGTTAATAACGAGTAAAGACCTGTGTGTGTGTGTGTGTGTGTGTGTGTGTGTGTGTGTGTGTGTTTGTGTGTTCGTCCTCTGCAGTGGGCTGGCATAAAGCCATGCTCTGAGCTCTGATGTCCTTTCCGCTTACACAAGTCCACACTCTCACACATTTACACCACTGCATTCTAGCTCTTTACCACACACACACACACACACACACATTAATGCACATATGTCTTGCACACTCAAACCTGTATAGCTCCGTACACTCGGTGCCCACTTCTTTCATTCGTGTGTCTGTGTGTGTGGATTGGGTGAGTGGGACTATTCTACCTCCCTCACACACACACACACACACACACTGCTACTGAAGTGCCATCTATCATTTCCTCCCCCTCATGCACACGTTCTTTAGTGGGCTATTTTCATGGACGCTACAACCAAAACTCAAAATTAAAGAAATACTACACCATATTTTGAAGCATACACACCGAACAGTGACACACCGAAGTCATTGAGCAGTTATCGCATTTCCATTTAAATTATAAGACTATGCTAGCTAGCTAATTCATCCAAAAAAATGCGAAGATTGTTTTGTGTTCACTCTGAATGCATATTTAATGTGGTTGTCAAGCTGGAGGTATAGTTGAGTGGCAAGTAAGAAATGGGTACATCCTGTTGTGAAGGTGTCTGAAAGTGCGATTTGGAGTAAAACAGCGTATTTGCTGGAGTCGGCTCCAGACGCTAGCCTGCAGGCAATCGTGGAGTACTGGAAGTCACAACAATGAAGTTTGCTTATGGCATTACAGAAGTGGACCTCATCAGCAACAATGTTGAGTAAGCATTCAAGGAGGAGGTGGAGCAGCTCGCAATGGTGCAGAGACAACAATCTATCTCTCGATATTGTTCACATGAAAGATGACTGTTGGCTTCAGGAGGACTCGTGGTGCTCGCCCTTCACAGCACATCAATGATGCAGCTGTGGAAAGAGTCAAAACACGGTGTGCACATCACACAGGACCTCGCCTGGCCCCTTAAAACCACATGCCTAGCCAGGAAAGTCCAACAGCGACTTCACGTCCTGTGGAGAATGAGGAGAACAAACCTGTCCCCTTCCATCCTCACCACCTTCTACAGGAGGACAACAGAGAGGGTCCGGACTGTTCTGCTGTTTCGCAGTCTGGTAGAAAAACTGCTTTGGCAGAATGTGAGAAGCTCATCTGGGTCTTTCTACCCAGCATTGACCTACCACAAGCACTGCATCCACAAGGCCACCAACAGTGTAAAGGACTCCTCCCACCTCTCTCACGGACTCTTCACCCTCCTGCTGTCTGGTGGAAAGTACCAGAGCATCCTTGCCTCCACCAGACTCCACAACATGTTCTTCACTCAGCATTACCTCATGGACTTTATTACGCTTAAGAGACAATGCTGTCATACTAGGCCACTTAGGCCCTGACACTAACTCCATGAACATATCAAATCTCAAAGTGTACAAGTCTCCCAAAACCTCCAATGGGTAAAGTACAATACTATAACAGTATAATACTTCCCCCAGCATGGGGGACTTCCATCCATCCATTTTCCATACTGCTTATCCTACACAGGGTCATGGGGAGCCTGGAGCCTATCCCAGGGAACTTGGGGCACAAGGTGGGGGAAACCCTGGACTGGAGGCCAATCCATCATAGGGCACAATCACACACACATTCACACACTATGGACAATTTGGAAATCCTACAACGCATGTCTTTGGACTGGGGGGACGAAACTGGAGTACCCGAAGGAAACCTGCGCACATAAAGTAGTGTAACGCTAGCCCAACATCAGAGCAACTAACTAGAAGTTTGGAGCATGTAATGTTAATGATTTAGCTAGCTTTCTTGGTGGAATTGTCCCTTTGTATTTTCCTGTCTGGGGCCCCCACGGTCCCTAGAATCACCTCTGGGAATGGTGCTAAAACCCACATGACTAGACCACTTGCATGTTTCCCACAACACCACCGGCTCATTAGAGGAGGTGGAGGAAGACGAAATCCTGCTAGTGGTGGAAGATGTAAATTCCGCCTCAGGAGCGAAGCCATGTGTGTTGAACGAAGATGACGCAAATGTATGTTAGTGCTCAACCCTGTGAGTCAAAAGTCAGAGGCTGGCTAGTGGGGGGGGGGAGTCACGGACCAATCAGACATTTGTCTTAAAGTGATTAGTACAGAATTCTGACCACGGACACGACCTAACAAGGCGGTGGAGGTGGATGTCAGTTCTGAGTTCGGTTTGTCTTTAAAATCTCAAAATGGATTCCTCTCATTATGGGAACATTTTGTCCTCACACAGAAACTTACCTGACCACGTGCCCCTCACATACACTTCACCGAGGAGAGCGTGGACTCTCTCAGGACAACATCTGCATAAATTGTTGTTTAATAACTATTACATGTGCGCAGTGACTCTGTACTTTAGTTTGTCACTTATCGTCGCTACCTTGTGTTCATTGGCTCCATTTTTTATTTTTTCTTCAGTAAAATGTTTTGTTTTTTTTCCGCGGGAAAAAAAATGGCGCTCGCTCGCGCCGGCCGGGACGTTGTACATCGAAGTGCGCGCGCGGCACTGCTGTGCACGCGGAACCCCGTACGTCCCGGTCCTGTCCTCTTTCACACACACACACACACACACACCTCTCTGTGCATGTGTGCGCATCTCTCTCTCTCTCTCTCTCTCTCTCTCAGACACACACACACACACACACACACACTGAGACGGGACAGAGATGGACTATGACAGCGACAGTGTGTTATAACCGGACGTGCGTGTGTGAGTGAGCGAGGATTTATATATACATTTATATATCTATATATTCTTGGCCGGACTTCATGAGGTAAGACCGGAGCTCCGTCCCAAACCGCATACACCACACTAAACCGCAGACTAATAAATAGTAAGCCGTTTATATCCCAGTGTTTAGTATGCGTTCCTGACGTGTGCACGCGACCTCCCTATTATCCACCTATTAATTAGTACTCTGCGGTTTTGGACGCAGCCTGTGAGGCTTTTCTCTCTCTCTCGGTTTCACTGTCAAGGGCAAGTCCCGGTTAGAGTAGTGTAGGTGTTTAATGTGCATGACACTGCAACTTCCCCAAGTCAAACTTAACTCAATCCGGGCTATTTATTTATTTATTTAAATGGATTTATTGCGCGCGTGAGTTTGATTCGCGCTCTGTAAACCACCTCAACCTCTGCACGCGGCGAAGAACGTTCACTCTGGCTCGAGCTCCCCCTCAGACCTCGCACTGCGGAGCTCAAGCTAACGGCTAATTCGTATCGTTTTCACACTCCTAAAATAGTTCGTGGGAAATTGAACTTGTGTTCGTGATTTGTTCGTTTTTATTTATTTATTTATTTATTTATAACGTTTGTTAAAAGCGGTGTTAAATGACCATCTTGTAGAAAGTGTTGGGCTCCTGGCCAAGTCTCTGCTTACACAGCACAAAGTCCAATATTTAATCAACACCTGGAGTGTCATATACGCTGCCCTCCACTAATATTGGCACCCTTGGTAAATATGAGCTAAGGAGGCTGTGAAAATTTACTTTATTGTTTAACCTTTTGATCTTTTGTTTAAAAAAAAAAATTCACAAAAAATACTCTGCTCTCATGGATATCAAACAATTGCAAACACAACACAGGTTTATCCAAAAAAAAAAAAAAACTTTCTTAAATATAGGTGTACAACAATTATTGGCACCCTTTTAGTTAATACTTTGTGCTCCCTCCCTTTGACAAGATAACAGCTCTGAGTCTTCTCCTATAATGCCTGATGAGGTTGGAGAATATATGGCAAGGGATCTGAGACCATTCCTCCATACAGAATCTCTCCAGATCCTTCAAATTTCGAGGTCCACGCTGGTGGACTCTCCTGTTCAGTTCACCCCACAGGTTTTCTATGGGTTTCAAGTCAGGGGACTGGGATGGCCAGGGCAGGACCTTGATTTTGTGGTCAGTAAACCATTTTTGTGTTGATTTTGATGTATGTTTTGGATCACTGTCCTGCTGGAAGATCCAACCACAGCCCGTTTGAAGCTTTCTGGCAGAGGCAGTCAGGTCTTCATTTAATATCTGCTGATATTTGATAGAGTCCATGATGCCATGTATCCTAACAAAATGTCCAGGTCCTCTGGCAGAAAAACAGCCCAAAACATTAAAGAGCCACCACCATATTTAACCATGGGCATGAGGTACTTTTCCATATGGCTACCTCTCTGTGTGCCAAAACCACCTCTGGTGTTTATTGACAAAAAGCTCTATTTTGGTTTCATCTGACCACAGAACCCGATCCCATTTGAAGTTCCAGTAGTGTCTGGCAAACTGAAGACGCTTAAGTTTGTTTTTGGATGAGAGTAGAGGCTTTTTTCTTGAAACCCTTCCAAACAACTTGCGGTGATCTAGGTGACTTCGGATTGTAGTTTTGGAGACTTTCTGACCCCAAGACGCAACTAACTTCTGCAATTCTCCAGCTGTGATCCTTGAAGATTTTTTGGCCACTCGAACCATCCTCTTCACAGTGCGTTGAGACGATATAGACACACGTCCAATTCCAGGTTGATTCATAACATTTCCAGTTGACTGGAACTTCTTAATTATTGCCCTCATGGTGAAAATGGGCATTTTCAATGCTTGTGCTATTTTCTTTTAGCCATCTCCCATTTTGTGAAGCTCAACAACCTTTTGCCGCACATCACAGTTATATTCCTTGGTCTTACCCATTGTTATGAATGACTAAGGGAATTTGGCCTATATGTTACCTCATGTTTATACCCCTGTGATACAGGAAGTCATGGTTGAACAATTTCCTGTTCCTAGTCACCCAGGTGTACTAAAGAAACTTAAAATATCAATGGGAATATATTTCAAATATATTTTTTTCATATGAATTCATCACTATCACTATCTTTAATTGTTCATGTGCTGTTTTAGTTGTACATAACTGAATTAAAGTTTTATCTAGTTGGTATATAAAGCTGCCTATAGCTTTAGAAAAATATATTTTTCTCATATGAATTCATAGGGGTGCCAATAATTGTTGCACATCTATATTTAACAAATAGATTTTTTTTTATATATAAACCTGTGTTGTGTTTGTAATTGTTTGATATCCATGAGAGCAGAGTATTTTTGTGAATTTTTTAATCAAAAGATCAAAAGGTTAAACAATAAAGACAATTTTTCACAGCCTTCTTTGCTCATATCTACCAAGGGTGCCAATATTAGTGGAGGGCACTGTAGCTTCTGTTTTAAATTCTAAACAAGCTCTTTCAGTGTTGAATAAACTCATTCTGTCAAATAACTTACTGTTGAATTCAGCCACAGAGTGTTGCTTTTGAACACCAACAGTCTGGAGTGTTCAGTTAACCTTTAATGTAAACTCTAATATCCCCTGTGGGTCTCTACTGGTAATTTGTTGCCTTATGTTTGTGGCATGTTATGTCTAGTGGATACCATTAAGGACCAATAATGGTAATGGTTTTAATGGTTAGCTGCTGGGTTGTAATGGTATTTGTAATGGAAACCATTAGAATTTCTGTTATGGTTTCTATTGGGGATTTTTCAGCAGGGTATACTGTGAACGAACTTATTCAGTGTAAAATCAACAATATACAACGTGTTGTGTTGAATTAACTCTTACAGTCCTGAATAATTTTTTTTAAATGACCATCTTCCCTGTGGTGTAATTATAGTATTAGTAAAGTTTTTTTTTTTTTTTGCACAAAAACATACAAAATTTAGTAACTTATGACATTTTTCCACCCTGTCTCTGAGCCTCTGACTGAAATGATCGGTTTTTGTGTCCTTAACACTTCACTGTAACCACCCACTACTATGATTGGCTAACATGTTTGCTTATGAATGAATTATCAACGCTCCCTGCCATAACATATGCGGCCCCCATCAGCGACGGAGCGCCAGTGGGCGGGGCCAACGGTGTGATGATATAAAAGTAGGTGTAGATGTCTTGCTGCAGGGGCCGTCATATGCAAATGAATCTGCCCGTGGTGTGGCGTCACAAATCCCGCCACAACCGAACGAGCCATTTTTCGAGCTTGGTTAAAGAAATGCTCTTTTTGTACTGAGAAGGACGTATTAAGCTATGAAACTTGAAGGATGTTTTAATGGTACAATGACTTCTTACATGTCAAAAGATCAAGCAAAATTTGATTTCTCATACTGCATTAACATTTGCAGTGCTGAATGAATTCGAAACGTTCTCCTCAACACTCAACACAGACCGTGTGTATTGCGTTGTGTGTGTGTGTATCCCTTTGAGTTAATTGTGTGCTAATAATTAAAAACATGACAAGCTTCTTGATTAATGAGTAGCCTAGTCTAATCACTACAGAGGGATAACTCAAGACTGTTAAATATCTTAACGCTTTAGGTGTTAATTCAGCAGGGGTGTGGAGTTGATGTGAAGATGGTGTCAGACTTGACATCAATAAACATCTCTGGGATAACAGGTTAACATAGGATAACACTGGTGTTTGGGCTATTAAGGGCACTCTGTGTGTGTGTGTGCGTGTGTGTGTGTGTGTGTGAGATGCAGGTGTTCAGTCATGGATCTGAGGTCGTTGTTCTTGCTGCTGCTGCTGGTTCAGTTTTCCTCTGCGGGCTCTGCAAAAGATGGAGGCAAACTCAAGAAAGGCAAGAAAGGCAAAATACCAGTCGTCTGTCCTTCGTGAGTCACTCTCTCTCTCTCTCTCTCTCTCTCTCTCTCTCTCTGTGTGTCTCTCTCTTTATCTCTCGCACACAGTGATTCCAATTTCTTTTTCATTAATGCTCTTTTTTTGTTAACTTGCAAAACACAATTGTGTGACATCATAGTGACATCATCGTGCTGTATGGACAAGTCATTTTTTTGTTTGTTTTGACAGAAAAAAAGTTTTTCATCATTTCACATGTGCGTGGAACCATGAAACAGAACACATACACGAGTCGTGTTTGCTCAGAAGTTCATGCACTAATATATCAGGACTGGACTGAGCGAGTACAATAATGAACGTTCAATAGTAATCAAATTTGACATGATCTAAAAATTGGGATCGTTTTAGCACCACTGATTAAACAGACAAAATATACTTATGAAGTGAATTACCATGTATCCATGCATTGCTATGGATTTTCCTTTTTAGTGAGGGTGTGTTTATTATCGTAACACAACATTAACACGCTAAAAAAGCACACTACACTGTTAAAAATAAAGGTGCCAGAAAAGTTTCTTTAGTGATGCCATTTGTTTTGCTTAAAGAACTTTTAGATTAATGGATCTTCAACCTGTTTGGTCAGAGAACTAAACAAAAGTCCACCAAAAATGTTGCTATTCTGTATAACGATTTTGTAGCAACAACAACAACAAAAAAAGGTTCTTTAGGGAAGCAAAAATGCTTCTACTACAGCATTTTGTTTTTTTTTTGTGTGATTTTGCAACTGGGGTTTTATTTTGTGCCATTTAGAGCCAGTACATACAATATGTAGGAAATAAAACACTTAGGGGTGTGCTGTTGATGAATACTGGATTAACTTGGACTGTAATATGGTTATAGGGCAAGCGATGAAACATCCTGGATTGGAAGCCGAGGTGTGATAAGAGGAGACCTAGAAAATGTTGGGAAAGTCTCAACTGGGATTGGAATGGACTAAACTGGGAGAAAACTGGATTTTAAAAGCAGATAACTACTCTCTTATAGTCCAGAAAATATGTTGATTTATTTTTGGAAGACAGAACAGGGGTTCATTAATCAAAAGTGAGGAGACAGGAGTGGTGAGACGACAGCACAACTAATAAACTGGTTGGCTCAATGCAGAACGTATGGAGGGAACACACTGATGCCGAACCAGAGTGATCCGTAATCAAAGACGAAAAACGCAGGCAAGGGTCAAAATCAGGAAGTAACTAAAAACATGGGAAGCAGGAAATATGGCAAGCAAATGTTTAGAAAGGCATGCAAACTTTGACTAGACTTTACAAAGAGACAGTGAAGCAGCAGGTCTTAAATACACACTAATTAGAGATTAACAGGAAAACACAAAGCAGGTGAACACAGTAGAGCAAACGACCAATGGGAGGACAGGGGCGGAGACAGGGACAGAATGAAAACAAAGAGCACTCGGCTGTATAAACAAAACATGGCAGTAACTCAAAACAGAACACGAAAACAGAGCTGCTTATACTGTGACATATACTGGAATAATATAGTGGTGCATAACCAGAATGTAATAAGAAATAAATGGTTGTGGGAATTAATAATCTTTGTAAAAAGAATTGGTATATTCCGCAGGCAAAGCAGGAAGGACCCTGCAGTGAGACAAATAGCCACATTAGGGTGAGATTGGGAAATGGTAAGGGAGGCTGATAATGCGGACGTGTTCTGCCGAAAGGCGATGTGATAATACAAAACCTCTTGGTATGAGGAAGGTGCAGTGTGTGGAGGAAAAACACTGGTGTTTTTCTGCATTTTCTATGGTGTACCAGAAACGCTGAGTGCACTGCAAGCTACGTGGTAAAAGTAGCTTAACTATCAAAATCTATTAGGGTGAAATCCCAAAATCATTCCCATGGCAGGGGTCAGAACATGACGCCAGGGTAATCCACGATCAAAAGAGAAAGCATGCGAGGAAAGAAGTAACCCGAGGCTGGGAGTTAAAGTTACGAAAATACACAATAAGACTTTGTAAAGCTACTATGACACAACAGAGTGTAAATAAACAAACAAATCAAGGACCAAAGACAGAACAGGTGCACACAATCAGGTAACAAACCAATGACACGATGAGGGTTGAGCAGAAACAGAAACAGAAGCATGTGGCAACGTAAACAAAAGCAAATGATGTGAACCCTAAACAAAACAATATACAACTAACATAACAAAATATTGCATTTCATTGCTGCTGCTCCACTAATTGATAGTTAACGAAGAAAAGTAGCTAAAGAACTAACTATGTTAATACAAAAGGAAAGCTAGTTTAAAGCTAGTTTGAAACGTAGTGGTGCTACTGAGCAATGTTGTTAGTTAACTAGCTAGCTAGGTGTGTATATGTGTGGAGTGTAACTGTCTGGGTGACTTTGTTTGTTGATTACAGTCAGTTGTCAGCCGAGGACCTCGATCGAGTTCCTGCCAATTCAACCAGTAACATCCTCAACCGTCTGCTAGTGACTTATGACTCCAGAATCCGCCCCAACTTCAAAGGTACTGCCATTCATCAGCTTTGTATTTAGACTAGGACAGCAAGCTTATTATCTTTAATTCTACACCGAGACCCCATAAGGTGTAATCGTAATGTTGTATTACAGTGTAATGATCTGTTCGTATGCTGTAATGCCTCAGTGTGAGATCAGCGCAATAATATTTACGTTTCCAGAAAATCCAAAGTGGGCCGAAAGTAAATCCAGGCCCCTGTGTGTACGCAGATCTGACAAGTCCAAAGTGCAGTTATAGATGAGCTCATTAGAGCTGTAATTTGGGTTTAGGACAGAGTCAGGCTCACACTGCGCAGGATAATTGGAAGCTCTCGAGTGTCACAAAGCAGCCGGTGGGACTACAGTGTCGTACAGGAGCGTGGAAGATCAGCGGCCCACGTTTTCACTTTCACAGTCGCACTTACACGAGAACATTCTTTATAAAGGTCAGCTATATGTGAGGACAAGTTTGAGCTGTAATATTCAATCTGCTGTTGGTTTTCAGGAATCAGTTTCTATTACACACACACACACACACACACACACACACACACACACACACCGAAATTAAAATTATACCGAATCCAAAGTTAGGCTTCATTCACACATAATGGTGGTTTATTTGTATGGCTTCTATAATTGCAAAGTGTGTGTGTGTGTGTGTGTGTGTGTGTGTCGGTGTGTGTCGGTGTGTGCAGGCATTCCAGTGGAGGATAAGGTGAACATTTTCATCAACAGCTTTGGCTCAATTCAAGAGACCACAATGGTAACCATGGCCATTTAAAACTATTATGTTGTGCCTTAAAAAAAAAAAAAAGTATATTAATTTATCCAAACCATCCATCCATCCATCCATCCATACATCCATACATCCATCCATCCATTTTCCCAACCATCTGTCTGTTTATTAATTCAATCATCCAGCCATTCATTTATCTATCTATCCATCTTTTCATCCATCATTCACCCAGCCATACATCTATTCATTCAGTCATTCATTCTTTTATCCATCCAGTCATCCATTTATTTATCTATTAATCTATCCATCTTTTCATCCATCATTCACCCAGCCATACATCTATTCATTCAATCATTCATTCTTTTATCCATCCAGTCATCCATTCATTTATCTATTTATCTATCCATCTTTTCATCCATCCATCATTTCATCCATCCATCCATTCATCATTCCCCCAGCCATCCAACTATTCATTTAATCATTCATCCATCCACCCATCCATCTTTTCCTCCACCATTCCATCCATCCATCCATCCATCATTCACCCAGCCATCCATCCATCCTTTCATTAATTTATCCATTTATTATCCATCTTTTCATCCATCCATCAATCCATTCATCCATCCATTCATTCATTTATCTATCTCTTCATTCATTCATTCATTCATTTATCTATCCATCCATTCATTCATTTGTCTATTTATCCATCCATCATCTCTTCATTCATTCATTCATTTATTTGTTTTTCCAACCATCCATTTATTCATTTATCCATCTACCTATCCATTGATTGATTGATCCATCCATCCATTCATTTATTCATTCATTCATCTATTTATCCATCCATCCATCCATCCATCCATCCATCCATCCATCTATCCAGTCATTCATCATCTCTTCATTCATTCATTATTTTTCCAACCATCCATTTATTCATTTATCCATCTACCTATCCATTGATTGATTGATCCATCCATTCATTCATTCATCCAGTTATCTATTCATCCATCTAGTAATTAATTAATTAATCCAGATATTTATCCTTCCATCCCAAAAGCAAACATTGAAACATGACCACATTATTTGCTGCTTTAATATTTCTCAGTGTCACAATAGTACGAAAGATCTTATTTGTCTTCATTTATAAACATTTAAATGATTCTTTCTCTTCCTCTGCACCCGTGCCTCGTTTATCCAGGATTACCGCCTGAACATTTTCCTGCGGCAACGCTGGAACGACCCGCGGTTGCGTTTGCCGACAGACTTCAAGTCAGACGCGCTGACGGTGGACCCCAAAATGTTCCAGTGCCTGTGGAAGCCTGATCTGTTCTTCGCCAACGAGAAGAACGCCAACTTCCACGACGTGACACAGGAGAACATCCTGCTGTTCATCTTCCGCAACGGGGACGTGCTCATCAGCATGAGGTAACTCTGTCTTTTAAATGTGATTGATTCACTGACTTCCTTTCCTTTTATTGGCTCATGATCGCACAACCTGCATAAATTAGGGTGTGTTTTATGCAAATTCGATGTATAATGAGCGTAAATTGAGGCGTGTGTAATGTGTAATAAAGGATTAGTGTTTCAGAGCAGATGAAGCCGATTCATCGCTTGCACTCAGATCGTTCTTGATGTCGTAGGACAGTATCATGAGTTGTTCATACGTCATTCTGATGAATTAGTGCCATTATGACTGCAACAGGGAACTTCCTTCAGCTACACCGAGAAAAACATTCAGTCAGTTAGTATGTATTAGATATATTAGATTTATTAGGGTATCATGTACCGTTTGAAATAAAATAAAAAAGCTGTTTAGTTGTAGTGATTTAATTATGTCCTTAAACCTGCTGAATATCAAGCCTTATAAAGCAGCTTGTAAATTAACAACAGAACGAGCTCTACTGTGATTACCACTTAAACACGAGTATTTTATGTACTGTATTGTGATGAAATAGAATTCATAAGCCCACGCATGATTGTATTGGTTATGCATCAACGTGCGCTAGGCTTGGGTTTATTGATTATGCGCTAATTGCTTAAACCCGAGGCAAGGTTCTCTTATCTTAAGCTGTAGCTCTCCGAATGAATTCTTGTTGCATGCTCGAGCTAGCATCGCTGTTAACTCTCTCTCTCTCTCTCTCAGCTCTCACGGTGTGTGAGGGTTTTTTCCGGAGAAACATGCCTTCCATGCCAGAGAAACATGCTTTCATTTCACTCTGTGCCAGTTTTCATGCCCTGCGCTATAGCGCAAGCTGAAAAAAAAGAGGACTTTATAGTGTAGCAGATGAAGAAGAAGAAAATTCTGGGTTTGTGCTTGTCATGTGTGTGATAGCCGTAGGCCAGACACCACCCCCCCCCCCCCCCCCCAAAATCCCCCCCTCCAATCCCCCCTTCACTCTCTCTCTGCCTTTGTGTTTTTTCCTCATTTGCCTCTGCAGCTCTTCAGACAGCCAGGCCTAATGAACCTTGCAGTGTGTGTCTGCTCAAAACCTCTCTTTCACACCCACACACGCACACCGTGTATGTCGTCAAATATGCTATCTGTTCTAAATTAAGTCATACACATATATATATATATATATATATATATATATATATATATACGTATGCGTGTATTTGCAGGTTGTCAGTGACTCTATCATGTCCTCTGGATCTCACCCTTTTCCCCATGGACACACAACTTTGCAAGATGCAACTAGAGAGCTGTGAGTACACACACTGATTCACTGAGAACACACCCTTTCTTAGGTGTGCAACCCGGACAAAAAAAAACAAAAACAAAACAGCTGAAGGTTGCGTAAACGAGTCTGTCTGCCACATCGCGTTTAGCTGATCAGGTGACGGTAGACACTGGCTCAAAATGCTGTATATATTTTATATCGCTGTATTACATGTAATATAGATGCATGGCTTAACAGATGCATGCTCTAGGAAAGCAGAGCCGTGTTTCGCAAGTTGGTTTTCCCTATACGGATTCTACATCCCGCCATCTTTAAACGTGTAAAGATCATGGCATAGAAAACCCTGCTAGATGTCATACACATCACATCTGGACCCTCTCTTATGAAACAGACACGGCAAACCTCTTTCCGAGTCATGTTTTCAATGGTTTGTCTTGTTGCCGGATGTTTCGTTACACTCACCTTTTTATTTTTAGCATTTCTATCGTAATATAGAAGCACCGTTTCCTGATTTTCATTCAGAAACCCGAGGGTGTGCAAACTTTTGCTCTCAAGCGTATAATGATAGTCATTACTGTGTGTTAATAAAAATAGTATAGCACAAGTTGTGGAGTCAGTAGGGAGCCAGGCACAGTGCGTCAGCATTGCAGTCATCTGTGTGGGAGGGCTTTTTACACACACACACACACACACACACACACACACACACACACACACACACACACACACACACACACACACCCCACATTTGAATATATGTATGTTACAGGGAGTCTATTTGAGCAAGGTAGGTGAAATAGCAGGCCAGGTTGTATGTGGAGCTGCTGGATTTTGTCTGTGTGTGTGTGTGTGTGTGTGTGTGTGTGTGTGTGTGTGTGTGTGTGTGTGTGTTATTGATTTGATGAGCTCAATATGAATGATACAGCAAAACAATATCAGCCAAAGGTTGGGAGAATCAATAGGAGTCTCTCTGCATCTGTGAAGTTTGATATAACAAACTTCACTTTTTTTGTATCTGTCATTTTTGTATCTGTCAGTCCCAATGAAGGAGGCGTGGCCTCTGTTCCCATCAGTATTAATGAAGGAGGTGTGGCCTCTGTTTCTATAAGTAATAATAATGGAGGCGTGGCCTCTGTTCCCATCAGTATTAATGAAGGAGGTGTGGCCTCTGTTTCTATAAGTAATAATAATGGAGGCGTGGCCTCTGTTCCCATCAGTATTAATGAAGGAGGTGTGGCCTCTGTTCCCATCAGTATTAATGAAGGAGGTGTGGCCTCTGTTCCTATAAGTAATAATAATGGAGGCGTGGCTTCTGTTCCTATAAGTAATCATGATGGAGGCGTGGCTTCTGTTCCTATAAGTAATCATGATGGAGGCGTGGCTTCTGTTCCTATAAGTAATCATGATGGAGGCGTGGCTTCTGTTCCTATAAATAATAATGATGGAGGCGTGGCTTCTGTTCCTATAAGTAATCATGATGGAGGCGTGGCTTCTGTTGCCATCAGTATTAATGATGGAGGCGTGGCTTCTGTTCCTATAAGTAATAATGATGGAGGCGTGGCTTCTGTTCCTATAAGTAATAATGATGGAGGCGTGGCTTCTGTTCCTACAAGTAATAATGAAGGAGGTGTGGCTTCTGTTCCTATAAATAATAATGATGGAGGTGTGGCTTCTGTTTCTATAAGTAATAATGATGGAGGTGTGGCTTCTGTTCCTATAAATAATAATGATGGAGGCATGGCTTCTGTTCCTAGAAATAATAATGATGGAGGCGTGGCCTCTGTTTCTGTAAGTAATAATGATGTAGGTGTGGCTTCTGTTCCTATCAGTATTAATGAAGAAAGGATATTTGGTGTGAATGAATCTGAAAGAAGGAGGTGTGGCCTGTCAGTGTGTCTGTCAGTCTTGGGGAAGTGTCAAGGACTAAAAGTGTGTTGTTTGCAGACGGCTACACCACAAAGGACCTGGTGTTTATGTGGCAGTCTGGTGACCCAGTTCAGATGGACGAGATTGCTTTGCCGCAGTTTGATGTCAAACAAGAGGACATCGCTTACAGGAACTGCACCAAATTCTACCCTGTAACAGGTACACACACACATACACACACACACACACGCACACACACAAACACACAACACATCCTGCCACAAGCTCTTCAACAAAATGCTGACTTCCCTTTTCTATGCACTCTTAATTTGTGCCCGAATCGATGCCTCTGAACGTGTTTAAAACTTCCTCAGAAACACACACACACACACACACACACACACACACACACACACACAGTATACAGTGCCCTCCACTAGTATTGGCACCCTTGGTAAATATGAGGCTGTGAAAAATTGTCTTTATTGTTTAACCTTTTGATCTTTTGTTAAAAAACAAAATCACAAAAATACACAACACACATTTATCCCCCCCCCAAAAAAAAATATCCTTGTTAAATATAGGTGTGCAACAATTATTGGCACCCCTATGAATTCATATGAGAAAAATATATTTGAAGTATTTTCCCATTGATATTTTACATTTTTTTAGTACACCTGGGTGACTGGAAACGTTCACACGTGGTACTACATGAGTAAGGATGTCTGGGTGACTGTTATGAGTTTCCTGCATTGGCCATTCAGGCTTTCTTCATAAATAGAGTTAAGGAAGTAGTAAGGAGTCATATATTTGTCTTGCACAACATTGACTGACTTTTTACCTTTTTATGTCTGACAGTTGCAAGTTCACTTCTGCTATTTGAGTATTTCTGAAAATATATTTAAGCCTGAATTTCATATACATACACACATTAATAAACATTTCTTGGACAATATGGATACACACATAGTTATCATCATCATCATTTATTATTATTATTGTTGTTGTTGTTGTTGGTGGTGTTTGTTGAGTCGGTGTTACTTTTGGTTGCGTTGCTGATAGCGTATTTTAAAAGAAAATGTCAGTATAAATTTGACCACCCCTACAATGGGTCATACTATTATCAGTGCATGAGCGTGCCCAGTAGGCTAAATGTGGGAAATACCACGTGAGCATGCACTCAATCGAGACACCGTGGGAGATATCGTAGGTGTATGGAGGATACTTTTTTCTTGGAGAATAAATGTAATCTAAATATAGTTCTAGCTCAAGCATACTGTACATTTCCTGCACAAGTTTATCAAAATGAAATGTTTATGGCGAATTGATTAAGACGAAGTTTACCTATTGTCTTCATTTTAAGTCTTGAGTGTGAATGAAGCAAGCTGATAAAATACTGCTACTTAAAATAGCATACGACTCTGAATTTGAACAAACAGACATAAGGCAGTTTTTTACTGGCAAGAAAAGAAAGTAAGTACTTGAAGTCCTTAAGGCATTCACGGCACTATTCGTCACATAAAGCTGAACAGCACTGTATGAATTATAGAATTTAAAGTGTTGTGGTTCACTGAAGCACACATCTGCATTACAGGAACTAGTTAATCTGGGCAAACTGAAAAAAGCTGACCTCCTGAAAGTCAGTGTATAATTCGCACACTGTGGTGGTATTGTTGTTGGTGTTATTTTTGGTTGTGTAGTTGGTGTTATTTTTGGTTGTGTTGTTGTTGGTGGTGTTGGTTGTGATATTTCTGGTTGTGTTGTTGGTACTGTTGGTGTTATTTTTAGTTGTGTTGTTGGTGGTGAAATTTTTGGTTATGTTGTTGGTATTGTTGTTGGTGTTATTTTTGGTTGTGTTGTTGATGTTGGTGGTGGTGTTGGTGGTGATATTTTTGATTGTGTTGTTGGTGGCATTTGTGGTTGTGTTGTTGGTTGTGTTATTTTTGCTTGTGTTGTTGGTGATATTTTTGGTTGTGTTGGTGGTGTTGGTGTTATTTTTGGTTGTGTTGTTGGTTGTGTTATTTTTGGTTGTGTTGTTGGTTGTGTTGGTGTTGGTGTTATTTTTGGTTGTGTTGTTGGTGATATTTTTGATTGTGTTGGTGGTGTTGGTGTTATTTTTGGTTGTGTTGTTGGTTGTGTTATTTTTGGTTGTGTTGTTGGTTGTGTTGGTGTTGGTGTTATTTTTGGTTGTGGTGTTGTTGGAGGTGGTGTTATTTTTGGTTGTGTTGTTGTTGGTGGTGTTGGTTGTGTTATTTTTGGTTGTGTTGTGTTTTGTGGTGCCGTTTGTGGTGTTGTTGGCGTTGTTGGTTGTGTTGGTGTTATTTTTGATTGTTATTTTTGGTGGTGTTGTTATTGTTGATGTCATTGGTGGAGGTGTTGTTGTTAGTTGTGTTGTTTGCGTTATTTTTGGTTGTGTTGGTTGTGTTGTTGAAGGTGTTGTTGATATCGTTGGTGTCAGTGTTGTTGTTGGTGTTTTTATTGCTGGTATTGATATTGTTGATTATTGTTGGAGGTGGTGTTGGTGTTGTCACCTCATTGTTTGTTTCCTGGTTTCTTTTATTATCAGCTGATTGTTTTTTCCAGCTTGAAGTCATGTGTTTGTATGTATTAAAGGCAATGGTCTAGATTTTCCCAGAGAGCACTACTCAGTCAAGTAAATTTTCTGAACAATCTGAACAGGGAGCCCAGAAAAATAAAAAAATAAACTTAAACACAGATTCTGAATACAAATAACTTTCCCCACATACAAATTGGCACATCTTTTGACCTTAAGTCACCGACACATACAGTCTGATAACTCGTAGCAGACTTTCTGGTATTGTCCAACTTGCTGAACCTCCTATACTTAGACATAACAACTTGCCTAGAACATGTTGCATCATGCATCGAACAGCATAAATCTAACTCACTACCATCTTCTCTCTTGTCCTTGCCTGCTCCCTCAAATAAAACTACAGTCTGTTTAGACCGACTTTTCCTACAAAAGTGTTTTTATTTAAAAAAAAAAAATGTATTTATGGTAAATTAAAACTGTCTGAAAGCTCTAACCTGTTAACATGAGAGCAGAACTGAAAAGCGAGATGTTACACATGAGGCTCACATCATACAGAGGCAGTTGGTTTGAGCAGGGTGTGACCATGATATGTAATAGGGATATGGGAAGAACACAAGGGGATTGTAAAATCAGGTATAAGTGGTGGACCGAGGTTTTTCAGTGGCCAGTGCAGATATCTACTGAGTTCAGCTGATGACAAACGGGGAAGTCAAGCACTTTATTTGCATGGCCATGCTTACTGATTAATACCTTAAAATGTCTGATTAAAAGGCCAATTAATCGGTCAGCCAATATTAGAGACATCCATCTGGACTAGGGATGTAGCAATATCAGTATTAGTTTTGGATATGGGTCTGATACAGATGCACATTTACTCATACTTGTATTCATAAAAAATGCTCTGATAGCAACATCAGATACCACATGATACTATGTAACATAAGCATAAGTTGCTTTTGATGTTGTTTTTGGTAGTGGTGGTGGTGGTGGTGATGTTGCTGTTGTTTTTGTTGTTGTTGGCGGTGGTGATGTTTTTGTTGTTATTGGCGGTGGTGATGTTTTTGTTGTTGTTGGTGGTGGTGATGTTGCTGTTGTTGTTTTTGTTGTTGGCGGTGGTGATGTTGCTGTTGTTGGTTTTGTTTTTGTTGGCAGTGGTGAAGTTGCTGTTGTTTTTGTTGCACACATTGGAGTTTTTCGTATTTTCTTGCTAAAGCGAGAAAAACACATTCCTGTATTAGTGTTATTATGTACCTGTTTGACCTCTCTGTTATAAACATCACTCTGGGTGAAAAGGACATAGAGATTAAAACCACTATCCCATATCCCAGCAGGATCCCATATGCTCGCCATGTGCGTGTGTGTGTGTGTGCGTGTGTGCCTGTGTGTGTGTGTGTGTGTGTGTGTGTGTGTGTGTGTGTGTGTGTGTGTGTGTGTGTTATGTATCCGAGTTAATAACCCAGAGCATTTCTCTTTTGCTAAAATAAGCACACTGAACTACAGAACAGAAACTGAGCTAATGAGCAAAACATGACGAAATGAATATGTATTAGCAGGTTACACACACACACACACACACACACACACACACACACACACACAAATTCACATTTGCCAGAGAAATTAGATTTCATATCATAGTATCAAGTGTGACGTACACATACATACATTTGTACACAAAAGTACGCTTAACAAACATTTACACACACACACACACACACACACATGCACACTGAAATTTCAATGACAATACATACTGTAGTTTAGTAGGGTATAATTTTCCCATGAGACTTTACTGTTACATAACGTTCTAGTTACATAAGAGAATCAAGCATCATAAATCTAACCTGTCTGTCTTTCTCTCTCTCTCTCTCTCTCTCTCTCTCTCTGTTATTTTTGGTTGTAGTGTTGGTGTTATTTTTAGCTGCGTTGTTGTTGTTGGTGATATTTTGGTTGTGTTGTTGGTGGCATCGGTGTTATTTTTGGTTGTGTTGTTGGTGGTGTTGGTTGTGTTGGTGGTGGTGTTGGTTGTGTTGGTGGTGGTGTTGGTATTAATTTTGGTTGTGTTGTTGTTGTTTTGTGGTGTTGTTGTTTGTGTTGTGTTATTTTTGGTTGTGGTGTTGGTGTTGGTGTTATTTTTGGTTGTGTTGTGTTGTTTTGTGGTGTTGTTTGTGTTGTTGGTGTTATTTTTGATTGTTGTTGCTGGTACTGTTGGTATTGTTGTTGGTGTTGTTATTGTTGATGTTGTTGGTGTCAGTGTTATAGGTGGTGTTTTCATTGCTGATGTTGTTGGTGTTGTTATTGTTAGAGGTGTTGTTAGCTGTGTTGTTGATGTTATTCTGATTGTTGCTGTTGGTATTGTCGTTGTAGGTATTGTTGATATTGTTGGTGTCACTGTTGTTGTTGGTGGTGTTTTTATTGCGGATATTTTTGGTGTTGTTATTGTTGGAGGTGGCGTTGGTGTTGTCACCTCATTATTTGTTTCCTGGTTTCTTTTATTATATATACTTATTACAGTATGGACTTAAAAAATAGGGTGCCTAAAACTTTTGCACAGTACCGTAATCCATTTTATTTCTTACATGAAACTTAAGAAACTGTATATAGTATAGTGTTAGCGGACCTGGAAAATATCCAGATGTTAGTTACGGTGTGAATCAGTAAGCCATGCGTCGTAAGTCGAGTCTATTTCCGGATGAGACTTTAATCTTGGCTGCAGTATGAATCACAGGTGCTTTACACCATCTGAGGGTGAATGAACACGGTGTAAATGTGCTCCCCAAGAGGAAATATAGTATACAGCGTACAATAAACCATTAGGTCAATAGTACAACCCAAAGGTCAAGCTGTCAGACAGTTTGATAGAATAAATCTGCTGGAAAATTGCTGTTCAATTATTCACATACTGAACATAACGCTGGCATCCTCGGGCAGACTGCAAATCTGAATCCAAGATCAAATAATGATCGGATTTATTGCAGTGTTATGTAAGCTGACAAGCAGGGTACATTGAAGTAAAAGAAGAATTTCGTAAAGGCTTGTGTTTTTAGAACAGCGCAGAGCTCTTCTGTCCAAGAATCAGAGGAACTGGCACTGCAGAGCTCCGGTTACGGCGTATCTGTTGTTCCTCGGTGCTGTAGATGGCTCCAGGGTATTTCTTATTGCTTTAGCTGTTTTTAGACAATGGGGTTTCTTCACAAATGGTCTGTGTGTTCATGTTGGAAGGATTCACAGAGTCGAATATGTTCACTGGGTGTCTGTATTTATTATACGGCTGCACTCAGATTCAGAGCGTCATTTATCAGGAAAAGGTTTGGAAGAAGTTGCGAAATCGATACAAGTTCTGGTTTACTGCTAGTGTTATTATTAAAGAGGCGTGGCCTGCGGGACTCTTAATTTAAGGTAGAGGAACATGGCATTGGTGTCTGATTATTAGTAGAGGGGGTGTGGCCTGAATGTCTGTTTGTTTTAATGAAGTAGGCATGGCCTTGATATTCATCCTAATAGTGAAGGGGGTGTGGCCTGAGTGTGTGTTTGTTTTAGCAGTTCAGGCATGGCCTTGGTGTCTGTTTGTCTTAGTGAAGGGGATGTGACCTCGTTGTCTGTTTGTCCTAGTGGTGTGGCCTCTGTGTCCGTTTGTCTTAGGAAAGGGGGTGTGGCCTGAGTGTGTGTTTATCTTAGTGAAGGAGGCGTAGCCACAGAGTCTGTCCGTTGTAGTAAAGGAGGCGTGGCCTCATTGTCCATTTGTCTTAGGAAAGGGGGTGTAGCCTGAGTGTGTGTTTGTCTTAGTGAAGGAGGCATAGCCACAGAGTCTGTCTATTCTAGTAAAGGAGGCGTGGCCTCAGTGTCCGTTTGTCTTAGGAAAGGGGGTGTGGCCTGAGTGTCCGTTTGTCTTAGTGAAGGAGGCGTGGCCTCTGTGTCTGTCTTAGTGAAGGGGAGGTGACCTCGTTGTCTGTTTGTCCTAGTGGTGCGGGCTGAATGTGTGTTTGTCTTAGTGAAGGAGGCGTAGCCACCGAGTCTGTCTATTCTAGTAAAGTAGGCGTGGCCTCAGTGTCCATTTGTCTTAGTGAAGGAGGCGTGGCCTCTGTGTCTGTTTGTCTTAGTGAAGGGGAGGTGACCTCGTTGTCTGTTTGTCCTAGTGGTGTGGCGTGAATGTGTGTTTGTCTTAGTGAAGGAGGCGTGGCCTCAGAGTCTGTCTGTTCTAGTAAAGGACGCGTGGCCTCAGATCCCGTTTGTCTTTGGAAAGGGGTGTGGCCTGAGTGTGTTTGTCTTAGTGAAGAAGGTGTGGCCTCAGAGTCTGTCTTTTCTAGTAAAGGAGGCGTGGCCTTGGTGTCTGTCCTATTGAAGGAGGCATTACTGAATGTACCTTTCATAACCAAAGCTCGTCACTGAGGTGAAACATGTAGGGAAACATGTTTTGTACGTTAGAGAACCTAGAGGATGTAGTGTAACTTTAACACATTTAATGTACACAATAAGACTATAGGGAACATTGTTTCATAAATCAGATTTATATTGTTTCTACATTTGGGAACAAAATCTAAAACCCTTATCTAAAAACCCGCTCCTTTAACAGCTCTGGGTCTCGATTATAGGTGGATAAAATTACAAACAAATGTAAATGAATAAGTGTATTGAAGTATCCCTCTCTCTGACTGTAGGTTATTACACGTGTGTGGAGGTGATATTCACTCTCAGGAGGCAGGTCGGCTTCTACCTGATGGGTGTCTACGCTCCCACGCTCCTCATCGTGGTCCTGTCATGGCTGTCTTTCTGGATTAACCCCGATGCCAGCGCAGCCCGCGTTCCTTTAGGTCAGTCTGCCAATAAAAGCATCAAGCAATCACCGTAAGATAAAGTGTGTGGTAATTTATTTCGTTTTTAATTCGTAAAGTCCCCTCGCAATCAAAATGAGTGTTTCAGAGCTAATGTGGCTGTCCCTTAGTGCTATGGAAGAGTGTTTTACCTCTCTCTCTCTCTCTCTCTCTCTCTCTCTCTCTCTCTCTCTCTCTCTCTCTCTCTGTGCAGGTATTCTGTCTGTCCTGTCACTCACCAACGAATGCACGTCTCTGGCGTCTGAGCTGCCGAAAGTCTCCTACATGAAGGCCATCGATATCTGGATGATCGCCTGCCTGCTCTTCGGCTTCGCCTCTCTGGTGGAGTACGCTGTGGTTCAGGTGCGCGCGCGTGTGAAAGGGAGAGCGTGTGCAGTGTAGAAATGTTTGTGTGAAAACGTGTTTTTCACTAAAATGACATCAAAACATAAAAAGTACTAATTCTCTGACATCTCACAGAGGATGTCAGGAAAGCCACACTTTTTTTTTTGTTGTTTTGTTTGTTTGTAAACAAGCGGGTTAACAAGTGTGCGCCGATTGAAAACACCTTCAATTCTAATAACGTGGTTGCTCTGGATTCAGTGCTCTTTTTTTTAGACAGTTTGAATCGAAATATTGTCGTGAAATCTTTTAAGCCCCTGAGGTATTTTACAGCGCGAGTACGGAGCGCAAAAAAATATGAGCTGGGATTTTAGCCAAGCATTTTGAATGCTCTTTTTACAGCCAGGCTTGTCAGAACCGATTGAACTGCACATCAGTTCGGCTCCCCGGCAAAGCTCTAGCGAGCGAGTTACGGGTTACTCTAAACCGTGGCGTTGCGTTTGTTCAGCGCCAGCGATCTCTTCTGCTGCTTAATTAGAAACACTCCATTCGGTCACGTGTCTTTACCAGTCTGCCGTTGGTGTGAATGACTCGACAGGTGATGCTGAACAGTCCCAAGCAGATAGAGGCGGAGAAGGTGAGGATGGCGCAGAAGGAGAAGGAGAAAGAAAAAGAGAAGGAGAAGGAAGCGAAGACGACGTCCAAGGCCAACTCCATCAACGGCACTGGAGGAACCCCGATTCATGTTAACACACTGCAGGTGAGCACGGTTACACACGCTACACTATCACAGTTTTAAATCCGTAGCGGGCGTGGCCTAAACCGACAGCATACACTCCGGCTGCGACCGTTCTTCAACCTCAGCTACATCTCTCCAGTTCCGCAAATTTTGATTCGTCGTGCGTTCTGAGATGCTTTTCAGCTCAGCACGTTTGTAAAGAGTTGTCATCTGAATCAACAAGGCTTTCTGACTGAGATTTATTCCCGAGTTGTTATTGTGTGTGTGAGCTTGTGTTAGATTGCAGTCTCATGCTGCTGAGATTTCCCCAGGAACTTTGTAGAAAACCCTGTCAAATCGCAGTTCGATGGAAATTACAATCAGCCGACCGAGACGCAGCACAGCAGCACAGCAGCCAACACTTTTTGGCTGCGGTTTTAGAAATCTACTCCATTCTTGGCTGTTCTAGATTTTTAGGTTTTAGATTATTAACATTATCTACAGTACTATACATTGAACTGGGCTGTTCTGAGCACGCTCAGTGAAGAGGAAAGGACGTTTCTGTGGGATTTGAGTCTAATGTGCTCTAACAGACAAGAAGCCTGAAGCAATGGAGCTGCAGCATATAGGGGATTTTTGTTCTTCTTACAGTATACAACTCTCTCACGTGCTTCTGATCAATTCGACAGGATCAGTTTTATCAGTGTCAGTATCAGGATTCACTTTGTTTGAACTCGATTCCATGAACCACTTTAAACACAATCAACCAAAATCCTTCCCAATATATGAAAGGAATAAAAAAAAAATTAAAAAATCATGATGGGGCATGCTGTTACAGGAAAATAATCAGTGATGGGGTGGTGCCCCACAGCCCCAATCCGAAGTAGAGATTCTGACCAGTCAGATTTGTGATTCGAAATCTCTGCGGTATAACAAACACTTGGGGGGCGTACCGTTATAGGAACATGACCAATGACAGTATGGTGTGTTACTTCTGTGTTGTGTGTCTGCACCTCCAGGTGGTTGAAACCCGTTGTAAGAAGGTGTGCACCTCCAAATCGGACCTGCGCTCTAACGACTTCAGTATCGTCGGTTCTCTGCCGCGCGACTTCGAGCTCTCCAACTTCGACTGCTACGGGAAGCCCATCGAGTCCACAAACTCGCTGCTCAAATCGCAGAACAAGAACGCTAAGAAGCCACCGCCCCCGAAACCCGTCATTCCATCCGCCGCCAAGCGCGTCGACCTGTACGCTCGTGCCCTCTTCCCTTTCTCCTTCCTCTTTTTCAACGTCATCTACTGGTCTGTTTACCTGTGAGCACCTCAGAGTATATATGTGTGTGTGTGTGTGTGTCAGAGTGTGTGTGTGTGATTTCGAGCATGCATGACTGCCAGGACAGAGTTTCCAGCATGCACCAACTATTTGAGACTCCCAGTATTTGCCATTTCCACCTGATCCTGAAGTTGAAGACTCATTCGCTATGAGGTATGTAGGGATTGTCAACGTAGCAAAAAATATCACATCCAGGTTAGGCTTGAGTCATACTGATTTGATTTTTTATTAAGAAAAACACGGATAAACACTTTAACAGCCCCAAAAAAAACATAGAAAAATCTGTAGAGTCGGGAGCTGCTTGTTGGCAGTGGCAATACAGTAATGCATAGTAAACAGTAAAAAACAAAACAAAACAAAAAAACAGAACACGGTACATTTTCGATATAATTCATTTACAAATCGTTTGTCTAACATCCACATGGCCGACAGATGATCCCTTTTTTCTCTGCCGAAAGTCCGATTCGTAGCTAAACCGAACATATACCGATAGATTTGATTTCACATTATTGAAATCGAGACGTTCTCCATTTACCTCGACATGAAGAGAGGGCACCCAGTCGCGAGTGTGAGATGGAGGAAGGAGGCGGGGCTTCCAGGTGGTTCCAGTTCACATCCGAGAGTCCAAAACACCTTACTGAATCGTTCCAGATTCATATGTCGAGTAGCTCGTCTCTCGTTTTTATTGAGGGGACTGAAAATGCTCTTTTGGTGTCTTTTTGAATGAGAACTTGTACTAGCATACTTGTTACTCATTACATTTTCATCACTCCTATGCTAAGCACGTAAAGGTTGATGGTAATAAAACATAACCAGAGTAACGTCACTGGATATCAAGATAAATTATTATATATTATTATTGGCACCCTCAATAAAAAAGTGACCAAAATGGATATTTAGTCGCTGAGGATTGCTAACTATCCCTTAAGTTAAGAAACCCTAACTGTTGTGAAATAGTACAAATCATAAGTTATTTTTCTATTTATTTTCTACATAAAAAAAAAAAAAAAAACACTACAGAAAAGGATTTATCAATGTACATGAAGAAAATGTCTTAACCCTTTACTGCATGGTGTTGCCATATGGCAACAGTTAATTTATCTTCAATTTTTTTGATAGGCAACAATACAAAACTCTTTTTTTATAGTCTGGAAAATGCAGAGTAATTGTTAGTTTTGACTATACAGTATGATACTTTCCACCATTGCACATTGTTGCCATACGGCAACATTTTACCAACTACCCCCCTCCGTAAGTTTTTTTTTTTTTTCCTTCACATTTTTAAATATATATTTATTACTTGAACTAATTAAAGTAATAAAAATCCATGAAAACATTTTTTATGTAAATTTAATCATTCATGCAGTCGAGGGTTAACAGAATTTAACAACCAGTCAGCTAAAAATGGTCATATCATTGTGATATAGAACCAAAATGCATCTAGAAAAGTGTATCATCAAGTGTATCATAGTCACTTCCAGGCTTCAGTTGTGATCATTTGTACCACTAAGAAAAAAAAGAAAAAAAAATCCAAATGATTTGTTTACTTATTACAGCCTCTTTTTTGAGTGCATGACTTTGCAAAGTTGAATATTCTGAGTGGAAAGCCCAGACTCGTTAACCAGCTTCTCTGCATCGAGACCATTTTACATCTGTGTGTGTGTGTGTGTGTGTGTGTGTGTGTGTGTGTGTGTGTGTGTGTGTGTGTGGACCCTTTTTCAGCACCTGTGTACTGACCCAAATTTATTCGAAACAATGTTACCTCATATACTAAAATGCAAACTGGGCATTTCTGTGGCTTATTATTAACTCGAGGTTTTCTCTGCTCAGCTGGTTGTGTTCTGCATGTTCCCAAAAGACCGTGTGTTTTGTACGCGTGTGTATAAAATGGAGACGCTGTTATAATAAAGAGCTTCGTTCATCACCGAGGAACTTTCGGTCTCTTCTTACACAGTGTGTATTATTAAAGACACTTCAATTCTATTTCTTTTTCTTCTTAATACCGGGGAGCTGTGAGGCAGCAGCGCAGCCTACTTATTACACTTACCGCAATCAAACACCGCAAAACCAGATTCTGTTTTCATTGACCTTCTCCTCCATGCATGGCTAAAATCAGTGCAGCAGACGAACTCATTTGTCCATAATTACGCTGAACTTTTAAACACGCAACGACAGTGCGGGTTTTTTCCAACGTGGACACACTCCATTACAGCTTTAAATGTCAGAGATATTGGGAGACCCGCCGAAATGTGTGAAACAGTTCAATATACCCACTTATGTCCAATTATCACAAAATGTCATGGCTTTGGTTTATTTTCATGAAGAGGTAAGAGGTGTGCATGTAAAGGCGATCTAAAATGCACCTGGAAAATGAGTTATGCCATTTATCTCATTTGTACATATTCACCAACAAAGTGTACTTGTGTGGTTGTTTCACACCAATCAGCAATAACATTAAAAACACCTGGCTAATATTGTGTAGGTCCCCCTTGTGCTGCCAAAACAGCTCTGACCCATCGAGGCATGGACTACACAAGACCTCTGAAGGTGTGCTGTGGTATCCGGCACCAAGACGTTAGCAGCAGATCCTTTAAGTCCTGTAAGTTACGAGGTGGGGCCTCCATGATTCGGACTTGTTTGTCCAGAACATCCCACAGATGCTCGATCGGATTGAGATCTGGGGAATTCGAACACCGAGTCAGCACCTTGAACTCTTTTGTCGTGTTCCTCAAACCATTCCTGAACAATTTTTGAAAGAGCCCACTGCCATTAGGGAATACAGTTGCCATGAAGGGGTGTACTTGGTCTGCGACGATGTTTAGGTAGGGGGTATGTGTCAAAGTAACGTCCACATGAATGCCAGGACCCAAGGTTTCCCAGCCCAGAGCATCACACTGCCTCTGCCGGCTTGCCTTCTTCCCGTAGTGCATCCTGGTGCCATCTCTTCCCCAAGTAAGCAAAGCACTTGGACCACATTTGGTAGCTACAAACCACTGCATACTAGGAACACCCCACAAGACCTGCCATTTTGGAGATGCTTTGACCCAGTCGTCTAGCAATCACAATCTGGCCCTTGTCAAAGTCAATCAGATCCTTACGCTTGCCCATTTTTCCTGCTTCCAACACAACAACTTCGAGAACTGACTGTTCACTTGCTGCCTAATAAATATATCCCACCCCTTGACAGGTTCCACTGTATGTGATACAGTCCTGTCATTGGTTATTTTCCAATAAAAATACATCCTGAAGTGTTTTATGCCTCTTATGCTATAGCAAGGATTCAGATTTTTGTGTCTTAAAGATCGACACGTCATACTTTTTATCTGTTTATGGCTACATTTAATGTTGTTGAATGTTGTGTTTCAAATAGACACTAAAGTCATGAGAGAAGTCAAATTAGTTTCGTAGTCATGAGGAAGAGCTGATAAGCGCGTATCATTGACATCATCGTGGAATCATGTCAATGCACTAATTCCTACTGTAGAGACTGTATAAAATTATATTTTGTTTTATTTTAGCTCCCTCTGCTGCCTATAAAGGGAACTGCAATTGCAAAGGAAACAGCAGACCTGTTTTGGTTATGAGTGAAGGGTCCTGCACATGTGAGTTCACAATCACAAGATGATGGCTTTGTAAACAAGCAAACTGGAAAACTCCAGTAATTGGAAAGCTTGTGCATTGCTTTAGTGGTTCATAGCTTTAATAAAATGGGTCTGAATTTACAATTTCAGCAGCTGGTCAAATGTATTATATAAATAATCTCTGTACATGCAGAACTTGGGAAATGTGTGTCACCCTCATATCACTCACAAATATTTAACATCACTGAAACAGAATAATGTCCTAAATGTGAAGAAAGCTCGACCTCTAAATTATTTTAATTTAATTTATCACAGCATATTTAATGTATTAGGAAAATTACATAATAAACAATAAAAAAAAAAATCATCTGCATTGTGTTCCACTAGGGGGAGCTGCAGACCCTCAGAAACCCCTTTCCTGTGCCCTTAAACATACAGTATGTTTATGTTGTACTGTATATGCCAATATACACCGATCAGTCATAGCATTAAAACCACTGACAGGTGAGGTAAATAACATTGATTATCTCGTTACGGTGGCACCTGTCAAAGGGTGGGATATATTAGGCAGCAAGTGAACAGTCAGTTCTCGAAGTTGATGTGTTGGAAGCAGGAAAAATGGACAAGCGTAAGGATCTGAGCGACTTTGACAAGGGGCAAATTGTGATGGCTAGACGACTGGGTCAGAGCATCCCCAAAACGGCAGGTCTTGTGGGGTGTTCCCGGTATGCAGTGGTTAGTACTGACCAAAAGTGGTCCAAGGAAGGACAATCAGTGAACCGGCGACAGGGTCATGTGCGCCCAAGACTCACTGATGCACGTGGGGAGCGAAGGCTAGTCCGTCTGGTCCGATCCGATCCCACAGAAGAGCTTCTGTAGCACACATTGTTGATAAAGTTAATGCTGGCTATGATAGAAAGGTATCAGAACACACAGTGAATCAAAGCTTGCTATGTATGCGCAGACCGTTCAGAGTGCCCATGCTGACCCCTATCCACCGCCAAAAGCACCTACAATAAGCATGTGAGCATCAGAAATGGACCATGGAGCAGTGGAAGAAGGTGGCCTGATCTGATGAATCACGTTCTCTTTTACATCGTGTGGACAGCCGGGTGCATGTGCATGGGAGGAAGGCAAGCCGGCGTAGGCAATGTGATGCTCTGGGCCATGTTCTGCTGGGAAACCTTGGGACCCCTTCATGGCCATGGTATTCCCTAATCGCAGTGACCTCTTTCAGCAGGATAATGCTCCCTGCCACACTGCAATACTTGTTCAAGAACGGTTTGAGGAACATGACAAAGAGTTCAATCCGATCAAGCATCTGTGTGATGTTCTGGACAAACCAGTTCGATCCATGGAGGCCCCTTACATGGAACACCTTCAGAGGTGTTGTGGAGTCCATGCCTCGAGGGGTCAGAGCTGTTTTAACAGCACAACAATATTAGGCAGATGGTTTTAATGTTATGGCTGATCACTGTATATAAAATGAGAACATTTTTAGTTTGAGGTTTTTATCTTTCAAATATATTGATGGAATGCCTTTCCATCAATAGTGCATCCGAATCAAGCACTAATTCATTGCTTGATTATATATTTCTCTCGTTCCTGTTGTATTTCCCGATTTCCTATTAATCTCTCATTCTTTTTTCCTTTCATTCTGCCTTTCGCATTCGTTCTCTCTCCGTTCATCCTTTCTTTTGCCTTTCCAGTCCTCTGGCGGCCTCTGTTGAATAATATAAGGACTACACTGACTACATCAGGGTCAGAAAGAGCTGCATTGTGTCTTTGTAGATTTAGAGAAAGTATATGACAGGGTGCCAAGAGAGGAGCTGTGGTATTGTATGAGGAGGTCTGGAGTGGCAGAGAAGTATGTTAGAGTGGTGCAGGATATGTATGAGAGCAGTAGGACAGTGGTAAAGTGTGCGGTAGGTGTGACGGAGGAGTTCACGGTGAAGGTGGGACTGCATCAAGGATCGGCTCTGAGCCCCTTCTTGTTTGCGGTGGTGATGGACAGGCTGACAGATGAGGTCAGACAGGAATCTCCATGGACTATGATGTTTGCGGATGACATTGTGATCTGTAGTGAGAGCAGGGAGCAGGTGGAGGAAACTCTAGAGAGGTGGAGGTTTGCTCTGGAGATAAGAGGAATGAAGGTTAGTCGCAGCAAGACAGAATACATGTGTGTGAATGAGAGGGATCCAAGTGGAACAGTGAGGTTACAGGGAGAAGAGGTAAAGAAGGTGCAGGATTTTAAGTACTTAGGGTCAACAGTCCAGAGCAACGGGGAGTGTGGAAAAGAGGTGAAGACGCGTGTGCAGGCAGGTTGGAATGGGTGGAGAAAAGTGTCAGGTCTGTTGTGTGATAAAAGAGTACCAGCAAGAATGAAAGGAAAGGTGTACAGGACAGTAGTGAGACCAGCGATGTTGTATGGTTTGGAGACAGTTGCACTGAGGAAAAGACAGGAGGAAGAGTTAGAGGTAGCAGAGCTGAAGATGTTGAGGTTCTCTTTGGGAGTGACGAGGATGGATAGGATCAGGAATGAGTACATCAGGGGGACAGCACATGTGAGATGTTTTGGAGACAAAGTTAGAGAGGCCAGGTTGAGATGGTTTGGACATGTTCAGAGGAGGGAGGGTGAATATATCGGTAAAAGGATGCTGAGGTTAGAGCTGCCAGGCAGGAGGCCGAGAGGAAGACCAAAGAGGAGGTTTATGGATGTAGTGAAGGAGGACATGAAGGTAGTCGGTCTGAGAGAAGAGGATGCAGGGGATAGGGCTAGATGGAGGCAGATGATTCGCTGTGGCGACCCCTGAAGGGAACAGCCGAAAGGAAAAGAAGAAGACTGACTACATCAGGTTGTGGGAGATTCACAATCAGTTCCTCATTCACAACTCCATACATCATCAATTCCACCGAAATACTAATTACCCCTATTGAGTCACCAACATTTTTCTAAAATGTTGCTATTTGTCAGAAGCTGATTTTCTGCTGATTTGGTCGCCTTTCTAGACGGGGCAGGGTGCTCACTACCTGATTTACCTCCATAGAGTTATTATCTGCAAACAAAGGCAAAGTGTAAGTGCAGACAGTGTGTACTGTACACATAATGTACCCATTTCTATTGTAAGATATACACTCACTGAGCACTTTATAGGCTCCCTTTGCTGTCAAAACAGCCTCAGTTCTTCGTGGCATGGAAATATTTTGTAGGAAATGTCCCTTCTTTACTAGCTACATTAGCCTTATAGCTCCGGTGAAAATCTAAAGGCAACATGTATTAGCTAATCAACTACATCTGGAGTAAGAGGGAAATTGTGGGAATGTGATTAAAAAAAAATTATTATTCCATTAACCCAGCTGTTGGATTAAAGGACTTTCTGTGTTTCTAATCAGAAATCCAGTTTCTCGATCTCTGACTTCTTCACTGGGAAACTTTTTTTTTTTTTTTTAAACTTTGATCAGTTAATCCTGTCTTGAAATAAAGTCCTTCCTTCCTGCCTCGGATCCCTTAATCCTTCCCTTGACATGACCTCCTGTATATCTCTGTTCTTATTTTCCTGCCTCACCTCATGCCTTTTCCTGCTTGTTCCTGATCCTAAGCCTTTCTGCCTGCAATATATACAACTATAAGATAATCAACCATTTTGCACAATCATTTTGTGCTATTTTGTGGAAACCTTCTTGAATTGGCAAAATCGCAACCGCGCAAAATTGTTTCGCACAGTCTTTGACAGTGATGTTTGCTGGTAAATGAGACCTTTTAGCTGTACTCATGCTCGACGCACGTGAATCGAAGAGGACTTTTGCCGAATGCTCGTTGTGATGACGTCACATGACGCGCCTTGGCCCAAATCTGCGGAAAATCTGCGGTAATTTTGAAAATATTGCAGCGTTTGCTTGATTTTTGCATTCATTCAAGGATCGCGAAATCCTGAAATCCTGGAGGGACTGATAAATAAATAAAGGGTGCGAATCACTCACCGTCATCCGATATAACCAGGTTTGGAATATAGAAATGCAAAGAAACTCAAACGCCTACAATTAACAACTTACAATGTTACAAATTACACAATGAGGATAAAATCAACTGATTATCATTCACAAGCTCACACCAAACTACAGAAAATATATAAGAATATATTGGACTCTCTCACTCTCTGGCTATGGTTTGTTTACCGTCTCACGTCTTCCGCCTGATTGGCCGCAAGCTCCTGCCCGTCACCATGCAGCTGAACTTCTTTTATCGCTGATCTCGGGGTCTGATAACAGTTGACATCGTTTTTCTCCCCTGAGTCAATAATAAACTGTTTCATTAAAAATAACGTTTAAGTAATTATTGGGCAACAGAAATATTAAATAATATAGTTTTGACAAAAATACAAATAAATACAAACGCCATTCACACATTACGACATGCAGAAGATTCACTTTATGGACAATCAATCAAACAAACAAACAAACAAAAAAATCAAAATGCGCAAATCAAGATTTAAAAATTCTCGGCTCTTTATGCCTTTGAGTTCATTCGGCTTTTTCCGTCGAGTTTTCCGTCTTCGGCTCCACTCGTCAATTTCCGAATTCGGATCCTGCGGCTTCGGAAAGGCTCGTATAATTCCGGATGTGGACCTCTCTCTCTCTCTCTCTCTCTCTCTCTCTCTCACTCTCTCTCTCTCTCTCACTCTCTCGCTCTCTCTCACTCTCTCTGTCTGTCTTCGGAACTCCTCGTGCTCTTTCATCGGCTCGTGGTGCGTTCGGCTGTTTCCGTCTCCATCATCATTCCTCCCGCGTCCGTGGCGCCTGAAGCCCTGCTCGTGGACGCGCGGAGCCGCAAAGGAGCTGGAGCGATAGAAGGAGCCCCCCGGTCTCCCCCTCACCGCGCTGTCCTCTCTACACCAGCCTCATCCGCTTATTTACTCGTCGTACCCCCCGTTCCCCCTTTTTCTTTATTTCTTTTTATTTAAATCATGAATCGAGGCGGTAGCGCGAACGCAATTTTGTGAACGTTGAACGACGGGGGGGGAAAAAAAAAAACCAGAAGACGATGATGAATTTGTCGGGTTTCCTGTTTGTACCCGCTTTATGGGGACTCGCACTCGGTGGATCACCGAGCGTCCAAATCGGTGAGCATGACCTTCTGTTAAAATGAGAAATATAACCCTTTAATTTGGTCAGTCTTCTAAACCCACTCTGAAGGGGTTAGGATTTAAACCCAGCTATACATCACTGAGACAGACAGTGATGGAGACATGGAGAGTGTGGTTATTTTTCTTGTTTTTCCCCTGTTTTTTTTTTTTTTTAAACATTTTTTTTTTTTTTTTTTTTTTAGAATAATACCCTATTGATTTCTGGTGTCTATAATACACTGTATATAATAATTCGGTGTAACAGTGAATGGTTTATTTTTCTCCCTCTCTGTATATGTTGATGCCCTCAGGCGGCCTGTTTCCGCGCGGTGCGGATCAGGAGTACAGCGCGTTTCGGGTCGGGATGGTGCAGTTCGGCACCGCCGAGTTCCGCCTCACTCCGCACATCGACAACCTGGAGGTGGCCAACAGCTTCGCCATCACCAACTGCTGTAAGTCTCCAGCTTTCATGCTGGATTTTTATTTTATTTTATTTTTTTGTGGTGCATATTTGGAAAGCAAGCGTATTTTCAGTACGTGCCCTGGAGATTTACGCGCATAAATATTTTACGCACTGAAGCACGAGACAGACTGCATGAATCGACTGTGCGCATTTTTTCCCCCCCCAATCCAATCCAAACCCCCCCCCCCCAATTCAATCCACCTGGTCACTATAAGCCGACAGGACGTGGGTTGTGCAATAAAAATAAAAAAAAAATAAAAAAGTTCTGGAATGCCATTTGGAATGCATCGTATTCACATTAGTATCCTGTGCATGGCATGTTGTAGGCTGTCCAGCGTCCTCGGGATGATTTAACGCCATGTTAAGCGTGTGACGCAGGAACGCGCCTGTAGAGCGCGCTACCGAGCCGCGTTATCAATTAACGGCGTGTTTATTCACACAGCCGCCTCCGTGCTAACTGGAGGAACATATTGGGCCATGTGGAGGTGTTGGAGAGGCGTGGGCTAAACCTCAGCAGCGTCCCAAATGCCTGCCTCTTGCACGTTGCACATTTTGGGCGATACCCACGCCGAGCACTTATGGAGAGAGTAGGGGGCCGTTTGGGATCGGTCTGGGTTTTTTTTTTTTTTTTTTGGCATTGTGTGGTAGTTGCATCTGAGCAAGTCAGATTCGGTTTCCATGGTAACACTGGATGAGACCGCAGCCCTGATTTTTTGCACAGTATAAACAGGACCAACGTATATGGATAAGGAAAAAAAAAAAAAAAAAACCCACCCTGAGCAGAAGATTGAAATAGATTTTAAAGACACGTCGCAGATATTTTTCAGTGGGCATCATTCATCAAGCTGGATTTGTTCGTAAATCATTCGCACGAAAATGTGGTATTCATGAAAATCCAGTTCGTCCAGGAAAATCGTTAAAAAAAAAAAGAGACTCGTTTGTTTCACATTAAAGACCTGAAAGAACGAAATCCATACCGCATCCATAAATTATACTAGCACAAATTGGACTAGCTATTCAATTAAAACAAAAGTATACTTTGTTCACTATGAAAGGAAGAAGAGTTCGTGCGCGTCTATTGTAGAGGACACGCCGCGCTGGCCGAGCTGCGTTATTGGACGAGGTAGCGCACACTGATCTTAAGAGGCTCTCTTTCACCGTTTAGTCGCCATTTTGTCGTTTTTCAGCTGTTACGTTTCATGTTGGCTTACAGTTATCATTCGTAATGAACCCGTCACCGCTTTAACCGCTCTTCTTGTCTTTACCCTTCGCTTCCTGATTATTGTCTTCGTTTTTGGACAGCGCAGATTTACAAAAGCATTGGCGAGACAATCTGTGAGATTTCCCGACATGTCACTGTACACTGCCTGCTTGAGGGTTTTGTGAGTTCCTCCATTTTGATCGTGGTCTTTGGGGACCTGCTGGGATGTCGAGCAACGAGCAACCGACACGAACCGATAACCCGTGCCACGTGATTTAATATGGACGTAGCCTATTCATTAATATTTAACACATTAGGCCTAGAAACCATGTCTAAAATGGTGGGGTGCAACGTATTGCAGTGCATTATGGGATTTTCTTGAGCAGCCTGGATATTCTCGGTTATAGACGTGAGTTTTAATCATGTTTTCAAACCCGCTTCTGAAATGTTGCAATGGAAAATAATAGTTCATACAGTAGCCTATGTGTCAGTGTATCTTAGGCAACAAATGAAAAAAATGCTGTTTTAGGAAAATTATCACGATGCGGTAGCGTGATACAACTCAGAGTTACCCGAAAGTTGGTCAATTCCCAATCCCGCCAAGTCTCAGAGTGATTTATTCCTCATATACCACGGAAAAGTCTGATTTATTAAAGAACGACACTTTGTACGTTTATCCATTTATAGTTACGCTTAATGTCATGTGACGTTCATGAAACGAGTTAGTTCGAAGTTTATGCGTTGCGTTACAACATAATATCCCGGACCTTTTACCTTTTAAAGACAGCGCTTAACCTGCAAGGCGGATTTTTCTTAACTTCGGTCGTTGATGAATGAAGACTTGTTTGCCTGTCGTTCGTCGCCGTAGGAACGCGGCTTCGTATTCGTATCACGTTATGCACTGTATGACATTAAAGCGTCGTGGCAGTTCAGTGTCCAACATCTGATCCCCCTGTTATCCATTACCGTAATATTTATGACGCCTGTCAGAGATTCCGTGCACACACACACACACACACACACACACACACACACACACACACATATACAAAGCACCTGCTGCTGTTTCACTTTGCTATTATTCATTATATCAAAGGAACGTTGTATTTTATTCTGCTGTGAATCATAAATCTTTCGAACTACAAGACGAACTACACACGGGCAGGCACGACCTCATGTTTCATGTCGCGACCTGTCGACAAGATATGCTTGTATGTATATAAAAAAAAAATTAAAAAAAAACACATGCGGATGTGGTAACTTAATTTACTAACAAAGACGTCTCCATGTCTCCGTATCTCAAAATAAATGTAACTTAATATTGCTGAGGTAAAGTCGGTTTCTTGTGTTTCTTGTATTTGATACCTGGTGCACGTCCGCACTTCCGATACCGGCGTTAAAAGAGCTGGGTAGCCTTTCCGGGATAAATTCGGTTTCGGAGCATTTATTCTTAACACGGTCCTTATTTAGAGAGATCAGAAGGACTAATTGCATGTGTGCTTCCAGAAGATCCCAAAAGTCAGTTTGTACCAAAGTAATGCTGCGGTACAGTATTACCATCATAAAGACTGTCTTATGCTCACCCCAGGACCTCTTATTCACAATCTGCTCACAATGAACATCCAAACACACTTAGCACTGTTATGCTGCGTTCGGCTTACCTCAGAATTTGAAATTACGCCATTTTCGAACCTCATTAATGTGCGTTTGAGCTACAGATTGAGGGGGGGGGGGGGGGGATAAACACGGGTTCCCTTTTGAGCCAATATATTTTTTTTCCCCCCTCAGGGAGTTTCTCTTGGCTTGCTCATTAGCCTCATTCGTGACGAGGTCTATTGCTAAAAAGGCCACACAAATAAAACTCGCTTTGTTAACGCTTGATATTGTATCATGGATATCGATCACGACGTGAAAATAAAAACCTCGGCACACGTGACGTGTGGGGTTCTGCTGTACGCTTAGAGCCATACATGCTGCAGTCCACGTCCCACAGTCTATGTGTGTATGTGTGTGTGTGTGTGTGTGTGTGTGTGTGTGTGTGTGTGTGTGTGAGCGTGTCCCATCGCATAAATATCCACACCGATCCATGTGGGGGATTTATTGCCGAAGACAGGCTGAGAAACGAGCGCCTGTGCACTTACTCTTTTACCGACAGCCTCCCAGTCCCAACAATCAGCAATCACCTTGAGAGACGGAGCGAGTGAGAGAGAGGTGAAAAAAGAGAGAGAGAGAGAGGGAGAGAAATGGATAGATCGAGAGAGAAATGAGGTTCAGGTCAAGGGAATGAGTTCATTTAGTGGGTGGTGTGTTGTGTGCTGCTGAGTGGAGAGTGAGAAAAGAAACAATTCATAAAGGGCAATCCTCTCGAACGTGGCGTGAAAACCAAAACACACACACACACACACACACACACACACACACACACACACACACACACACATTTGAATTTCTCTTTCGATACAAACTACAGAGATCAATACAAATCTAGAGTACTTATAGCATAGTGCTGTTGAATTCTTGAATCTGATTGGTCAGGAGGTGCTGGTTCATTTTCATTAGTAACGACGTACTAATTAATTAGCAAACGCTGACTTCCTGTATCGTATATGAAGATTTACGAAGCTGACTTCAAACGCCAAACGTGTCTCGGGTTGATGACTACATTCGTTTTGGTTTGTTCTTCATTTAAGCGCGCAGTGTTAGCTTTAACTGCAATACTTTAACTTTCCTCTATAGCGGATGAGTTACTGGACGTAGACCGTTTACGTATAGTCTCAGGAATTCAGTGAACCGTATATATATAACGGGAGAAATTAACATAATCTTAAATTGCCGTGTTCAGGGCTTAGCTGAAAATCCTTTGCAGTGGATGGCTGCCAGAAGTCTGTGACCCGTAGATATCACCACTTTTGTATTTGATGCTCCGTCAGCCGAAGGTTGTTTTTTTTTTTGTGTGTATGTGTGTGTGTGTACCTGCTTTGGCCTTTTCTTGTTGTCTTCACTGGATTTCACATCAGTAAAGACACGGTCCAAGACATGGCAGCTTTCTCACCGACGTCTCACACACGACGGAGCAGGCTTTCGCTATCGTCCTACATCTTCCTCATTCCATCACTTCGGGTTCATTCCATTTGTCCGTCTTCGTCGCAGAACTCTACGGACTTTATTCGTTTAATTTCTTTGAACATTATATATATATATATGCTGAGAGAGGGCAAAAATTTTTTGTTGTTTTTTCTTAAAAAATAAATGCATTTTTTTTTTAATATATCAAAAGTCCTGCCCTTCCCCAGAGTGATGCTGGCTGGTGCGGTCAGTAGGAGATTCAGAGGAGCTTCAAAGGCTTTCTGCTTTGTACTCTGGCTCCATGTGCACTGCGTACAAATTGCTGCAGATGGGCCGAGAGCTCAGAGACTGCACACACACACACACACACACACATACGCACGCACGCACGCACACCTGTAGTCGTACATTATCTGTCTTTCTCTGCAATATCACCTAATTAGGGCGGCTAAATTTACTACTCCCCTGGTCCAGCCACTGAACAAACACAATGTAAACTGTTGTCACCATATGTGTGTGTGTGTGTGTGTTTTTGTGTGTTTTTCAGTCTGTCTTTCTCCTTTCCTGACATTCTCTCTCCCTCTCTTCATCTCTCTCTCTCTCTCTCTCTGTCTCTCTCTGTGTTTTACGAAGATAGTGTGAAGTACTTCTCAGATCAACGAGGACTTTGCAAATCCACTTTATTCTGTATAATGAGGAAGAGAACAATGGCTCTTGAGTAGGCCTTTTTTCATAATCCCCCCCACACACGCACACACACACACACACACACACACACACACACACTTAGTAATTCACCTGAGAGTGTCTCCACATTTCTATATTCAGGATTTGTGTTCCAGGCTGTCAAGTCGAGCCAATTAAAATTTATTTTTTATTTTTTTTATTGTCATGCCCAACTTTATAGACATGGAAAGACAACCGAGTCTCCAGAATTATGGTGCGACCCACAAAATAATATGTTTTCTCATTGCGTTCTAAGCAAGGATGAATAGATTTATTCTGTCACACTAATTCTGCGTAAGGGTTGCACGACTTTTCCATAGTTTCAGGATATTGCTATTTTTAGGCTGTGTTAGTTGTGCGACAAAGAACACACCAAACTGCACTTCAGTTAACAGCCATAAACAGGCTGCAAATTACATTTCGGTGCTTTTTTAAGCTCCACTGTTGACGTTGAGAGTAAACAAATCTGTGCAATAAATATGCAAAATGATTAATCTGTGTATCATATTACACTATTAAAGGATGTACCAGTTCTTAAAATGCACTCGTGTGGATGAGCTGAAATCGCTGATTACCTGAGATACTCCTTATGGCGTAATAATGATAAGATCCTAGCATAATGATGGATGGATGGATGGATGATGCAATGTTTGCAGCAGCGCCTGGGAGGTTTTAACGCCATGTTCAACTCTGGCTTCAGTAGCATCTGATAACAAGTCTGAATCAGCCACTGTTTTTTTTTTTTTTTTTTTTCCTCCCATTATGTAACTACTCAGTGTATTAGTGAAAAATTGTCTTTTGATCTTTTGTAAAAAAAAAAAAAAAAAAAAAAAATTCACAACAATACTCTGCTCTCATGGATATCAAATAATTGCAAACGAATCACAGGTTTATCCAAAAAAAATATATTTGTTAAATATAGGTGTGCAACAATTATTGTCACCCTTTTAGTTAATACTTTGTGCTCCCTCCCTTTGACAAGATAACAGCTCTGAGTCTTCTCCTATAATGCCTGATGAGGTTGGAGAATACATGGCAAGGGATCTGAGACCATTCCTCCATACAGAATCTCTCCAGATCCTTCAAATTTCGAGGTCCACGCTGGTGGACTCTCCTGTTCAGTTCACCCCACAGGTTTTCTATGGGTTTTAAGTCAGGGGACTGGGATGGCCAGGGCAGGAACTTGATTTTGTGGTCAGTAAACCATTTTTGTGTTGATTTTGATGTATGTTTTGGATCATTGTCCTGCTGGAAGATCCGACCACGGCCCGTTTTAAGCTTTCTGGCAGTGGCAGTCATGTTTTCATTTAGTATCTGTTGATATTTGATAGTCCATGATGCCATGTATCCCAACAAAATCTCCGGGTCCTCTGGCAGAAAAACAGCCCCAAAACATTAAAGAGCCACCACCATATTTAACCGTGGGCATGAGGTGCTTTTCCATATGGCTACCTCTCTGTGTGCACCAAAATCACCTCTGGTGTTTATTGCCAAAAAGCTCTATTTTGGTTTCATCTGACCATAGAACCCGATCCCATTTGAAGTTCCAGTAGTGTCTGGCAAGATGCTTGACTTTGTTTTTGGATGAGAGTAGAGGCTTTTTTCTTGAAACCCTTCCAAACAGACTTTCCGACTCCAAGACGCAACTAACTTCTGCAATTCTCCAGCTGTGATCCTTGGAGATTTTTTGGCCACTCGAACCATCCTCTTCACAGTGCGTTGAGACGATATAGACACACGTCCAATTCCAGGTTGATTCATAACATTTCCAGTTGACTGGAACGTCTTAATTATTGCCCTGATGGTGGAAATGGGCATTTTCAATGCTTGTGCTATTTTCTTATAGCCACTTTCCATTTTGTGAAGCTCAACAACCTTTTGCCGCACATCACAGCTATATTCATTGGTCTTACCCATTGTTATGAATGACTAAGGGAATTTGGCCTATGTGTTACCCTTGATACCCCTGGTATAAATATGTAAATAGGAAGTCATGGTTGAACAATTTCAATTCCTAGTGTTCCTAGTCACCCAGGTGTACTAAAAAATATACTTGGGAACAATATATATGGGAATATACTTCAAATATATTTTTCTCATATGAATTCATAGGGTTGCCAATAATTGCGGCACACATATTTAACAAAGATTTTTTTTTTTGATAAACCTGTGTTGTGTTTGCAATTGTTTGATCTCCATGAGAGCAGAGTACTTTTGTGAATTCTTTGAACAAAAGATCAAAAGGTTAAACAATAGAGACAATTTTTCACAGCCTCCTTTGCACATATTTACCAAGGGTGCCAATATTAGTGGAGGGAACTGTACTTAATGTTAGGAAATGTCCCACAGAAAAGCTAGCTAGATCATGATGTGAGAAAATATTTCACAGCAAACGTAGCTATCTAGATAACGCTAGAAAACGTGACACACAAAAAAAGACAGATTGCTAACTAAGATAGCTAGCTAATGTAACAGTCTACAGAAAAGCTAGCTAGTTTGATAACGTTACGAAATGTCTTAACAAAACTAGCTAGCAGGATACCAGCTAGACAGCACAGCTAGCTAGGTAATGTGGGAGAAAAAGTTCTCTATCTTTAAAATTGTGCAGGTCACATACCCTTCTGATCGAGCTTGTGCAGAGATTAAAAATATATATATATATATATTCGTAAAACCATAATATTAAGTGAGAAGAGCGTCTTCAGGATGAATCAGATGGCAGCGAGTCTTGAACATATGAACGTGTGAGCAAATACGTTAAATACAGCAACTGGAAAAACAGTCCTGGGAAAGGGTTGTGAAATAAAGTGCTAGTTTGAGTCATGGTGCTGGCGGGGAGACTTTCAGTGACGTATGTTCAGCGCAGGCGGTTTGGGAAGGAGGTGTGTGTGTGTGTGTGTGTATGTGTGTGAGAGAGATATTGCATGGTTTGATATGTTTAGCTTGAAGTGTTTATGCCTCTCAGGAGAATTCAGCCTGCCGGTCTGGGTTAAAATCAACATACTTTCACCTAAATCGCTTATGACAGATCATACAGTGACTTGTGCGGTGTCGGTTGGCGCTACAGAGATTTTTGCTGCTTAGCATCTCCGTCCTCAGACGCAGCGTGGTGTGGCCGTAGAGCAGTGTCATCGTCTTCGTCACAGTCGTCATGGTCGAGGAATGAAACGTTGAGTAGCATTTCGGTCACATCTGAAGCATGCCAGTCACACCGATGTGATTGGACCGTGAGACGTGTTTATGATGTGCTCAATGACTGCCAGACAAATTCTCTCATCTCATCTGCTATTGAATTCGTTCCTCTTGTAAATACTGTATCTATGGCGAGCTTTGCTGGTATTTTATCTAGCTACAGCTACGTCGTGGGACATTTTATAACATGATCTAGCTAGCTTCGTTGTGGAATATTTAACAACAACATTAGCTAGCCAGTTAACGTTGTGGGACATTTTATAACATCGTTAAACTAGCTAGCTTTACTGTGGGACATTTCCTAACGTTAGCTAGCTAGCTGTCTTTGTCGTGAGACATTTTCTAACATCATCTAGCTGTTATCAAAGTCGCTGGCTCTGTTGTGTGATACTTTGCCAAGGCATTTTTCAACTATATCTAGCTAGCTATCTGTGTTGTAGGACATCATCTAGCTAGCTAGCTTTATTCTGGGACATTTTCTAACATTATCAAACTAGATAGTTTTGTTGTGGGACATTTTCTAACATTATCTAGCTAGCTTTGTTGTGGGATGTTTTCCAACAGTCTAACATCATCTAGCTAGCTTTGTTTTGGAATATCTCACTGTATAACATAATCAAACTAGCTAGCTTTGCTGTGGGACTTAGCTAACTTTATTATGGGACAGTTCCTTACATTACGCAGCTGTCTAGCCTTGTTGTGGGACCTTTCATCACATTATCTTACCATCTAGACACTTTGTAACATTATCTACCCGGCTGTTTTGTAGAATATTTCTCACATTATAGCCAACCAGCTGTGTTAAGGCATTTTCTAACTATATCTAGCTATATCTATATCTAGCTGTCTGTTGTTGTGGGACATTGTCTAACGTTACTGTATCTATCCAGCTGGCTTTGTTGTGTTACATTTTGTAACATTAACTTACCATGACCTATCAAAGTAATGACTAATCATATTTAAGTTGCAAAAACAATATTTGGCTTATTGGTGAGTAATACACCCAAGGAGCACTTTATTGGGAACACCTGTACACCTAGTCATTCGTGCAATTATCTAATCAGCCAATCGTGTGGCGGCAGTGCAAGGCATAAAATCATGCAGATTGTAGCCAGCAGCTTCAGGTAATGTTCACATCAACCATCAGAATGGGGGAAAATGTGATCTCAGCGATTTTGACAGCGGCATGATTGTTGGTGCCAGAGAGCCGGGTTTGAGTATTTCTATAACTGCTGATCTCCTGGGAGTTTCACATACAACAGTCTCTAGAGTTTACTCAGTATGGTGTAATAAGGAAAAAATATCCAGTGAGACTACAGTAACTCAGATAACCGCTCTGTACAGTTGTGGCGAGCAGAAAAGTATCTCAGAATGCACAACACATCGAACCTTGAGATGGATGAGCTACAACAGCAGAAGACCACGTCAGGTTCTACTTCTTGTAGCCAAGAACAGAAAGCTGAGGCTGCAGTGGGCAAAGAGTCACCAAAACCGGACATTTGAAGAGTGGAAAAACGTAGCCTGGTCTGATGAATCTCAATTTCTGCTGAGGCACACAGATGGTAGGGTCAGAATTTGGCGCCAACAGCATGAATCCTTGTCACAACAGTCCAGGCTGGTGGAGGTTGGGAATGTTTTCTTGGCACACTTTGGGCCCGTTAATACCAGTCAATCATAGTTTGAATGCCACAGCCTATTCGAGTATTGTTGCTGACCATGCGCATCCCTTCATGGCCATAATTTACCGTCTTCTAATGGCGCATGATAATGCACCATGTCACAAAGTCGTTTCATGAACATTATGTTCTTCAGAGGCCTTCCCAGTCACCGACTCTGAATACAGCAGAACACCTTTGGGATGTGGTTGAACGGGAGATTCGAAACATGAAAGTGCACCTGAAAAACATGCAGGAATTGCATGAGGCAATCATGTCAACATGGGCCAGGATCTCAGAGGAATGTTTCCAACATCTTGTGGAATCCGTGCCACGAATAATTGAGGCTGTTCGAAAGCAAAGGGAGCCTACCCAGTATTAGTGTAGTGTTCCTAATAAAAAAAAAAAAATCAAGTGCTCGATAAGTGTATTTGGATAATACTAGATGTTACCTTTTTATTAAATCTAAAAAGATCTTTTCTCTCCAGACTGTAAAAAGAAATCTTAGCGAGATTGAATATAGATGATTCGATCTAACATTTTGTATTTTGAAGTGATTATACCATTATGGAGCATATTCTTAAACATGGTGGATAATTTTGCTTATTTCAATTTTTTTTAAAATTTTATTTCTTGTTTATATTTATCATGTAACACATACAGTGAATGAATGGGACTAAGAATGAAGTCGTATTTTCAAATATATTCACACAGCTTATACATAACGTCCTCATCCTTATCATTTCGGCCATTAGCATGCTTTCCCAGAATCATGTGCAAGATCTGCAGAATAAGTAGACTTTTGGACGCCCATCACTTTGTTTTTGTGGGTCAGTGCATCTTTTTGTGCCAACAGGATGTTCATGCTGAGTCTATTCAGAATTATTTATTTATTTATTTATTTTCATGCACAGAACCCACAGCAGGACTCCAGTCACCAGCAGACATGACCATCATAATCATAACTGTAAGTTACGTAGTCAGGCAAAACGTGGAAAGATCTCATACGCAAGGAGTTCACAGAGAGAACAGTACATATACACCATATATATATATATATATATATATATATATGGTGGGGGGGGGGGATGATCAATATAGTGTGCAAAATCATATACAAAGAAAATAAGTTGTAACAGCATAAGTATTCACCCCCATTGGTGTGAAACCCCATAATTAGTTCCTATAGTAAAAATTAAGTGTAGTACACAAAGTTTTCAGAGAAATAAGATGCCTCCTGAGGCTTTAAAGCTCTTAAACAGGTGGATATTGAGCTTCCTAGAAAGATTTGCTGGCTCCCAATTGGTGGAAAGGAGATCTAGGAGAAAAAGATATAGGAATGAATAGAATTGATTAAACCAGGAAGCAAAAAAAAAAAACAACAGTGAATAGTTTTATGCATACTAGTACAGGCTAATAGAAAAGACCTCATATTGGAGTCTTTCCAGTCTCAATCTCAGGATTTCAGAGCTTATCGCTTTATATATGCTTTATTAACTCATGTCAGGATGGCTTTCTGGCTACAGACGAAGGCCAGCCTCGGATCCTTTCAATAAGAACCTGTTCATGGGCGTTGAAAGGTTTTGAAGAATTTCAAGGCTGAATCCGTCTATCACAGATTAAATCAAATTGATGATAATTCCCGTCCAAAGCCATTTTCACAGATGAGCCTCCTCATATGCTGTTGTTGAGCCACTGCAGGGTGTAATTGGGGTCTGAAGAAGCAGCGCAGGCCGTGTCAGAGCGCCAGCGGTCGTGTGTTGATTATGCAGATGTAGCGACGAGCAGCGCGCTGGACTTGCATGCTAATGAAATCATAAGAAGGAGAAATTGATTAGTAACCAGTCCAAATGTCTCTCGGGTATAAGCTTTTTTTTTTTCTGCATACAGAGAGAGAGAGAGAGAGAGAGAGAGAAAGATAAATATAAATCTTCATACACTGTGTATAACATTCCTGATATCTGAAATTCAAGATGGTTTAATATTTAATATATTGATATATAAAGCTTGCAGTAAACGGTGCAGTCTTATTCCATGCTCATTTTTATTTATGATGGCGATGCTCCATTGTCTTTGTTTATATCCAATGTTGTAAAAGCACATTAAAGCCTTAGCTGAACATTTCACATCGCATTAGCATTAATTAACTCTTTAACTGCAGTATTCATAATCAGTGACTTAAAGTCCACAACTTATGTAGAGTTATGGAGAAAACTTATCCAGAGTCGATTATGTCGATTTTCTGAGCTCCCAGTTCAGGTTATGCAAGTGTGTAGTGCCAGATTTTTCTTGAGTAAATGTGTCCGAGATGGAAATTTACAGAGCATATCGGCCACCACCTTTAAAAACAAACACTTGCCTTTAAGGCAAAAAAAACAAACAAAAAACTATTTGCGATAAAAATTGCGTCCTGAAGAAGGAAATAGTGTTTTTTTTTCTTGGCTGTCAAATGTACATAAACAACATCGGACATAACTAAATGTACATAAACAACATCGGACATAAATAAATGTACACAAACAACATCGGGCATAACTAAATGTACACAAACAACATCGGACATAACTAAATGTACACAAACAACATCGCGCATAACTAAATGTATATAAACAAATGAACATAACTAAATGTACATAAACAACATCGGACATAAATAAATGTACACAAACAACATCGGACATAACTAAATGTACATAAACAAATGAACATAACTAAATGTACATAAACAACATCGGACATAACTAAATGTACACAAACAACATCGGACATAACTAAATGTACATAAACAACATCGGACATAACTAAATGTACACAAACAACATCGGACATAACTAAATGTACATAAACAACATCGCGCATAACTAAATGTACATAAACAAATGAACATAACTAAATGTACATAAACAAATGAACATAACTAAATGTACATAAACAACATCGGACATAACTAAATGTACATAAACAAATGAACATAACTAAATGTACATGAACAACATCGGACATAACTAAATGTACATGAACAACATCGGACATAACTAAATGTACATAAACAACATCGGACATAACTAAATGTACATAAACAACATCGGACATAACTATTTAACCACTTAAAAATAGCACTTGATCCAGCACATCATCGTATTATTTCTTTTTTACTTTCTTTACACACTTAATTGTGCACATAACTTAATGGAGCCACCATGAAGGTACTAAATCATGGTCATGAATGAGTGGGATGCAGGCTATTTAGTAATAATACAGTAATAATGCAGTGTTACATCTGAGGTCTAACGACGTACGCAATTTTGATATTAATCTCACGACGCATGCGTAACTTAACTCCGAATACGTCCATAGGTGAACAAAGATTTGGAGGCTAGATTAGCGAACACTAACTATCAGAACACCGAACTAGCGTTCTGACTTCAGCTATGGTTTGGGTGTTATACCCATAATGTTTTTCGTTAGTGACATTTAGGTCATTAAGGATGTACCTGACATTTGTTAGCTATATTTGAGTTGTTAAGATGCACCATTTTTCAGTATCAGTTCTTTCACTGTTCTTGCGAATAGTGAAACACTCTTATTGATGTTAGTAGTCTTGACACTAATCTCTCCCCGTATGATTTCAGATCTACCGAAACTTGTTGTGTGTTAGCGCTCGCTGTGTTTCTGTCAGCGTTTTCTCTGTAATGGTGTCGATTGAGCTTTTGCCTGCTCAGGGCTCCTGTGTATAGCCCACACAGCCGGACTATTTAAAACCTAATGAGTCCAGTCGATACACGCAGCTGTTCACACAGAGCCAGGATCATCTCATCCAGCTGAACCCACACACCGAACTGGTGTACCGAGATCTACCGAGCCCGGATCAGCCGCCTTGAGCCGAATCCGTGGTGCTCTAAAATTAGACGCGAGTCTTCTAGCAGGAGATGGTAGTAGGCTGGAGATTCAATGGGTGGATTGAAGCTCAATACACAGATACCGATCTCAAGGCTCAGTCAATGGTGCGATTCATAAGAAAGAACTGAAGACTACAGAGAGGACTTTCTAAAGCATCATGAAAGAAAGTTTGAAGAAAATGATTACTGTTGAATTTATTGCCAGCTTGGTTTTGTACAGTAATGTCCTGTCATGAGGACAAACCATTGAAATGCGCAGCGTTATTCGATGTGTTGACGTAATTCCCACTGAAACAGTAAGTCAAGGCGGGGCATATCAAGTGGCTCCTCCCACTTTTTAAAAATTGCAAATAATGTTTAGCTTACCTCACAGCCCGGGCTAAGCCGTACTCGAGAGTTAGTACCATGGATTTTTATAATGTTGGGGGCGGGACACTTTAGATTCTAGATAGCATTTGATTGGACAGAAAATCTGATGAGAAGCAAGAAGTGCAGAATGATGTGCAGAAATTGTCATTGTTTTGGAGCACACTATAGTTTATAGATAACCTCAAGGCGAACATATTCATACTAAAAGCCACAAAACTTTCATTTTGATTTCATGGGGACTTTAAGGGATTGTTTGATTTACATGTGAAATTCTTCCCAGTGCTTTTACTCTGAAATTCAAAATGGCGGCCACCGCTAGCTAATTTGAGTTCCTCTATAAATGTTAGTGTATTTAAAGTACCAATCATATGAATGATACCGTAAACTGTATTTAGTAACAATATTGAGCTAATTACACTGTATAACCTTTCAAACCAATTAGCTCATTAACCAACATTAGATTGCTAACATTAGCTAGATGCAGTCCCTCCAGGATTTCGCGATTTTACCATCGCAGAATTTAACGCAAAATCAAGGAAACGCCGCAATATTCGGGCAGGCTTGCAATTTTTTCAAAATTACAGCAGATTTTCTGCCGATTTGGGCCGAGGCGCGTCACGTGACGTCATCACGACGCGCATTCAGCGAAAGCCCTCTTCGATTCACGTGTGTTGAACGTGAGTACAGCTAAAAGGTCTCAACAAAAGACAAAACAATTTCGTGCGGTTGCAGTTCTGCCAGTTCTAGTAGTTTTCCACAAAGATCTCAAATTTTTTTTTAAAAAGCCGCAGCAAAATCAAGCATTTTCGGCCGCAACAATCACAAAAAAACACCTGATTATGGATTTGCGATACTTTTGTGTCCACATACTAGGTAACCTCAGCGCTAATGGCAAATCGGTTCGAACATGTAACGTTAACCCCATTCCTTTTCCTTCATCAGTTTGTTCGCAGTTTTCCCGGGGCGTCTACGCCATCTTCGGCTTCTACGATAAGAAGTCCGTGAACACCATCACGTCGTTCTGCGAGACGCTGCACGTGTCCTTCATCACGCCGAGTTTCCCCGCCGACGGCCTCAACCAGTTCGTGCTGCAGATGAGGCCCGACATCCGCGGCCCTCTGATCAGCCTGGTCGAGTACTACAAGTGGGAGAAGTTTGCGTATCTGTACGACAGTGATAGAGGTACGCACTCACACACTCTCTCTCACACACACACACACACACACACACACACACACACACACACACTTATGCATTAACGTATCAAATTGCTTGTCCTATTCATTTGTAGCACTTCACTCCTCACTCCTCAGAGACACTTCCTGCGGTCAGAAGTGCTTATAATGTACAGAAAGTGATACCACTTTATCTCTCTCTCTCTCTCTTTCATTATCTCTCTCACTCTCACTTTCTCTCTCACACACACACACACACACACACTTTCTCTGTACATGTCGTCCTTACTCAGTCACGTTTACTGTTGCCATGGAGAAGTGCCAAGCCAGGCCAGTCAGAGCTGCGTGATCGTCCTTGAGGTCACGGCGTTGCTGTAATGGATGACTAATGCTGAATGTGTTACTAATGTAATAATATTCCGTGTCAATACGCTGTGTAATTATGAGCGAGTGTGTAAAACAGTCATTACAGGGTCTCTTAGCGTTAGTCATTCATTGCAACGTAAAATATGATGAGCTAAGCCTGTTTTCTAATATATATGTAGTAAGATAAATAAAAATAAGCATCCATCCATTTTCCGTGCCACTTATCCTACTCAGGGTCACGGGGGAGCCTGGAGCCTATCCCAGGGGACTCGGGGCACGAGGCGGGGGACACCCTTGCAGGGCACAATCGCACACACGCTCGCACACTACGGACAATTTGGAAATGCCAATCATCCTACAACCATGTCTTTGGACTGGGGGAGGAAACCGGAGTACCCCGAGGAAACCCCCGAAGCGCAGGGAGAACATGCAAGCTCCGTGCACACGGGGCGGAGGCGGGAATCGAACCCCCGACCCTGGAGGTGCGAGGCAGATGTGCTAATTATGTCATTCTTGACGATCAGCCGCTATTGGTTTTCGAAAAATAGAGATTCTGACGCGATGAATCCAGAAACCTAGTCTCCGAGGTAACTAATGCAGCCAATGAAATTAACTCGCTAACATTATAAAGAACGATTCTAGAAGCCTATGAGCGTGAACATGTACGTGTGCGCTTTTCGCGGCACAAATGGAGCTGAATAAAATATTCCGTGACGTCCCTGATTGATTAAGTAGTCTATTACTCATTTTGGAATCAGGATCGACAAGTACCAAAAAACCCCCCAAAAAACGACGGGGCGGAGTTTATGTTACTATTGTGAAGTCTGATCTTCACAACACATGTTTGTGGAAGTGTATCACGGCATGAACAAAGGAGATTTCTGAGGACCTCAGGAAAAGAGCTGTTGATGCTCATCAGGCTGGAAAAGGTCACTAAAGAGTCTCTAAAGGGTTTGGACTCCACCAATCCACAGATGGTGTACAAGTGGAGGAAATTCAAGACCATTGTTACCCTCCCCAGGAGTGGTCAACCAACAAAGATCCACGTCCAAGAGCAAGACGTGTAATAGTCCGCGAGGTCACAAAGGAACCCAGGGCAACTTCTAAGCAACTAAAGGCCTCTCTCACATTGGCTAATGTTAATGTTCATGAGTCCACCACCATGGGAACACTGACCAACGGTGGTGTGCATGGCAACGTTGCAAGAAGAAAACCACTTCTCTCCAAAAAGAACATTGCTGCCCGTCTGTAGTTTGCTAAAGATCACGTGGACAAGCCAGAAGGTTACTGGAAAAATGTTTTGTGGACAGACGAGTCCAAAATAGAACTTTTTGGTTTAAATTAGAAACGTTATGTTTGGAGAAAGGAAAACGTTGCATTCCAGCATAAGAACCTGATCCCATCTGTGAAACATGGTGGTGGTGGTATCATGGTTTGGTGCATGTTGGCCTGGACGGCTTGCCATCATTGATGGAACAATGAATTTTGAATTATACCAGCGAATTCTAAAGGAAAATGTCCGGACATCTGTCCATGAACTGAAAAGAGAAAGTGGGTCATGCAGCAAGACGACGACCCTAAGCACACAAGTCGTTCTACCAAAGAACGGTTAAAGAAGAATAAAGTTAATGTTTTGGAATGGCCAAGTCAAAATCCTGATCTCAATCCAATAGAAATGTTGTGGAAGGACCTGAAGCAAGCAGTTCATGTGAGGAAACCCACAGACATCCCAGAGTTGAAGCTGTTCTGTACTGAGGAACGGGCTAAAATTCCTCCAAGCCGATGTGCAGGACTGATCAACAGTTACAGCTAACGTTTAGTTACAGTTATTGTTGCACAAGGGGGTCACACCAGATACTGAAAGCAAAGGTTCACATACTTTTGCCACTCACAGATATGTAATATTGGATCATTTTCCTTAATAAATAAATGACCAAGTATAAGATTTTTTGTCTCGTTTGTTTAATTGGGTTCTCTTTATCTACTTTTTTAGGAAACCTGATGATGTTTTAGGTCATATTTATGCAGAAATCTACAAAATTCTAAAGCGTCCACAAACGTTCCCAATCTAAAAGGAAATATGTCAGCATACAGAATCAAATGTCAACCCTCAAGCCATTTCATGAGTATTCATATCACAGAAAATGCTGCAGTATCCTTATGTAACTTCTTATATTACACGAAGCACAAGGATGTGTCATACATTCACTGCTTTCCTGCTCTTCCGTTTTAATCTGTTCCTTACACACTAAAGAGCACCTGACTCAAGCCGGTAATTAGCGAGTGACCTAAATTACAAGCGGGGAATGCTATAAAAGTATCCCGAATGCTGGTGTTTGATAGAAGAGCTTTTATTAGAAAACCGGTAGCAGTCGTCGAGCAAACTTAAAGGTGCAGTCTGTCATTTGGATCTGCAGTCGTTGTGGGCGAAAAATATCATACTATGTTTCTTGAAGGCATTTCTGTCACACAGGATATGGATCAGGACAGATAGGTTTGCTCACAAACTGCCCGCAAAACACTAGTTATTGATTATTTGCCCCTGAGATATCTGAATCTACAGGCTTAAAGCTGACCAGTTGAAGGCTCTACGGCTCTTCTGGGATTTGAACTGGTAACATTGTGATAATGAACAGAGCTACAGTGAGTCTATGACGCGAATGACGCTAAAGGCCAGGGCGCTGAATCTGTGCTTCCACTCGGAGGAATAAATCTTTCCCCGAGAGACCTAGATATGTAACCATCCGTGGTCTTTTATCCGGAAAAGAGACAGAAGCAGAAAGGGGGGGGGGGGGGGAGGACGGAGCAAGAAACTGGGAGGAGATGAAATCGAGCGGATGCGGATGGAACGATGGAGCGAGATCAAGAAGGGAAAATGACAAATGAAAACGGGAGAGCGAGCGAGAGAGAGAATCCTCCGGGGGGTTTTCTAGCTCGGCTCTGTATTTCACAGCGCCAGTTTCCTGAAGGCAGAAGATCCTCGCTGGTAATTTAGAACCTCGGTCGGTGCTTTTGATTGAGCCAGGCTCGGGGGTTGTGTTCGAGTAACGGCCAGGCCTAATTGAGACGGGTTTAAACGAAGTAGTCAAACGACGGCTTCTGTAATTAAGACTAAAGCCAAGCGACGATCGTTGCCTAGGCGTTGGATAGTCACGTCAGTTAGATGGAGTCTAACTGAACGTGAAAAGAACACAAAAAAAGAGTCCCAGTTTCAAACGATTTCAGTTCCTGATGCTCAATTAGTGCCTCTCTGACCAAGGAACCAAAGTCGGAAAACATTATTATTCAAAGCTAATCTCGCAGATGACAGCTAGCACGTTAATAACGCCAAAATTGTTAGCAAGGCTCATCGTCAATGCTCTAGTTGGTACAGAATACCCAGAATGCTTTGTGCTGTTTATAGCGAACAGCGAGTGCTTCTTCTTCTTGCTCAGGCAACCATTTTGTGCTGATGTTTTGGTGTGTGATTGTAGAGTTTACCCAAAGCTCCGCCCTCGTTTATACAGACATGTCTGTCAATCTTTTCTTAAAAAAAAAAAAAGAAAGAAAATATTGTTCTGTCGTTCTCTTTCCTTCCGCAGGCTTGTCCACCCTGCAGGCCGTCCTGGACACGGCGGCTGAGAAGAAATGGCAGGTGACGGCCATAAACGTGGGCAACCTGAAGGACGAGAGGAAAGACGAGGCCTACCGCTCGCTCTTCCAGGACCTGGAGAATAAGAAAGAGAGGAGAGTGGTCCTGGACTGCGAGCAGGACAAGGTCAAAGACATCATGGAGCAGGTGAGAACCAGTGCCGGTTTTCACAACGTGCCAGAAGGTTGTTTAACTGGATGATGCGTGATGCACGCAGTAAAAGTAGCTTTCTAAAAATACTCTCCTCACATCCTCCCTTTAATTTTGGGTTTCCCTTGGCAGCGACTTGGTGAAGCTTTAATTTTGTCCGCAGAACATTTCTAACGTCAGGAAGAAAGTAGGCGGAACTTTGCAAATCACCGTGCACATTTTTGAAAGTAGATTACGCTGTCGAGATTTGACTTAATAATATTTATTTACCGCGGTAGTTTATTTACAGTAGTGTATCATATCCCACTTTTTTCCCCCCCTCGTGTGAATATTGGATTTCACTTGTTTGTTTTTCTCCTCAGGTCATCACGATTGGTCGTCATGTCAAAGGATATCATTACATCATCGCTAATTTTGTGAGTCCGCCTCCTCTGGCATCCTGTCCTAAATTGTGTGTGTGTGGGCGTGTTTTTATATCATTGTGGGGAGCTTGAGGGACGTTTGGCTGGTGTTCATAAGGAAAACTGCTTTTCAATTTTAAAGTAAAGAGAGCACAATCAGTTCTCAATCACAGAGACATTGGTCAATCATGAGCGCCCGTTGGCTCATGTATGTGGAAGAGGGCGGACCTTTTGGTAGCTGTCGTATGTTCAGGGAAAGCTGGCTGGTGACTGGGAAATGGCAGGTGAACAAATTTAGGAGAAAAAAAAACGCAGCCATGCATCCATTTTGTGTGTGACCATGTAAACCATGTACCGAAGTGTGTTTGGGGCGAGTGTGTGATGATTTAGACATACATAATGCTAAACTGGTAGCCTTACCTGTAAGTTTGCGTTACCTGCTATTTTACGAGACAACAAAGTGTACATTTCCATTTTCACTTTTGCTTTGTGTGTGTTTTTGTGTCTGTGTGTGTGTGTGTGTGTGTGTGTGTGTGTCCAGGGATTTTTGGACGGAGACCTATCGAAGATTCAGTATGGAGGTGCGAACGTGTCCGGCTTTCAGATCGTGGATTTCGACGACCCTCTCGTCGCTAAGTTTGACCAGCGCTGGGAGGCTCTGGAGGAGAAAGAGTACCCCGGGGCGGACAGCAAGATCCGAGTGAGTGTGTGTGTGTGGGTGTGTGTGTGTGGGTGGGTGTGTGTGTGTGGGTGTGTGTGTGTTTTTGTGCATCCGTGTGCATTCTTTTTTCAGATTACAGAGCAGCTGTTCCACTTTGACCTCAGCCTGACATTATGAATGACATTATATTTACAGATGTCAGCAAACCAGATTTTTTGACATATGTGTTTGTGTGTGTGTGTGTGTGTGTGTGTGTGTGTGTGTGTGTTGTGTCTGCAGTACACCTCTGCTTTGACGTACGATGCGGTTCAGGTGATGACCGAAGCCTTCCGATTCCTGCACAAGCAAAGGATCGACATCAGTCGCCGTGGCAACAACGGGGACTGCCTGGCCAATCCGGCTGTACCGTGGGCTCAGGGGGTGGAGATAGAACGTGCTCTTAAGCAGGTTTATATCAAACTCATATTCGCTGACTGACCATTAATGTCTATGGATGTTGTTACTGCTCTGTTTTAAAGGTGCAGTTTGTAAATTTTTTAAATTCCTTTGTTTTGAAAAAAAAAAAAAAAAAAATGTTTTCAAAGTTTCTGTGCAGTGAATATGGCTAGTTTTTATTTATTTATTTATTTTTATTTCAGGCTTTTGTTTGGACATTTTTTCTGGCCCAGAAATGAGCCCTCAGCTGTTTAACCTGTTTCTTTTTCTTAGAAAAAACATATAAAACAATTTACAAGGCATACGTAGTTAAAGCAGGGGTGAGTTTAGTTGTAGGGAAAAGGTAAAGGCTCGTTGTTGTTTTTTTTTTGATGCTTTGTGACCCAAAACGTTCGTCTTGGGTTCATCTTTTTCACAACGTTTCCAACGCCTTCGATATAAGCATGACGTTTCGTGTGTTTAGGTGCGAGTGGACGGACTGACGGGAAACATCCAGTTCGACCAATACGGCAAGAGAGTGAACTTCTCAGTCAACATCATGGAGCTGAAAAACAGCGGGCCAGTAAAGGTACAGTACGTCAGTGATAGATACATCAGACGGACACTTTCAGAGTGGTTGTGTTTGACCTTCAACGGTTGTACCTTTTAGAAAGGTGCATTACTCTGGGAAACTTCTCAGATCTGAGAATTCAGCTACTCTCTTAATTCCATGTTGATTCAAGTATTTATCGTACGCTCCAGACAAGATGTCAAGTCGAGAATAGATGCCCTAAAAAAGACCACAGGTCCCGAGTCCTCACAAAACTGCGTTATAAGCACTTTTAAAAAAGTGCGGAAGAAAAAAATATCCTCGCTCCACAGCTACATGGCCAGATAGTCACACTCAGTTGCAGAACTAATTAAAAACTTTATTTCTGGCCGTGGTGGAGGTGTCGGGCAAAAAATATGAAGCCTACACGACTATGTGTTTAGCGAGAAGTGCCGCTTCAGCTCAACAGTCCAATAAATCTGCCTTTTTTACTGCGTTATGGTCTGAAATTAAGTGGAATTGATCCTCCTTATACAGGTAGATTTTTTATAGACAGTGCATGTGTTATGAATAAGTTAGATACTTTTAGTACATAATCAGACATCCACATTTAGGATTATTCTTCGCGTGACACTATAAATTAACGCGCTCATTCTAATACGTTAACAACGTACGCAGGGACATAATCTAAGTCTAATAACAGTAAACACAGTAACCAAAAAAAAAAAAACGTTTTGCTATTTAACAAAGAAAACGTGTTGGTACAGTGAAGTTTTTTGTAAGGAGACATTTAATTAGCATTTCAGGAGTAAGGAGTCTCCAGTTTTGGTGCTTCGTTACAATCAGGTGAAAGTTTTCCACCACATGAAAGTCTTCAGGACAGAGGAGTTTACACTTTGCGGTTTCTTGGTAACATGACAAGCTGCTTATTAACTACAAGAGAGGCTGGTGATGGACCGAATGTTTATATCTGCTGTAACATACACCGATCAGCCATAACATTAAAACATTAAAAAAAAAACAGGTGACGTGAATAACGTGTCAAGGTGTGGGATATATTAGGCAGCAAGTGAGCAGTCAGTTTTTGAAGTTGATGTGTTGGAAGGAAAAATGGGCAAGGATCGTAAGGATCTAAGCAACTTTGACAAGGGCCAAATTGTGATGGCTAGATGACTGGATCAGAGCATCTCCAAAACAGCAGGGCTTGTGGGGTGTTCCCGGTATGCGGTGGTTAGTACCTACCAAAAGTGGTCCAAGGAAGGACAACTAGTGAACCAGCGACAAGGTCATGGGCACATTGATGCACGTGGGGAGCGAAGGCCAGCCCGTCCGTTCCGTTCCAACAGCACAAATTGCTGAAAAAGTTAATGCTGACTATGATAGAAAGGTGTCAGAACATACAGTGCATCACAGCTTGCTGCATATGGGGCTGCGTAGCAGCAGACCGGTCAGAGTGCCCATGCTGACCCCTGAAAGCACCTACAATAGGCACATGAGCATCAGAACTGGACCATGGAGCAATGGAAGAAGGTGGCCTGGTCTGATCACGTTTTCTTTTACATCATGTGGATGAGTGTGCATCGCCAAGAGATGGCACCAGGATGTACGATGGGAAGAAGGCAAGCCGGTGGAGGCAGTGTGATGGTCTGGGCAATGTTCTGCTAGGAAACCTTGGATCCTGGTATTCATATGGACGTTACTTTGACACATACCACCTACCTAAACATTGTTGCAGACCAAGTACACCCTTTCATGGCAATGGTATTCCCTAATGACAGTGGCCCCTTTCAGCAGGATAATGCTCACACTGCAAAAATTGTTCAGGAATGGTTTGAGGAACACGACAAAGAGTTCAAGGTGTTGACTCGGCCTTCAAATTCCCCAGATCTCAATCCGATCGAGCATCTGTGGGATGTGCTGGACAAACAAGTCCGATCCACGGAGGCCCCACCTCGCAACTTACAGGACTTACAGGATCTGCTGTTAACGTCTTGGTGCCGGATACCACAGCACACCTTCAGAGGTCTTGTGGAGTCCCACGCCACGATGGGTCAGAGCTGTTTTGGCGGCACAAGGGGGACCTACACAATATTAGCCAGGTGTTTTTAATGTTATGGCTGATCGGTGTAAGGGATAACAGAAACTAACTGCATAACATTAAATATAGCTTCTAAAGCAGCAAAAAATTAATTGTTGTCAGATTTCTGTGGTATAAGAGGAATAAAACACTTCAAGACATGGAGAATAATCAGATTGGAAAATACTTTGGGGTGGTAACAGCAACTCCGCTTCACTGTTGATAAATTTCCTACAACAGCACACCACAAGTATTTTAGTCAAAATAATAAATAAATAAATGGACAAAGTAATACAGTAACAGCCCAAGGCTGGAAGACATGGCTTTTATTTTAAGTGTTTTTTTTGTTTGTTTTTAAATCCAGAGCTCAGAAACCATTTCTACATGCCCTGCAGTTATAAATGTCCCCACTACAGTGAAAATAAACACTGTCTAGAAAAAAAACAGACCAAACACCAGCATTGTTTTTGAATATAGTTACAGAGAATACACGTTCTAGTGCACAAGTGTATCCTTCCCCCCCTCCCAGATTGGCTACTGGAAAGAGGTGGACAAAATGGTGGTCACCAAATCCGACCTCTTCCCCAACGACACCTTCGGGATGGAGAACAAGACGGTTATCGTGACGACCATCTTGGTAAGACCACCATGAGTATACATGCGAGCAGTGCTTAGCTTTTGGTATTTCGGTACTTATTCCTGTGGATTTTGCTTTGTAGGAGGCACCGTATGTGATGTTAAAGAAGAACGCAGAGTTGTTCACGGATAACGAACGCTACGAGGGATACTGCGTGGATCTGGCGGCTGAGATCGCAAAGCATTGCGGGTTCAAGTATCAGCTGAAGATTGTGGGAGACGGGAAGTACGGCGCTAGAGATGCAGATACGAAGATCTGGAACGGCATGGTTGGCGAATTGGTGTATGGGGTGAGATATTTTTAACAAAATATGTACAAAAATTTAGTACCGACAAATGTAAATATGTGATTTATGCTAACAATTGGAGGACTAGCATTTGGTAAAAATACACAATAAGGGTACCAAAGATTGCTTGTATGTACCTTTTGTTCTGAGACCATAGACTTCCATTCTGTGCAAATCATACATAGTCATTTCAACTCTGACATTTTGACCTGTTCCACCATCTTTCTTTGTCTCGAGTCAGAAAGCGGACATAGCCGTAGCGCCTCTGACGATCACGCTGGTCCGTGAAGAGGTGATCGACTTCTCCAAGCCCTTCATGAGCCTGGGAATCTCCATCATGATCAAGAAGCCGCAGAAATCCAAGCCGGGCGTCTTCTCCTTCCTGGACCCGCTGGCCTATGAGATCTGGATGTGCATCGTGTTCGCCTACATCGGCGTTAGCGTCGTGCTCTTCCTCGTTAGCCGCTTTAGCCCGTACGAGTGGCACACTGAGGAGTTCGAGGACGGCCAGCTCGGGCCCAGCGAGTCCAATAACGAATTTGGGATCTTTAATAGTCTGTGGTTTTCTCTGGGCGCTTTTATGCAGCAGGGATGCGATATTTCGCCAAGGTTGGTGAGCGTGTCGATGCTAGCTAGAGCGCTAGCTAGCGCACGTGGTGCGGTTTTGTTTTGACGCAGCCTTGTGTGTCGGTGGTTCGCCCTGGTGCAGCCGTGGTGCTTGTGTGTTCACGCTCTTGCTGCTCCTGCTTTCGATCTTCCTTTAATCACGCGTATCGAAAACAAAAAGCAGGGTCCGAAGTGGGAGCTAATGCAGGAGTAGAAACGTTCGATCGATGGTTTGTGGTTTACGACCTCGATCGGAGGTTTCTTGTGTGAATATATTTCCACCCGGTGGTGGACCGCAAGGCGCAGAAGGTTGCTGGTTGATACCCTCTTGGAGTGGTACCGTGTTTCGGCTGCATATTCCCCATTTCTTTCTATAAAATTAGCATTATAAATGGTATGTCTTCATGAGCTATTATTTTCTTTTCTTTTTTTCTGCTTAGCTTATTGCTAACTAAACTGTATATAAAAATTACAAATAATCTTGTTAATCAGCTAACATTCTAGTAAATATGATTGTTGTTATAATTAAGTTTTTCAGCTCAGGAGCACAGTGTAAATACAGGTCTCGATAGAAGAACATAACAGACAACTGCCAGCCAATATAGTGTACCTGATAGCTATCTTGCTGTCTAAATATAAGCCGGTTGGTTTTCCCCAGTGGTTTTGAGTGTATGTGCAGTCAGTGTGATGCCAGGATGTGTGTGTGATGGTGTTTCGCTGCATGTAGGTCACTATCTGGGCGTATAGTTGGTGGTGTGTGGTGGTTCTTCACCCTCATCATCATCTCATCTTACACGGCCAACCTGGCTGCTTTCCTCACCGTGGAGAGGATGGTGTCCCCCATCGAGAGCGCCGAGGATCTCGCCAAGCAGACTGAAATCGCCTACGGAACCCTCGATGCCGGTTCAACCAAAGAGTTCTTCAAGGTGAGACGGAGGGGCGGAGCATGATGATCTAGGTGGTTTCTTCTGATTATTATTATTATTTTTTTTTTACACAAATAAAAAGGACCCTTGAGATGTTACTGAGTAACTACTTCAGTGATCGGTAGCTAACTACATAGCTAGCTTTTTATTTTTTTTAGCTTTCCCAGTAACTATTCAGTATAAATCTAACCAACTAGCTATAGGCTAGTTAATGTATTATTTTATACAAGATATCAGCTAGCTACCTTATTTATGTTCAGCTATTCTAATGACATCCCTGTGTAATGCTAGCTACAGTATAATGAATACCTTGTTTTATGAAGCTATTAGCTAGCTGTGTTTACCTAACATACTTCAACAACAACCCTCGCTGTAAATCTTTTTTTTTTGATGGTTAAAAAAGATCATTGATGTCAATCTGGAACATTACTTTATAGATAGTGATTAACTACTGCAGTGCATAGTTAGCTAAGTGTTCAGGTATATATTTTGATAGTTTTCTTCCCCCAGTGACAACTACTTAGTGTATAGCTAACCAGCTAGCTGTGTTTGATACCTTAATTTAAGATGCTGTTGGCTAGCTACTTGTTACTCTTCAGCGACTCTAATGACAGCCCCCTGTGTAACGCTAGCTAGGTATAATTAATACCTTATTTATTTTATGAAGCTGATAGCTAGCTACTTATTTATGTTTAGCTACTGTAATGATAGCTGCTGTGTGTAATAATGCTAGAGGGTTATAATTAATACTTTATTTCACAAAGCTATTATGTAGCTAGCTATGTTTAGCTAATATACTCCAAGGACAACCACTGAGGTAACGCTAGCAAGCCTGTTCAATAATTAATTCATGCTAGAATGTTTAAGGCAATTATGCAATAATTAAAAATATATATATATTTAATTGATAAAGAAATAATTCGATAAATTGGGTTGTACAGGTATTATATTGTGTATACAGCCTGGATCCTGTTCTTTCCTCTCTCTCTCTCTCGCTCTTCTCTTTTTCTAATGAAAACACTCTCCCTGTTCTGTCCTGGTGCTCTTCAGAGATCAAAGATCGCCCTGTTCGAGAAGATGTGGCAGTACATGAAAAGCGCCGAGCCTTCTGTCTTTGTGAAGAACACGGTGGAAGGCGTGCTGCGCGTGCGCAAGTCCAAGGGCAAATACGCCTACCTGCTGGAGTCCACCATGAACGAGTACATCGAGCAGCGCAAGCCGTGTGACACCATGAAGGTCGGAGGCAATCTCGACTCCAAGGGCTACGGCATCGCCACGCCCAAAGGATCTGCTTTAAGGTGGGTGGAGTAGTATAACAATATGGCCCATGTTGTTATAGTATCCCACCTACCCTGATGTAGGTCGGACCCAGGAGGTAAACTAGGCCAAACGTAGGGACGGTAACCTAGGCAACCAGGAACAGCGTATCCTAGGTAACTGCAGGGAGGAGGCTAGGGGAAGACTTTATGAGGTGGTACTCTAACTAACCACCAAATGAGTGACAGACAGAAAGTGCAGGATTAATGGTTGCCAAGGAAACAGCTTAGGAGTTAGTAACCTAGGCAACTCCATGTCAGGGTGATGTAATGCAGGATTAACGGTTACCAAGGAAACAGCTTAGGAGATGGTAACCTAGGCAACTCTATGCAGTGCACGTATGTGAAGTTACAGAGATCTTTCTTAGCAACCAGGGAGACCAGGATGTTACCATGGCAACAGGCAGGA